>CM042843.1:14731083-15126570 GCA_023653725.1 Bungarus multicinctus
ATTTGTAGCTCAAGGTTGAACTCAGGGGTCCTTGGTGCTCTCTCAGCTTGGCTGTTTTCTTGCAGACATTTCATGACCCAACTAAGTAACATCATCAGTGCTACTGTGCTAACATAGTCTTCATATACCCTTTTATGTTGGTTGGGTAGGTTGGGTAGGTTTCCCCCCATGTTAGCTATGTCTCAATTTACCAATTTGATTTGCTGAGAAGTAAGTGACTATTTTCATTGTTAATGTACAACTGTGTTACAGTCTGCAATTCTAGCACTTGTTTTTTTGCAATTTCCGTGGAATGAAAAGCTCATTTCTCTTGCTTCTGAACCTTCCTATACATCATGCGAAGTGCTCAAGTGGTGTTTTGAGCTTAGCGTGATGTTCAAACCACCCATGATAGCTTAGTGAAGGCAAGATTGATGTGGCTTGCTCAATCGTGGTTGAAAGAATCATGGTTTTGCAATGTAAACCATCAGTGTTTCTCTAACCGCTAAACTGGGGAACCCAGAGCAGGATGGAGGCCATTAAATGGCTTGTGTGATGTGTTGTCCCCAGAATGAGGGGTGGGGAACTATTATATTATTTTATTAATTTATTATTTGATTATTTTATTTTATTAGTGTTATATATATATCTGATGTTTTTATATCCCTGTAAGCCGCCTTGAGTCGCCATGTGCGAATAGGTGGCGATGTAATTTTTCTAATCGATAAATAAAATAAATACATCCTCCAGTCTTAAACTCCCAGAAGAGGAAGGAGACAAACCTACTTGAAAACAGTTGCATTTCAACATCTTGAAATTACAAACTTGGGTTTGTGTCTTCTGGGTAACATGTCCTGTTGAGGTCAGTGTGCCCAATTAACTCCAAAATCATCTTGTAGAAGATTCCAGAAACCTCTGCATTTTTCTGAAATACAATTCTAAATCTCTTATCTAATTTTTCTCGCTTTTTTCTTCTTCCAGAGGAATATCAAAGTCTTTGTCCCAGTGGACCAGGAATTACAGCATCAGGAAATGGTAAGCTTACAGCTGAATTTCATTCAAAATTGGTATAAAGGAGTACGGGATGACATTTGCAGGAAATGCTAGATAAATGAAAAGAAAAGATAGATAGATAAATGAATGTCTTGGTTGTTATCATCATCATCATTTCATGACCCCATAATCCCTTGCAGGATGGAGTCTGGGGCAACTGAATGGAGCTAGTTGAGTATTTTAGTGGCCGGATGCCCTCCCCGTCACCAATGCAGAGTTTTGTTCAGTAGATATATTCTCAGTGTGCCCAGAGAGAGAAAAATATCTGCCTCTGCCTAGGATCAAACACACAGCCTCCTGATTGTGAGGCGAGAGCTCTACCTCTAGGTCACCCCACCATTTTTATGTCCCCAGTTGTTATGATGGGTTAAAAAAAAATTACACATACCTGTTACTATTATTATTTTTTGCAGATATCAATGAATGTGCATTGGATCCTGACATATGTCCCAATGGGAAATGTGAAAATCTGCGTGGAACATACAAATGCATCTGTAACATTGGATATGAGGTGGATTCAACTGGGAAAATCTGTTTAGGTATGACGTTTTTCTGTATTTCTCTAATACTCTCCCAGATCGTAGCTCATCACTTTTATATTATATTTTATATTTATATAGTTTCAACTTTAGGTAGGGTTTACCTTTGGCATCTCTTATTTCTGCCTATTCTTTTAATTTTCTTCTCATCCTCCTGATCCCCTGTGCTACGTTTTCCTTTGTTATCAGATTGCTTGATCCTTAATTGTTGATTGTACTTAGGGAAGTTATTTTTCTGGACAATGAGAACAATGGGGCTCAGCTGGCTTTCCTGCCTTGAAGCACTTGCACAATGTCTAGTTGGATGAAAAGAAGGATGAGGGATGACATGATAGCAGTCTTCCAATATCTCAGGGGCTGCCACAAAGAAGAAGGAGTCAAGCTATTCTCCAAAGCACCTGAAGGCAGGACAAAAAACCATGGGTGGAAACTCATCAAGGAGAGAAGCAACCTGGAACTAAGGAGAAATTTCCTGACAGTGAGAACAATTAACCAGTGGAACAACTTGACTCCAGAAGTTGTGAATGCTCCAACACAGGAAGTTTTTAAAAAGACATTGGAAAACCATTTGTCTGAAGTGGTACAGAGTTTCCTGCCTAGGCAGGGGGTTGGACTAGAAGACCTCCAAGGTCCCTTCCAACTTTCTTATTCCGTTCTGTTCTGTTCTGTTCTGTTCCGTTCCATTCAGTTCCATTCTATTCTATTATATTCTATTCTATTCTATTCCTATTCCTATTCCTATTCCTATTCCTATTCCTATTCTACTCTACTCTACTCTACTCTACTCTACTCTACTCTACTCTACTCTACTCTACTCTACTCCATTCCATTCCATTCCATTCCATTCCATTCCATTCCATTCCATTCCATTCCATTCCATTCCATTCCATTCTATTCTATTCTATTCTATTCTATTCTATTCTATTCTATTCTATTCTATTCTATTCTATTCTATTCTATTCCTATTCTACTCTACTCTACTCTACTCTACTCCATTCCATTCCATTCCATTCCATTCCATTCCATTCCATTCCATTCCATTCCATTCCATTCTATTCTATTCTATTCTATTCTATTCTATTCTATTCTATTCTATTCTATTCTATTGCTGTGAGGCTCAAATGGGTAGTACAGCTGCTACCGATTTATTCATCACCCATTTAGTACCGCCCAGGGAGCATGTGTAGCTTAAGAAATGCCATGGACACGAGGCAACTATTGCTTCCCAATAGTCTACAGTAATGCTTCTCAATTTTTTCTTTACCATGGACCCCCAAGACTTAAACTCAAGATTTAAAACGTAACATTTCTTAAAGCCCTTGTGACAACATCATGGGATCCTTGGACCATATGTTCAGAACCACTGGTCTATGGTGTGGCTCCGTGCCCTGAAAAAGTTATCAGTTTCGAGCTAGACATATTAAGAAAGTCTTGGCGTGTCTTCTTCTGCGTTGGTGACTCAGCTCCTGGATCAAATTTCCTCTAGAGCGGTTTTATTGCCTTCCACATTGATAAAATGCTGCATGCAGATAAAATATCGTGCTTAATAAAATCTGTTCTTAAGTATATATAGCATATTTATATACTGTCACATAATATAAGATTCACCGGATCACTCTGGAGTTTTATGAGAGGTCTACACGATACCGCCCTTCCTATGGAGCTGTGTTGATTTCCCACGACTTCATCTCTTTATCTCGCGGGAGGAAATATTTTGAAGGAGGAAAAACGCAGATTATCTTCATGACATCTTTGATGTGTCTTGAAATACCCCTTTTTCCTGGCCGTAGGCAGAAGGCTTGGAAAGTCATTATACAAAGGACAAAAACTGCAGATAGTTACTCCATTTCCATTGACTTTGATGTTAACCAAAACCTTCTTCATAATATTATATGAAAAAAACGTTCCAATTAGGGAAGTCTATTCCTTTCCTTAAATAGACATTCATTTTACAGCTTCATATGAAAGAGACGCCCCCCCCCCCCCCCGAAAAAATAATCATTAGTGCCATCGAGGCATGTTATTTTTGCAGCTGTTGATGAATTATCTTGATTATTTTTGCAGACATCGATGAATGTGCCGTGAATAGGTTGCTGTGTGACAACGGGCAGTGCAGGAACACACCTGGAAGTTTCACGTGTACCTGCCCCAAGGGATTTGTGTTCAAACCTGACCTACAAACATGTGAAGGTAATGAAAAGACTCCATTTTTTCCCTCAAAAGTTCTGCCTGGTTCTTAAAGCGGGGGGTCAAATTTAGAGGCTACGATTACTTCCAATAGGATTATTTCATAATTGTGTAGCAATAATTCTGTTCGCTTTAACTCTGTTCACTTCATGCCTGTAGCATTTTCCCTGTTCTAAAGTTTAAAATTAGGGAATTCAAGTACAGATCGTCCTCGACTTGCAACAGTTCACTTAGTGACCGTTCAAATTTACAACATCGCTGAAAAAAGTGATTTATGACGGTTTCTCACTCTTACAACCGTTGCCGCATGGCCTTGGTCACATGATCCAAAGTCAAGTGGTTCATATTTATGATGGTCGCAGCTTCCCAGGCTCATGTGATTCCCCTCTGTTGTGGTCCACCAGCAATCTGTGGAGACGGCAGCAGAGTCGGACAGTGGGGAGGAAAATGGGCCAGTCCGGGAGTCTGGGGAGGACACGGCGAGGGTTCTGTGTCCAATGGGGCCAGGGCCATCTGAGAGTTATGTGCTGACTCCAGAGCCTCCAGAATCTGACAACAGCAAGGCAGAGGAACAGAGGGAGCCTGTTACCAGTGCGCGCATGCGCAGAGCTGCCAGAAGGCAAGAACAGTTAAGACAAAAGGGGCGACTTGGGAGTAAGGCTTGGAGGTGATTAGCCCCGCCCATAAGACAAAGAGCCAAGGGACATGAGCCTTTGCAGGAAGCAATTTTGTTCATTCTGGTCAGTTTAAACTCTGAAGCTCTGTGTTGACTTTGTGCTCCATTTGGTTCTTGTACAACTAATTGGCAATCTAGTCATTGGCAGCATTTCAAGGGAGATAAAGGTGCATTCTTATCAGACTTATCCCGAAGGAAGTTTGGCAGACTTCGGTGGGACTATTTAACAACTGCAGTGCTTCACTTAGTGGGTGTAGCAAGAAAGGTTGTAACATAAATTCTGGGCTCAATTGTAAGTCGAGAACTATCTGTATTTTTGATCCAGTTGCTTTAATCCAGACCCCGGAATGAATAAAGGTAAGTTCATGGAGTTCTCCATTTGCAAGTTGCTCTGTCACTAAGTTGAAGACAGGTGTAACAGGCTTACGTGGAATAAATAGGTCCTTGCTATTGATTGGGTATCATAGGAGAAACACAATGAATTTCTCCCAGCAGAATGTTGGAGGATCTGTGAAGAGCTGCCTGCAACCAGTGGTGGGATTCAAATAATTTAACAATTGGTTCTCTGTCCTAATGATTTCTTCCAGCAACCAGTTCACCAAACATAACGACCGGTTCTCCCCAAAGTGGTGCAAACTGGCTGAATCCCACCACTGGCTGCAACCATTTTGTGCCACACTATCCAAATGTCGGAATTCCATTTTCTCCGCTGAACACAGGGATGGGATTCAAATTTTTTAACAACTGGTTCTGTGGGCGTGGCTTGGTGGTCATGTTATTGGCTGGGTGTGGCCAACTCAATATCACTCACATCGAGGCATGTATCTCCTCGTCTGGCCTCTCATGACTGTGGGGATGCTGCAACAGTCATAAGTGTGAAAAAGGGTCATAGGTCACTTTTTTCAGTGCCATTGTAACTGTGAATGGTCACTCCACACAAGCAAAGTATCAGCAAAGGAGGGGAAAAAAACTCCAGAGAAGTTCCTGAGACAGGAAGTGTAGTCCTGCCAAGAATGTAATAAGGATTAACGGAGAGACAGTTTCTGTAAGCAACACCAGAATGTTTCCTTCCTGCCTTCCTGACAGGATTAGGCCCGTAATTTCTTCTAACAACCGGTTCTCCGAACTGCTTAGAATGTTAACAAGTGGTTCTAGTGAATAGGTGCAAACTGGTAGAATCCCACCCTTGGCTGAACAGGATACATATATTATTTTGAAATAATCAAAACCGAGCACTCTCTGAACCTCTTTCCTTCCAGCCATTCAAATTTGCTTTTTGCTCTTCTAGATATCAACGAATGTGAATCCAGCCCCTGCATTAATGGAGTGTGTAAAAATACCCTGGGCTCTTTTGTCTGCGAATGTTCTCTCGAAAGTAGTTTGGATGCCACAAAAACCATCTGCATTGGTAATGTATTCTTCTGAGCGTACCCCTTTTTTGTTTAAGAGTGTTGTAATGGCACACTTCACCGGTTTTGGTCACGGTGAGGATATTTGAACTAGCATTTGCACATTGGAGAGGCATATAAGGGGTCCCTTGAAGGTGCATTCTGTTTATGGTGCTGTGTGTGTTTATTCCAACAGAGACAGTCAAAGGCACCTGTTGGCAGACCATCGTGAATGGGAGGTGTGAAATTAACATCAACGGGGCCACGTTGAAATCTCAGTGCTGTTCCTCGCTGGGTGCTGCTTGGGGTAGTCCCTGTGTCCCGTGCGAAAAAGGTGAGACCTGATGCAAAGCTTTATCTGTTGCAGTGGGGGAGAAAGATTCTGTGAGGAGGAGGAAGTAATTCCTGAATCATGTCTCATCAACGCATGGTTTTTGGCAGAAGAATGCCAGAAAGTTGAATCTCTTATCTGTTGTTCTGATCCGGCTCCCAAACATGATAAATCCTTCTGTAGTTTAAACCAATGATTCCTTTATTAGGAGCGCCAGCAGCCCCCGCAAAAAGTCTGTCTCTCTCTCTCACCGCAGGCTAACAAGTTTGTCTGGCAGGGAGATGAATAGTTGTCTGCCACACCTATTCATTTCCTCCCGCTGCCTTTCATCCCCAGAGCTAGGGTGAGGTTTACTAGCAGTGGTGGCTCTTCCTTCCAAAGGACCGGCCCATAGATTTCCACTGCTCTCCTCTCCTCTGCCTGCCACACCTATTCATTTCCTTCCCCTGCTTTTCATCCCCAGAACTAGGGTGAGGGTTCACTAGCAGTGGTGGCTCTTCCGTCCAAAGGACTGGCCCATAAGTTTCCACTGCTCTCCTCTCCTCTGCCTGCCATACCTATTCATTTCCTCCCCCTGCTTTTCATCCCCAGAGCTAGGGTGAGGCTTCACTAGCAGTGGTGGCTCTTCCATCCAAAGGACCGGCCCATAGATTTCCACTACTCTCCTCTCCTCTGCCTGCCACACCTATTCATTTCCTCCCCCTCCCTTTCATCCCCAGAGCTAGGGTGAGGGTTCACTAGCAGTGGTGGCTCTCCCATCTGAAGGACCGGCCCATAGATTTCCACTGCTCTCCTCTTCTCTGCCTTCCGCGCATCCATGCATCAGGCACTGGATCTAACTATCCCTCCTCTTCCTCATCAGCCACCTCTAGACCCGGGGGCTGTTGACACTTCATCTGAGGGGTGATTCCATTCCCTCTTCCCCCTCAGACCTCTCAGGTTGCCCGAATGCTGACCTTGACACTCATGCCTCTTCCTCCTCCTCTGATTTGGCTGCTGGAGGGGCCAGTGGCCAACAGGCCACAACATCTGGTCCCTTCCTTTTAGCTGCTGAAATTAACTCCTTCAGTTAAAGGGAGACATTTTCAAGAATTTTTGACTTATAGATAATCCTTCACCTACCACCATTTGTTTAAGGATGATTTGAAGTTACAACGGCGCTGAAGACAGTGACTTGTGACAGCTTTTCACACTTACGAGTGTTGCAGCGTCTGTCACATGATCAAAACTCAAGACACTTGGCAACTGGCATGTACTTATGATGGTTGCAGGGTCCTGGGGTCGTGTGATTCCCTTTTGCGACCTTCTGACAAGCAAAGTCGATGGGAGGAAGCCACATTAACCTAAGGACTCTATTACTAGCGGAATAACTGCAGTGATTCATTTAAGAACTGTGGCCAGAATGATCATAAAATGGGGGTAAAACTCAGTTAACAACTGTCTTGCTTAGCAACAGAAATTTTTTGGCTCAAGTGGCATCATAAGTCAAGGACTATCTGTGTTCTGAAGATTATGCTGTTTATTTATGAAATTTCTGCACTGGCCATCTCGCCTATGTGGTTCTGGTCAGTGTACAGCAACATACAGGAATAAATAATATATAATTGAGAGGTGGATTATGTGCCGTGAAGTTGGGGACAATACTTTACTTTACTATATTGTCATTGCACCTCGTACAATGAAATCAAACACCAGCTTCAGTGCACATCATGACCATGAAAATAAACACAAACACACATCCTTCACCCTCCACACATTGAACTGAAAACCCGCAACACAGCACTAACACCGTACTATACAGTAGAATTCAACAGAGCGACTGCCCTGGGATAGAAGCTGTTTTCCAGCCTATTTGTCCTTGTTTTTACTATTCTGTACAGTCTGCCAGATGGTAATAGTTAAAAAAAAAAAGGTTCCTTAGCAACCAGAAAGGTAGACATATAGATATTCGTTAATATAATTAGAAGGAAATGTTTCTTACTTCAGTGTTACATAATGTCTTGCAAGTGCAGGGGATGTTCACCCAATTTTCTTGCAGATTGCTTAACAAACCACAGAGAGCTTCCCAGTAACAAACTTTACCACATATTATTGTGAATAGTCTTTTTGTTGTTACTCCCTTAACTTGTATGCAAGGATATAATGTAGACATTGCAATTCCATTATAATTAGAAACAATACCGTAGATTTTTCCAAGAAAACATTCTTAATACCGCCCTGATTATCACCGTTGGAGTATTTTGTTCCTCTTGTAACCCTTTTCTTTCCTTAAGTCATTATTAATTGTAATTTAGTTGGAAGTGTTCATGCATAGAACAGCTGTGTCATGTCTTCTCCAATTAAATTTGTATTCTGAGTGACATTGTTCTCATTTGCTTTAGATCCAATATGTTCAAAGGGATATTCAAGGATAAGAGGAAATCAGTGTGAAGGTATGTATTTATGCCTTGGAATATGAATCAGAATAACCCAATGTAGGTAATGGGAGAAAATGAAAATAATAATAATAATAGTAGTAGTAGTAATAGTAATAACAATAACAGTAATAACAGTAACAATAATAGTAACAGTATTAGTAATAGTACTAATAATAGTAATAGTACTACTACTAATAATAATAGTTCTAGTAATAATAATAATAATAATAATAATAATAATTCTGTCCACTTAATAATTGTGTTGAGAATGTTTGCTTTTGAAACTTTTTAAGAGAGGAATTTTACAAAACTCCCTATTTTGACACTGAGAGTGTAATGTTTCAAGTACAAAACAAAAAAGGACATTAAATCTCAGAAGGCTTGGGTTTCAGAAATCCTTTTAAAGTTATACTCATTCTTCAACGCAGTTGCACGTTTCAAAATTTTGAGAGTGGGTTGCCAATTTTTTTTTTTTTAAAAAGTATGAAAATGCATACATTAAAGAGAACAACATAGAAGGAACAAGTATGCAGAAAAATACACTACATTTCAGAGAATATGTTCAGAAAGGAAATCTGCATACCCCAAAAGCATGCTTCGCAATAACCGCGGTCCAATTTTTTGTGCGAAAATTCCCCCGATGGAAGAAAACCTAAAGATGGGAAAAATAAGAAAGTGAGTCAAATCAAAAGAGACAGATTCATCCATCTTTATTAACAATGGTCTTTGCAATTGCATTCCTTCGGTTCTCGAGGGAAAAAGGATGAGCCACAAATTACAACACTGTGTTTGGTATTGCAAAATATTCCAAGCGGTTGATGCGTTAACCCTTTTTTCCTAGGGTGGGTCTGTAGATCATTCTGGTTTTCGTCTTCCTTGTCTCCAGATATGATAGAACAGGATCATTGTCAGCGTTCAAGTAATGCACCC
Source organism: Bungarus multicinctus (assembly GCA_023653725.1). NCBI lineage: Eukaryota > Metazoa > Chordata > Lepidosauria > Squamata > Elapidae > Bungarus > Bungarus multicinctus. Next base: position 14,740,584 of record CM042843.1, read on the forward strand.
ATTGAAAGCAGAACTCTGAGGCAGGCAAATCCCTCAAAGGACAATTTATTGGATACATTATACTGGCACCACTGGTGAAAGACGACTCTGAAACTTCTCGCGCCTTTCACCTAATGAAAAAGTAAAAGTTTCCTCTTCCCCCCAAGTGACTGGTCACGCTGTCCAATCAAGGTGCTGGCTGGTTGCTTGGTTACTTCACTCCTCCCCTGGCCAGCCACCTGTCGGAATGTCCTTGGTTCCCACAGGAAAACTTAATTTGTTTCAGCTACAAAACCCCATCTAGCTATTTCCCCTCTCCCCCTGTTGTGTGGCAGCCCGAAGCCCCCAAGATGGCCTCAGCCAGCTTCACTTCAGGGTTGACAGTCATTACAATACATAAAAAGTTAATGGAGAAAAACAGAAGCGAAGGGCTCTTGCAATATCCCAGAAATATTAGAAAGATCTGATAGCAGAACGGGCGGGAAACCTTGCTTGAGAAGCAGGAGGTTAAGTAAGAAATGCTTGTCGAGGAACTGAATCGGTTAAAAGCAGTTGTGGAGGGATCCTTGAAGACCGGATGGGATGTCTTCTTCCTATCAGTGGCGGTTGTCAAAGAAAGTGGAAGGAACGGTGTGCATCATGTTTCAAAGGTCTTCCCTCCCCATTTATCCCTTTCCCCAGCCTCTTTTGGAAGCCATCCTTTCACTGTTTCCTTTGTATCAGTCGCCACTGGAAGTAATGTTGATGGAGTAGTCTACCTTGACCGCCAAGCTTCCAATTGACATCCATAGTCCTGTCCATTAAGCCCTTTCCTCGAGCCCGTTATACTGTGTTGGGTCAGACCGACTAACACAACCTGACGCAGCACAGCTGCCGATCCGTTTGAAAAACAAATGAGTCCCATATGTGTTGTTTCAGGAGGAGAGTGAGAAAAGGAATGGCCCATCACTCCCACACCACAACCGTGTCCCTAATCACTCTCTCTTCTTCTTCTTCTTTTTTGCTTTTTTGCTTTCCAAGATAATGACCCAATAGCTTGGATCTATTCTATCACAGATTGACTGTACATAAATTATCTAACCCAGGAGAGGAAAAGGGGGCTCCGCCTAATCCAGATTGCAAGAGAAGACTCGGGAACATTTTTTCAGCGTTCAGACATGGAAAGTTATTCTTCCAAGATAGTAGTCTTGGATAAAATGGGCACAGGCTTCTCAGCATTTTGAAAAGTTAAAGGAGTCGTTTTCCTTAGGGGCCAATGGTAAACAATTTCCCCCTCCCTACTGCTCTCTTAAATATGCTTTCTTAAGCAATTGTGTTAAGAGCCTGGCACGCAGCCCTTTTAAATGTCAGATGTTTTTGCAGAACAAATTTGGAACCTACTGTTGCAAGTTTGTCCCTTATTTTTCCAAAAATGAGTGGCCTGCAGTAATTCTCTCATGTATTTATTTGTTTGTTTATTTATGAAAACTTATAATGGCTGCCCAATTCACTTTTAGTGACTTACAAAGATTAAAAAGCCAACAATTTAAAAAAGGAATAACTCCCACCCACCTACCCACAATGAAAACAATCAAATTATATCTTTGATTTATATTTTTATTTTTGTTTTATCTTTTCCTGTCTGCCTGGGGCTACCATATATGGAGGCAGTACCTTTTTCCCACAGTAGGAAATTGAAGCCAGCTCTGTTTGATATAATTACATTTAAGTTCTTAAAAATGGAAGCATTTTCCAACGAATCACAAATGTCCGTAGATTGTGCCCTAAATGAATAATTTATGTGTTCTTTTGCTTCTAAATATAGTTGGCAAACCATGTCTAAAATAATAATAGAGATAGACTTTTCCCTTTTGAAAAAAAAAACAGTATGATGGAGGTATTGGATCCATCTATGTCAAGGGTCTTCAAACTTGGCAAGTTTAAGACTTGTGGACTTCAACTCCCAGAATTCCTGAGTTAACATGACTGGAGGAGGAATTCTAGGAGCTGAAGTCCACAAGCCTTAAAGCTGTTAAGTTTGAAGACCCCTGATCTATACCTTTACTGACGTTTTACATCTTTCTTTTTCAATATGTGCGAAGATGTCAATGAGTGTCAAGTGTTTCCTGGAGTATGTACCAATGGCCAATGCGTCAACACTTTGGGATCCTTCATATGTCAGTGTCCCAATGGAATGATCTTGGATGCAACTGGACGAAGATGTATTGGTAAGTGTTCAGGGCTTTAATGTTGTAAGATGCGATGAAAACTCATTCATGGCTTCATGTTACGATTGATTTCTTTCACGTGAAGTATTAGTACCACTTTATAAAGCCTTAGTAGTAAGGCCACATCTGGAATCCTGCATCCAGTTTTGGTCATCACATTAGAAAAAAAGATGTTAAGACTTTGGAAAAAGTGCAAAGAAGAGCAACTAAGATGGAGACTAAAATGTATGAAAAACGGTTGCAGAATTTGGGTTTGGCTAGTCTAGAGAAAGGAAGGACTAGGAGGGACATGATAGTAGTAATCCAGTATTTAAGAGGTTGCCACAAATAGGAGAGGGTCAACTTATTTTCCAAAGCCCCAAAGGGCAGGACAAGAAACAATGGATGGAAATGAATCAAGGAGAGAAGCAACTTGGAATTAAGGAGAAACTTCCTAATAGTGAGGACAATTAACCAGTGGAATGGCTTGACTTCAGAGGTTGTGGCCGCTCCATGACTGGAGGTCTTTAAGAAGAGACTAAGTAGCTACTTAATCTAGAATAGTATAGGGTCTCCTTGACAGGGGGCTGGACTAAAAGACCTCCAAGGTCCCTTCCAGCTCTATTCTGATTGAACTGTGGGAATCTTCTATAAACCAAGGGTTATTCCTTCTCTACTAATTTTTGCTGTCCACCATATGAGAGAATGCTAAAAACAGATTTTTCCTCTCAGTTCTCTGCTTTCAGTGAGTCTTTGGAGAGAGGAAAATATGTACCAGGAGGGATAGCTGAACTTAAGTCTTCCAGTTGTGGCTTGTTAAGTCTTATGAAAGCTGGTTCTGATATATTTGTTTTCCTAATCTTTAAAGCCATTGACAGTTGGGATGGCCAGCTAGACATGACCTAAGAAGATATTATCTTTATCTACAGCAAAATGATAAGGATTCCCAAATAAAATGGTTAACAGTTGTGGCAGCAAAGGAAACTGTTATTATTCACCAAGTACTTTGTGATGCTCTAATTTAAATGAGCTTATGATTTAAAAGACGGATGTTTCTGCTTTGATTGTAGTTTTCTATGCCAGATGGGTAGAAGCAGTGGAGAAGAATAGAAGAATAGAGGGATCTGGGAGAGAAATAGGAGAATCGTAATGCGTGCAATTAGCTAAAGGCATCCCAAAAGACTCTTAAATACAAAAGCCATTCTCAGCACCCCATTTTATTCAAAATGGACAGTCTTTTTGGGAAAAAGGACTGCAAATAACTCCCCTTCATGGATGAGACTAAGCATGATAGGGCTCAAACATTCATAGCCCTAACGTGGTTTATTTCTCTTTGCATCTGCCTGTTTTGTTGACAACCATTATGTCTTGAAAAACATAGTTTATGATTTTGGAAGTTGCATGAAGCCAATTATCTATAGTTGATTTGAACAAAACTTAGCTTAAATGTTTACTTATTTCGGAAGTTGTGGGAGCTTCATCACTTGAGATTTTCAAGAAGAGATTGGACTGCCATTTGTCAGAAATGGTGTGGACTTTCCTGCTTGGATGGGGGGTTGCACTAGATGACCTACAAGGTCCCTTCCAACTCTGTTAATCTAAAGCTAATCTAAATGTGCAGCGTCTGCTAAGCTTTTTAGTTTCTGCAAAAAAAATAGTTTTTCTGCTACAAGCACATACGAGCATACCTTGTATAGCTTTGGACTAATAGCTCTATGTGGTTTTCCATTATTCATTCCCTGCCTCCCTCCATGCCCCATTTACCCTTTACATTGATACATTTTTATTGATTTTATATTTATTTATATATCAAACAATTTAACCGCCGATCTCTCTCTCACAGAGGGGCTCTGGGCAGGTGTACAATTTAATCGAGACAATAAAACTGCGTAATTTGGGATGATAATTTAAAAATGTAAAAACAACTTTATAAAATTGCAAAAGGTGGAGATTTTCCAGATGATGGTGCACCCTTGTTCCTTTGCATTGATGGATTGTTAAATATCCCCCCAATAGATATTCGCCTGGAGACCTGCTATTTGAAACACGATGATGAAGATTGCACCTCACCCATCGGAGGGCGACACCGGCTGGATGCTTGCTGTTGCTCTGTTGGGGCCGCCTGGGGACCTGACTGCGATGAATGTCCCATAAGGGCCACCCCTGAATATGAAGCTCTTTGCCCAAGGGGACCAGGATTTTCCACCAGGGGAGAGGTTATAAATGGGAAGCCTTTCTATAAAGGTGAGACAAAATGGCTGCCCCTGCAAAGAAGAGTTCTGATGAATGTATTTGCCTTCCTTTGAGGCAAATCGCAACCCCTCTAATTGGGTTTGACCAAATCTGGAGAGGAAGGAAGGTTTCTTGAAAATCAGAGCACAGAGATGGGGAAAATTTTCCTCTTTTATTCCCAGTTCTGAACTGGTGAAGCTTATCGTATTTTCAGTGGAACAATTGGGGTTAAAAAACCCAAACCATTGGAAATAAAATTGGAGCTTGGTTCTCGGCTCCCAAATTCTCACAATCAGGTTCAACTTCCCTAACCTGTTAAAGAGTGGAATCTTTTGGTATTCCAGTTATATCCCAGAATGATACAGTTGATTCTTCCCTACCTAATTTGATAATAGAAGAACATTTGCAGGACTGGCGTGTCAATCTCTTGTTCTGCATTCTTGTTGAGATGTTGGGCTTGGGAGGAGATGCTAGGCATTGACTGACCTAGATGTGTCTTCTCCAAGGAGACCAAAGAAGAACTCAAACATACTTAAAGGTTGTTCTCCCCTCTGAGTCTGCCAAGGGTGGTCATGATGGGAATTGGATAGGAATCAGACAAGGGCGAGGACATAGTTATGAGTCATACCTTCTTTGAAATCCAAAGTAACAGTTGCCAACATGTAAAGCTTTCATCATGATTATTTGTTTTAGCTAAGCCATTCTTATTCGAATGGAATGTTATTCCAGTTAAGACATTGGAAATTGGTGGCTTAATAAATTTTCTAAGAATCGGAGATTGTGCCCAAGACAGACATGATTGTCACTGAATTATCTCACTTGACTAAGCATTTTATGACTCACTAATAGAAACAGGGTGGGACATAGAAAACTTGAAGAAATCGCAGAGGAAAGCAAAACAAATATCCCAGCAAAAGCAAAAAATAGTACTGAAACACAGTCCTATTCATATCACATCAAAAGTAAAGTCCATTGTGTTTAATGGTTTTATTTCCTCCCAAGTATGCTTGGGATAGCAACTTAGATTTCTAACCCCAAGCGATGGATGGTGAGAACCAACTTAGAACATAGGAGAAATTTCCTGACAGTGAGAACAATTAATCAGTGGGATGACTTGTCTACCGAAGTTATGGGCGCTCTGTCAGTGGAGGTTTTTAAGAAGAGATTGGACAACCATTTGTCTGAAATGGTATAGGGTTTCTTGTTTGAGTAGGGGGTTGGACAAGATGACCTCCAAGGTCCCTTCCAACTCTATTATTCTGTTGTTCTGATAAATGCAAGCTAAGTGCTTGTTGGGAAGAAATTATTCAGGATGGTTCTTCTTTTGACCAAAACAAAGCACGTCAAATCTATTTCTAGGGAAAAATTAGAAGTAATCTGCTGTCCTTTGTAAACATAATGTAAAATTAATTATAATTCCTCTTTGGATGCATAGAAGCACTGCATAATTCTCAGTTGCTACACTTCAAATAGTTCACCAATTATAAAATTGTAGTGATGTTATTTATTGTGATTTATTGATGGTTATATTTGCTGGGTTTTATTTTGACGAATGACTATATCTTGATCTCAGATATCAACGAATGCAAAATGATTCCAAAATTGTGCACCTATGGAAAATGTAGAAACACCATTGGCAGCTTCCGGTGTAAATGCGACAGTGGGTTTGCCCTTGATTCCGATGAGAGGAACTGTACAGGTAAATTTCTTGATTTCAGATAATGTTTCGTTTCTTCATGCAACCTCTGGTGAAATATTCTCCTATTCTACTGCCGGTTCATGTTTCTTAGCCAGTAAGGAACTGAGAAGTCCCACAGCATCCACAACCTTTAAATGGAAAATAATCAGCGGAACATCCTAACAGTGATGGGAAGAATTAGCCCATTATCTCTTTTCTGTCAAACACAGGAAATCAGGAGTCCAGGCAGTTCAAATGAATATAGGTTTATTGTATGCTGATGTTCTCTACAAGAATCTGAACCACTAACGATCAAAGCAAATTAGGCAGATCTCTTGTGGATGTGGAGAGACACGAGACTGATGACGTGTTTGACTCCTCCCTCAGGCTTAGCCTGATGATTTCCTACAGATTTCCTACAGATTTTTTAAAGCAGTAGAGGAATTATCTGAGACTATTTCCCCGTTAATACCCAACTTCCATCACTGAAGTAGACAAAACTTATTTTTAAAAAGATAACGAGAGAAATAAAGCAGATTGGGGACTAAAATAAGTTTATAGCAGTTATCTATGTAAGTGTAAACCGCTCTTTCTATTTCCATCCCCAAACTGTGTACAAACAGCCTGGTAGTCAAAGGAACTCAGGAACTATTAAGGATCTCTTATTTATTTGGGGAATTGTGAGGTAGATGATTAAGGTAACTTGGGGAAGCCTGATTTTGAAAATGATACGAGACAGCATGACTTTTGGATATCGAATACTGTTCTTGGGAATCAGGGTGAGGTGACAAATGGGTGTTATTGCCTCATTCCCTGTCAGGCACAAGGAATCAGAACAGCTGCACGAATAGGCCAAAGTAGTTTATTGTTGATCACCTTTATTAGAAGAATTTCACCACACTGATTGCATTCCTTTGGGAACCAAAAGATAAAACTTCATTCCTATGGTCTATGATGTTTTCTTCCCTGGAGGAGGCCCCATACTGGCACACCTCTTAACTCCCCTCTCCCCTTTAACCTTTCCACCACAGCTCCAAATTAGGCAGTTTTTATCATGCCCATAATCTACCCAAGTCTTTCTAAGGATAGTCAAACTTGCCAAGTGCTTTGATGGCAACTTTCCCTGGAAATAAAAATGGAATAACTATTTATATTTGTGTGACTTGGGTTTTTGTTCATTCGTGTTTTACCCTTTTAGCCAACGCTTGCCACATGTATATTAATTTTTGAAATAAGCTTCTTCTTTCTTCTCTTGCAGATATAGATGAATGTCGCATTTCTCCTGATCTTTGTGGCCAAGGAATTTGCGTCAATACTCCAGGAGACTTCCACTGTGAATGCTTTGAGGGCTACGAAAGTGGATTTATGATGATGAAAAACTGCATGGGTATGTTATTTTATCACATATTTCCTCTGGGCCTGAAGTCCATCTTGTGAGGTCCTTTAAGCAGCAGTGGGATCCTACCTATTCTACTACTACCGGTGCTGGTGCAGCTTAACCGACACCAGCTGAGGTCTGCAACACCAATCAACTGAGAGGATAAAGAGGAGTGTAGCAGCAGGCAGAAGGGCCTATCCTACACTTTTTTTCTTCTTTCTCCTCTCAGCTGATTGATTTTTTTCCTCCTCTCAATGGTTACATTGGAGGCTTACTGATAGCATACCGCCACTGCCTTAAAGTCACGATTACCGTAAAGGATGGTGGGCACCTGACCTCCATTTTTATTGCAACAGCTGTGAAGAAGAATTGCACTGGGGGGGAAATGTTCCCTTTGGTATCTACAATTTTCCTTTCTTTCTTGTTTTTTTAAGTTGATTTGACCCCTAAAAGTCAAATGTGTACAAGATGCTTCTCTAATCTGTCCCTCTCCAGATCTCCCCCGAACTCATCTAGAAATGATCAGATTGAGGAAAGCTGCTGTACTCTTTCTAAGTACAGCTTGTGATCATGATGCTCTAAACTAGTACCATGAAATCTGTTTTTTTCCCCCATCTTGGGGAAAGACACGTATTTTTGATACTAATGGATGAAATGATTCTCCTTTGCCCTGTTTTTGGAGATGTTAATGTAGCTCAGGGTTGAAATGGGGTGGGGGGGTGTGTGTGTGTCCTTGGTGCCCTCTTGAGCTTGGTGGTTTTCTTGCTGACATTTCATTACCAAACTAGGTAACATCCTCAGTGCATTGATGAAGTTTTCCACTTTGGTAATGAAACGTCTGTAAGAAAACAACCAGGCTCAAGAGGGAGATGTTAGTTGTCTGCCCAGATTCCTACCAAACACATGAAAATTTAAGTCTTGGTTGTGTTTTGGGTACAGAATTAACTAAAAAAATCTGGACAAATCCAGAAGATGTGATCTGACTCAGTCACTTCATCTCAGCGAAAAGGGAAACAGCCAGACAAAGGCAGAATGGAAGACCAGAAAAGAGCAGGAAATGCAGGAACCCCCAAGCGATAAAAGAGAGGCATGCTAGTTACAGGGAAGAACAGTGTTTGAGAAGGGGTTCCCTTGGGGCAGAGAAAAGGAAGGAAACAGCACTTGGAAGTTGGTTAGAGGAGTTGCTGGCAGAAGAGAAAAAACGGGGAGGAGGCACAGAGCTCAGAAGAGCAAGTAAACACACACTCTCACGTCGGAAATTTTAGATCCTAAAAGTCTCTCCCCCTCTTCTCCTCTCCTTGCACATTTTCGCAAGCAATTTTTGCTCTCTTCTTTTGCAGATATCGATGAATGCGAACGAAACCCCTTGTTGTGCAGAGGGGGCATTTGCCACAATACTGAAGGAAGCTACAAGTGTGAATGTCCTCCCGGCCATCAGTTGGATACCAACATCTCTGCCTGCACAGGTATGAAGACGATGGGGAAATTTTTTCCTTCTTCTGCATCCTGGCTGCTTTTTACAGTTACAATTGAACGTGTCTCCATTTTCTTGGCATTGGCTGCTCCAACCCTGTCCTGGCAGTTCCTCAAGAGGTTTTTCTTTTTAAACATCCTGAATAAGGCACGGAAAGAATGACTCATCATCCTCGGGAAAAAAAAACCCAGGGCAGGCTCCCAAAGTTTAGATCTGTTACCTCGTCCTGTGCCAGAAACTAAGTTTAGAGAAATCCTGGACCACTACAGATTAAAACATATGCACAGGTCAGGCAGTCTAGTTTTATTTCATAGGGGCGACTGCTTTGGGGAGCATCTTTTTAAGCATTTCAGGCATACGCGCAACTTAGTCGTAAGAAACCTGTAAAGGAAGTCCGTATCCTTTGTTTGGCAAATGGAAGGGCTGGGGTAGCACCAATGCCAAGGTAAATAACCCGTGAGCAGCTGTCTTATGGGTAAAGATAAAGGTAAAGGTTCCCCTCGTACTTACATACTAGTCGTTTCCGGCTCTACGGGGTGGTACTCATCTCCATTACAAAGCCGAAGAGCCAGCGCTGCCCAAAGACGTCTCCGTGGTCATGTAGCCAGCATGACTAAAGGCCAAAGGTGCATGGAATGCTGTTACCTTCCCACCAAAGGGGTCCCTATTTTTCTACTTGCACATTTTTTTACCTGCTTTTGAACTGTTAGGTTGGGCAGAAGCTGGGACAAATAACGGGAGCCCACTCCGTTACGCGGCACTAGGGATTCGAACCGCCGAACTGCTGACCTTTCTGGTCGACAAGCTCGGCGTCTTAGCCACTGAGCCACTGCATCCCATACCTCATGGGTAGTCCTGGTTTAATGACCTCTTCTTCAGTGACCGTTCAAACTTAAAACCAGCACTGAATGAGATGCATTTACAATCAATCCTCAAATATCCAGCCATCCCAGTTTCTCTGTGATGACGGGATCGTGATTTTTGGTGCTTGGCAACCGGCGTGCACTTATGACAGTTGCATGTAATTGCCATTTGCCATTTCCTGCCCAGTTCCCATGTGCAGAGTCAGTGGGGAAGACGGCAGGGAATTCAGCAGTCGCTTGCATGTTCTCCAGCCGGGCAGCAGCCTACCTTCCTTCTGCCACACTCGCATCTCCTCAGCGCCTCATTTACTGGCCAGATTGCAAACCACCTGGGACTTGTGCAGCAATCGTGATCCTCACTTAACAACAGGGTTGTTAAGAGAATGACTGCAGTTGAATCACAACAGTCATGAAGTGATTGTGGCTTCCCCCGTGCACTTTGTTTGTTGAAAGCCAGCTGGGAAAGTCACGAATGCTGACCCCACGTTCTGAAGGATGCTACAATTGTCATCAATACATGCCAGTTGTCGAGCACCTGAATTTTGATCAAGTGAATGTGGGGATTCTACAACGGTCGTAATTGTGAGGACTGGGCATAAATCCCTTTTTTCAGTGCCAATGTAACTTGGACTACCTGTATGCTTCATTTCTGTTGATCCTTGAATTTAACTGAAAATACAAAACTTAGCTGAGGATCAATAAAAATGTTGTTTCTACCTTCTTCTTCGTAACTTTTTTTTTTTTGAGTTGGATCATTGGGCTGGAATTTGGCTTAAACCTCTTGGCAAAGTCTTTACATTTTGAGAAGATTTATAGTTCTCTGACGCCAGAAACGAGTTGTTGGCTCTTTCAGTATTTGTGTCACAGTGTTAAATCCTTTTTGCCTCTAATTTCATCTCCTCTTGTTATAACTTTTGCTGCATTATCCCTTCATTTTGTGTTTGTTTGTCCCAAGTACTTATGTAAACATTCCTAACATCATACCATCCTGTCTGTATGCAGCATTGTCGGAAGGCAAGGGGGCTTAATGATTTGAATTCCCCTCCCTCTTTGTTTTTCAAACAGACGTCAACGAATGTGACCTGAGTCTAAATCTATGCAGAAACGGACATTGTGTCAACCTGATAGGAAAATATCAATGTGTTTGTAACCCTGGATATCAGTCTACACCAGACAGACTCTTTTGCGTTGGTGAGTTTTCTTCTTCCGAATCAGCTATTTGGTGAACAAAAAGATTGCCTGTATTTTTTCACAGTTGACATTACGTTTACATAAAGTGTACAACCGAAACAATACGTTTGTAATTGTTCAACCATTATGGCACTAGAGGGAGAAAAGCAGGAGTAGGCTGCTGGGGGCTCGGAGGGGTTCGGAAGAGCCCCTAGCTAAGATTCTGTGCAGTTCAGAGAACCCCCAAATCCCATTCCTGGCTGGCCTCGCCTACTCCTCCCCTCCCTTCCCAGGAGTCCCCACGCAGCCAGTTTTGGGTGTAGGTAAGTGCAGGGCGTGGGAGGATGAAAAACAGGACAGAAACAGGTCCATTTCCAGCTTCCAAAACATCCCCCCCCCACCGCTGTGGTGCAGGAGGCCGACTAGGCCACGCCCACCATGGCCACGCCCACCCAGCAACCAGGCAGAGTACCCATTGCTAAAATTTTTGAAGCCCACCCCTGGAGAAAAGAGATGTTTCCCTTGTGTCACAAGCTACTCCTGGGGACTCCCGTGGAGACTGGGCAACCATTTGTGTGAAATAGCACAGGATATAGGATATAGCATTTTCTGCTTAAGCAGGGAACTGGACTAGAAGACCTCCAAGTTCCTTTCCAACTCTGTCATTCTGTTCTCTTGTGTAGTTTTTTTAGTAGCAGCAAAAGTGATTGGTGTCAGGGCTCCAATAAATCCACCCTCATTCAAATCAAAAGTCTCTAGCCGCATCTCAGAAAAAGTAAATTGGTTTATTAGAAATTACCATGTTGGCGCCTGGCTGGGTGCAGCCAATACTAAATCACATCATACATTTCCCCCTTGACCCTGGTCTTTCCCCCACTCCCTGGATGTGACTTCTCCAATGGGACACATCCGTCTCCAAGAGTCAACCATCATGCTCTCCAATAACCTTCTTATGCTCCGACAATTTTGGGCTGCTGAGGTGATTATCTAGACCAGGGGTAGGGAACCTTGGCTCTTTTATCACTTATGGACTTCAACTCCCAGAATCCCTGAGTGAGCCATAAAAGGTTCCCCATCCCTGGCCTACTGGTTTTTCAGTTGTGGGGGAAATCAATTTTTGACTGGAATGGGATTGTTTGATATACAAATGTAGGACATATAAAGAATAAATAAAGAATATGTTATTATTGTAAAGTATAAGATATCACTCTCTTTCTCTTTTTTTTCTTTGTTCCAGATATTGATGAATGCGGCATAATGAATGGTGGTTGTGACACGTATTGTACAAATTCAGACGGCAGCTATGAATGTAGCTGTAGACCAGGTTTTGCGCTAATGCCAGATCACAGAACTTGCACTGGTAAAGTAAATTTGTGAACATTTATTGTATGTTACCCAACGTTTGCTAATGTCTTGGCCATACCTCTGATTTTTCTTTGACCATAATATATCTTCGCTTGCCTGTTTACTCAAATGCGAGTTCCATCGAAATCTGTTATGTTCAAGTAATTGTGTGTAGGAGAGGAGCTGTAGTTTTAGCATATGAAAGCTGCATGCAATCGCAATAGCACTTAGACTAATGTACCACTTTAGAGTGCTTTACAGCCCTCTCTAAGCAGATTACAGAGTCAGCCTATTGCTCCCAACAGTCTAGGTTCTCATTTGACTGACCTCTGAAGGATGGAAGGCTGAGTCCACCTTCAGCAGGTCAGCATCAAACTGCTGGCAGTAGGCAGAGTTGCCTGCAATAGCAATAGCACTTAGCACTTAGGCTTATATATCACTTCACAGTACTTTACATCCCTCTCTAAGTGGTTTTACAGAGTCAGCATCTTGTCCCCAACAATCTATTGGATATCCAGGGTGATGTGGTATTTTAGAATTTAGAATCAATCACAGAAACCCAGAAAATTCTTTTTGTACCAGTCTCTCTTTTTCAGCCCACTTACAATGGGGTTGCTATGGAAAACAATAGGAGAAAATGCTTTGAGCTTTTGAAAGAAAAGTGGAAATGCAATTCTAATTAGAATTGATTAGAAAATGGCGATCAAGCATGCCAGTTTATTTTCCATTCCAAGATTCTATTACCTGGAATGGTTTCCTATTAATCTCTCTTGTTAAAGAGAGAATCCAACTTACAGTAGATGTAAGGAGAAATTTTGAGCAATGAATCAGTGGAATAGCTTGCCTTCTGGAGTTGTGGATGCTCCATTACTGGAGGTTTTCAAAGATAGATAGACAACCATTTGAGCAGGTTGGTATAAAGCTTTTGCCTTGAGGAGGGTAAGACTAGAAGACCTCCAGGGCCCCTTCCAGCCCTAGTATTCTATGTTCTATGACTATAAGAGGCAGCTTTTCCAATGGATTTGTTGCACTTTCTGGCTACCAAAATGGAATTAGGGTGAGATGAAAAGAGTGTCATGGTTGACCTTTTTATTTATTTGATTTATAACACCAAGAATAAAAACAAAACAACCCTTCCCATCAGGTTTCAGGCCAATCAGTCTATTAGACTCCTGGCTCAACCCCATCCTAGCCCTACTCTTCAGGGAAGAACCAGTTCTTCATGATTTTCCAGAAGGGGAACTTGAATCTCAGGTGGAAGATTGTTCCAAAGGACTGGAGCAGCTACAGGGAAGGCATGCTTCCAAGATCCTATCAGATAGCAGCATTTAAGACAGGGATCCCCAAACTTGGCAACTTTAAGACTTGTGGATTCAACTCCCAGAATTCTCCAGCCAGTATAGCTGGAGAACTTAACTGGTATAACTTAAAGTTGCCAAGTTTGGAGACCTCTGATTTAAGAGAAAGCTCTTAAATGGGTTCAGAGAAGGAGAGATATAAGGACAGAAGAGGTGAAAGTATATCTGCCAAATTTGAAGCAAGTACATCCTAAGTACAGAGAAATAAAACATGTGTACATTTTGCATGACTATTTAGCTAAGGCTCCAGATCCAAATAGTTTCGGGGTTTGATAGCATCTTGTGATTAATAAATGATCAATAGCCAACAAAGGATGTCTTCCATGTTGGATCTCCTTAACAAAAACAACTGTTATAACACTTTCTGTTAGTTTGGTGCAAGCTGCATAGAGAATGAATAATTATTGTTGGCCTCTTGGACTTGTTAGTTAAAATGAGTTAAGTTTTCTGCAGCTGCGTTAATTCCTAAAAGCCACAATAGACTCATCTTTTGATGAGTTACACCCTTTTTTTTTTCCCAAAGAGAAGAGAATCTCAGCCCAAGTCTTTGTTTTGCAAAACATTTCTTTTGAGTAACCAAGCAAAGTTTTGGATATTCAGCTGGTATGCGGTGACCTTAACAGGGAAAATCCTGAGAAATTATACCAGAGATTCAAAAGCACTGAGTTAAAAAGAAAAAAAATACTATCTATCTATCTATCTATCTATCTATCTATCTATCTATCTATCTATCTATCTATCTATCTATCTATCTAATCTAATCTAATCTAATCTAATCTAATCTAATCTAATCTACCTACCTATCATATTAGATATATATCATTCTCATTCTTATTCTCATTCTTTCTCTCTCTCTCATCTATTTTATTTGTTTTGCTATATATATAGCATCAATCTGTGAACTCTTTCTGCTAAGTATTCAAAATGGACAGTGATTATTATATATGTATGTATATAGCATGTGTATATGCATATTATGTATGCATATGATGTAAGGGCAGATATATCTTTCTTTTGAGAACAGACAGTATAATTTCATTTTTAATGTGTGGCAGTGTGTTCATAGTAAAAAATGACAATAAAGGGTTTGTTATCTTATTATCTACCTACCTACCTACCTACCTATCCTATTTATCTATCTATAAATCATCTATCCATTCATCTATCCAATTTATTGGCTGTCCATCTTTCCACAGACAGTAATACTTGCACAAGATGAAATTTCTTCTATCTAATGTCAGTGCACAATGATTAATAATAAGCACTGGTCTAGAGAAGTTGTACATACCAAGTAATGCCAGGTGAGCAGTGGTGGGATTCAGCCAGTTTGCACCAGTTCGGGAGAACCAGTTGTTAACTTTCTGAGCAGTTCGGTGAACTGTTGTTGGAAGAATTCATTAGGGCAGAGAATCGGTTGTTACATTATTTCAATCCCACCACTGCAGGTGAGGTAAGCAGAAAGAGACCATGCAGAATTGACAGATATTTTAATATAACATTATAGTCCAAAAGAAATTGTATGGATTTTCCTAGGGGGATACCTGTAAACAAAGACCAGACTCTCCCTGTGTAATTTTTCACTTGGTTGTGAGATGGAAAGAAAGCAGAAAACTAACTCTGAATATCTACTTGTGCCTTTTTCTTTTAGATATTGATGAGTGTGAAAACAATCCAAACATCTGTGACGGTGGTCAATGCACTAACATCCCTGGAGAATACAGGTGTCTTTGCTATGATGGCTTCATGACATCAGAAGACATGAAGACTTGCCTAGGCAAGTAAAACATCTGTTATCCTAACCTGGGTTGTCGGTTGAGTTTGTCTTGTGGATGGAATCAAAGCAAGAATGATCAGTTCCCACAGTGAAGCAAGAAGCAGTTCTTCATATGAAAGCCTAACGTAGTTTATAGTATCCATTCAGGATCAGGGAGGTCAGAGCAATAAACTAGGGTTGAAATGAGGGATCCTTGATATTCTCTGAGCTTGGTTGTTTTCTTGCAGGTGTTTCATTACCCAAACTAGGCATCAGCAGTGCTAGTTCCAGACAACAGGCACTGAGGATGTTACTTAGTTTGGGTAATGAAACATCTGCAAGAAAATAACCAAGGTCAGAGGCCACCAAGGACCTGTCAAAGACATCAGAGCTGAGGTCCTCATTCTTCCATTGACAATTACTGTGACTCAGACCAGACATTTTTTTTTCACCCAGTGTATTATGCAGTGTTGCTGGCTGGAAGCATGTGGAAAGCCTAGCATATCTGTTGTTGTTGTTTTGCATCTGAAACAAAGGCAGAATGGAAACCTAAGAAAATAATTGAATGGCTTTATCCGGAGGGTGTTGACTTGCAAGATGTCCAGGAAGCAGGTCTTATGTTGGCTGGGAATTCTGGAGTTTGTAATCCATTACACCTGCCATGAACTAGCTTGGAAATAGAGGTTTGAATCGATTCAATTTGCAACTATAGATTGACATATGTCACTTAATAGCAATCCATTTATTTGTGGATTAATTTTTAGTGGTACCCCAAAGTCTCTTTAATTGAGTGCAGACATGTATCTATTTTTTGGTAAATAAAATAATTAAAGACCTCTCAGATAATCCCACTGTGACACCTCAGTAGACTTTTTGCACCTTATCCCTGTCTAAGACCAAAATCTGGAGAATTCTACTACAATTTTTTTCCTAAAAGAAGCATATAGGATAAAGTAAGGCAAGCTGAGAAATACTTGCATTAAAGAAAGTCTTCAGAGGTGAAGGCTTATAAAAGGAACAAGATTTCTCAATGTTTAGATTTTTTGGTGCAGTCCTCGTCCTTTTGCACACACGAAGAGGTTCGGCGTTTGATAGAAAAATCATGTAACGTATTTGTGTATTATTAGGAAGTTAGTATATGGAGATGATAAAAAAATGCATAAAGAACACTGTATATTTCTACAAACAGATGGATCCTTAGAGCATATTAATGCTGTTGATGTTATGACTGAACAATACAAAAAAGCTTAGGAGCCATAAACCCAGCAACAGCCAACTCTTTTGAGAATGTTTTTGGGGAGCGAAAACAATTATGATCTAACAACAGCAATTGTTGCCTTGTTAATACACTTGGGGGGTAAGAGTTCAGCATCCTTATGGGCTTAAACTCCAGCTTTTCCCCAAAACCAAACAAGCCTACTTCCAAGTAGCCCATAGTTTTTCCTTGCCAAATTTATAATGCTCCTTCTTTGTTAATGAGTCTTGGTTTCAGTACATATTAGTCAAACATTAATCACTTTTTATAACCTATGAAAACTCTTTGCCCTCTCCAGATGTTAACGAATGTGATCTGCATCCAAACATCTGCCTGAGCGGAAGCTGTGAGAATACAAAAGGTTCTTTCATCTGCCATTGTGAAATAGGTTATTCTGGAAAGAAAGGGACAACAGGTTGCACAGGTAGGTTTTCATCTAGGTGGGTGCTATTGTTCTCCAAACGAGCGTGCATTGTGTATTTCTAAGCTCTCATGTGCATTAATTTAATAATGTCTGTCATGGTAGGATTAATTGAAGATGAATTGGATTGTGAAAGACACAGATTTTGCCTTTGATAGTTGAAACTTAGTTTATTTTTATTTATTTATTTATTTGATTTGTCAATCGCTTAAAAGATAATAGATATAAGTATATACATAGTTATGAATACATGAAATGGGTACATATAAGAAAAAATAAAAAGAAACAATAGGAGAGGGACGGTAGGCACGTTGGTGCTCTTTTGCACGCCCCCTACAGACCTCTTAGGAAAGAGGTGAGGTCAATAGTAGACAGTCTAAGGTTATTCATCATAGTTATTCATCACATCGTCTATTTTCCTTCTATCAAAGTCTTTATTTCTGCAATACCTCCTTATTTCTGTTATTGCAAATTATCCCTTCCTTTGAGGCATATTAGAAGTCTGCCGCCTGCTGCCTTCTTAATGAATCAGTTATTCAACATATTGCCTATTTTCCCTCTATCAAGGTCTTTATTTCTGCAATCCGTTTTTATTTCTGTTATTGCAAATTATCCCTTACTTTGAGGCATGTAAGGCTGGCTAACAGCCACCTCCTTAATTCATCCGTTATTCAGCACATCAGTTTTACCTTTTCTCGAGATAATCTTGATTTCTGCAATGCAGTCTTTATGTCAGTGTTCCAACTAACCAACTCCAAACCAATAAACTCCGAGACAAGCATTTCCTCAAAGTTCCATTTTATTAGAGTTGTTATATTGGCACATCTGGGAACCCCCAAATCTGAGAGTTCCGAGTTTTCCCTTCCCAAAAGAGAAATCAAAGATCCATCCCCTGCATCCATCAGTTCATCACATGGCCCAATCAAAATATTGTCCCAACTGGAGACCTTTCTCCAGACACTCCACTCCAGGTGCAGGGCAACATGTCCTTAACTCTCTGAGAAAGGATGTTGATGAGTCTAATCTTCTACCTCTCTATGAAATCCCCCCTTCCCAAATTCCCAGGCACCAAATATGGCAACCTCGAAGCTTCCAAGTAAAAAATGGCTTCCAAGGCTGACATTTCATTTCTGTAATTCTGAATTGTACCTTGCTTTGGGACATCTAAGAAAGCTCACCACCAGTCACCCTAGGCTGCCATGCAATCTTTGGGTGGAGGAGACTAACCACAAGGATTTTGTACACATGGCCAGCTATGATGGTTGAGGTTACCCTTGTTTTATGCTCTCATTGCAAACCTATATGGTGTCAGTCTAATAAATAAGTGCAATGATTGGAATGTTGTGTTCACGTTTTGCTGCTGTCTTAGCGTGTGTCCATATGTGCTCCTTTTAGTGTTCATCTGAACGTGAACACAACATTTGCAGCTGCCCTTGGAAAGCCTACAGTAGAGGGGAGAGATCATGCTTTTATCCCAGTAGTCCAAATTCCTTTGCTCAAATGTCATAAAGGAACATGTCCGCAGCCTGTTTCCATGCTCCGAAAAAGTGCCAAGGACTTGGGTTTTCGTTTCCTCGACAGGAGACCCCACTTCCCAAAACATGGTGTTAAGTGTTTTAAAGAGTGAACCCTTGTGTGGAACTGCTTGACCGAAGGGAATGGATTCTTTCCTTCTTGCTGCCGTGCCAAAATGTTTCAGCTCTACTTTTTTAAGAGTTGAAAAAATGTTCACACAAGCTCTTTCTTTCATGAAACAATTGCATAAGATTCTGGGAGTTTGCTTGAAGTCCCATCTACATATTTCATTCCCCCTTGTCATTGTCAATTGTTTCCACCCTAACAAGTAAACAAGTTTTTCCTTCTCACCCCACGCCCCCCTGCTGTTTCCCTGAGTGCATGATCCACCCACCGACATGCATTTACATTCCACGCAGATGTTAAAACTTTTAGTTTTCCTTCTTTTCTTTTTGCTTCCATTCTTAAAAAGTACTGTATATGGGCCGAGTTTAGGGAAATGCTGTGTTTTGTGCAACGACATACATTACTTATGACAAGCTAACTTGGCTGCGTTCGTGCTGTCATGTTCAATTATCTGAAATGGAAAGTGGAGTAGGTCAGCTAAGGTATGTGCATATTGCACGAATTAAGAATACAACAAGGAAAAGGCCTAGAGCAGGAAGTTGAACCAAGTACTGTAGGAAAAGTGTGGCTCCAATCCAGCTTGGATGTCAGCTGAGCTGTCTAATGCCTTGTATTAAGGCAAGACAAGAAACAACGGATGGAAACTAATCGAGGAGAGAAGCAACCTTAGAACTTAGGAGAAATTTCCTAACAAAATAATCAACCAGTGGGACAACTTGCCTTCAGGGCGCTCCATCACTGGAGGCTTTTAAGAAGAGACTAGACAGCCATTTATCTCAAATTGTACAGGATCTCCTGCTTGAGTAATGGGTTGGACTGATCCCATCCAACTCTGTTATTCTGTTGAAAGACAAAGTGGTATGATAATAGATATGGAGGCTAAACCATATGATGGGGGAACTAGATATATCTAATCTAATGAAGAGAAGGACTCAGCAGTCTTCCAGCATTTAAGGGACTATCACAGAGAAATCAAATTTATTTTCCTCCAAAGACTTGAGGGCGGGACAAGAAGTAACATGTGGAAGATCATTAAAGAGAGAAGCAACCTAGAACTATGGAGAAATTTCCTAACAGTGAGAACAATTATTCAGTGGAACGGCTTGCCTTCAGAAGTTGTGGCTGCTCCATCGCTGGAGGCTTCTAAGAAGAGACTGGACAGCCACTTATCTGGAATGACATAGGATCGCTTGCTTGAGCAGGAGACGGGACCAAGGTCCCTTGCAACTCTGCTATTCTGTTACTCCGTTAAGTACATCTGAAGTCTTACAACTTTCCCCAACTCTGCTTCGTTCAATACCAAAAAAACTTGATCATGTTTACTTTAAGAACTCAGAGACAGTTATTGGCTCTTGGTGATGCATATGATACAAAGTGCATTTAAAACCATCTCAAATCTAACTCTTGTAAGAATCTCCTAGGAAAACTATCTAATCTTAGGATAGCTTTTCTGGCAGCCATTCCCAAATTTTCAGAGAAAGATTTTCCACACACTCCCCAGTTTGGGACCTACACATTTGATCCAGCAACTGAACCTGAAACCTTCTTCTGAATAGTCCTTTCCTAAAGAGTATTCATTTACCCATCCTTCCTAAGGTTTTTCAGGCGGTATGTTAAAGGGCAACATTTGGCAGAGACTGTTTTTTTGGCTTGGCTACAAAACAACATCTGTTCAATAAATCTCTTCAAGTCAAGATGGATCCCTGCCCAGCTGGGAGTCCCACAGATTATATGGGGCAACAACGCTCCAAATGGTATTTAGACTACATGATAGAGCCAAGTCATTAGATCCTCTAGGTAACTGATTAATCAATCATTTAGGGAGTGGTTATTTCCCAAGATCTCCAATTACAGCAAAGAAAATGTGAAAGTTAGCACTTTCTAGGGATTGTTTAGCTCTTGATCTGTATGGCAAAAATATTTGCAGAGTCACTTCCAGGATTGACACCGTAATGGTTGAAATGGAGAGATTTAACAGGATAAAAGAGTTGGAAGGGACACTGGAAATTTTCTATTCCAACCTCCTGCTCAAACAGGACAAATGATTCTCTAATCTCTTCTTAAAAACTTCCAGTGATGAAGCACTCACAACTTCTGAAAGCAAGCTGTTCCCCTGATTAATAGTTTTCACTGTCAGGAAATTTCTCCTTAATTCTAGGTTACTTCTCTCCTTGATGAGTTCCCATCCATTGTTTCTTGCCTTGCCTTTTGATGCTTTGGAAAATAAGTTGACTCCCTCTTCTTTGTGGCAGCGCCTCAAATATTGGAATGCTGCTAGTCCTTCTTTTCATTAAATTAGACATACCCAAATCCTGCAACCCTTCTTCATATTTGACTATTCCATCCTCTTTACTCCTTTTTTACTCCAGGCCCTGGGGAACACAATGTAAGCAAGAAACTAAGAAGTTAGAGAAGTCTCATTTTTTTTTGCACAACCTCTCTGAGGCTTCTCAGTTTCAGAAGTGGGGAAAAAGTCAGTAAACCACTTCACAGTTGTTGCTGGAGTGCTAGCAAGTGATTCTAGCCTGCATACAATTCTTTTGTGTAAGTTGCATCTTTGTTCATGTGGTTCAGTAAAAGACAGCCGACAGCTGGCTCAAATAAAAGACTGCAAATGAAGAAGGTGTGGTGTTTCTTAATATTTTCCTCTGAGGTATCTTTTCTGCTCAAGACACTGCTCCTCCCCAGTTGAGTTTCCCATAGGGGAAAAGATACAATCACCTACATTTCTAGACCCACCTTTAAAATGGGTGGAATTAGAACTGAAACCCGTGATTCAAGCCACTTCACCTCCTTTTAACGTGATGTCAAGTGGCTGGAAAAACAGAGCAAAAACTATTTACATCATGTTAATGGAAGTTGCTTAAATAGATAAGAAGACATTTGTTCTGTGGTAAGAAGAAGTAAGAAAACTGTTTGGCTGTAAGGACGGCCTTAGACTGGAATATTTGTTTTCCTTGGCTAGCCATAGCTTCATACTCAAAGAAGAAGTTTGTTGAAAAACAAGATTGGCGGAGAAAGAGCTGATAGAAAAAAAATGTTTACATAGTCTTGATACCACGTTACCTCTCCCCCCTTTTGGGAGGTGCCTTTAGTTAATTCTATGAATATATGGCTCATATTTGGAGTCAATTTTGGGTATCTTCAGTCATGCTGAGCAGCAAACTCAGAGAGATAGTACCAAGATCTTGGAGACCAGACAGCCAACAAAGGAGTCTCTGTTTGTCACACTGGGGAGTTGAAATAAGATTTTATTTGGACTGGAATAATCAAAGAGAGCCAACTGGCTCTTTGGAGAGAGAAAAAAACCCCACTGTTAAATTCCTCTTACCCCTTTGGCAAAACCAGATCCATACACTTCCCAATAAAAATAGGTCTGCTGAATAAGACAGAGGAATTGTCAAGATGGTGGGATGGACAAGGCTTGGTGAGATCTGACCAGTTTTCTTTCACTGTTGTGGGCTCCCTTCACCCCTCTTGGTTTCACTTGTTCCCACCATAGAGAGAGAGAGATGAGGAAACAGGTCGTCTCATCCTTTCGTTTGAATTCTCAGGAGATCTTAAACATGTCAAACAAGAGCGGAAATCTTATGAACAGCCAGTTTTGTGCAAGATGGTGGTTACTGTGTGAATGTCCTCTTACACTATCGGATGGCTTATCTCCACGTAGCATTTGCCTGATAGTAAAAGGTAAAGCTAAAGGACTCCCTGCGGATATTACTCCGCTAGTAGTTGCTGACGATAAAGAGCTGGTGGTCATCTCCATTTCAAGGTCGTTGAGCCAGCACAGCCCGAAGACATTTCCACGGTCATGTGGCCTGCATGAGGTCACAGAGTGCTGTTTCCTTCCCACTGAAGTGGTGCCTATTTAACTACTTGCATTTGCATGTTTTCAAATGGCTAGGTTAGTAGGAGGGGAACTCACCCTGTCGCATGTCACCTGAGTCTCAAACCTGAGCCAACAGACCCAGCATCTTAACCATTGAGCTACCACGCCGCCATTTGTCTGATAATATGGGTTTAAATATACTACCATTGAAAGAATGCCAACAAGCTTACAGAGTGGTAAATCACAAACGCACCAGTCAAAGCCAATGTAGTGTCATGGATGGTGGTTTATACTGGGGAATGTCAACTTCAAGTCTACCCAAAGACATAAAAATTCACTGGATGCCTTTGGGATGTTCATTCTGTCTTCCAGTCCAACTCATTTTATAGGGTGCTTCTTATGGGGAGAAATGGAGCTGTGAGTGGTATGTATGCTTCTTTGGGGCCCCGAAGGAAAGGCAAGAAGATATCAGTGTAATCAACGGAACAGATCATATTCTTTGGAGGAATCTCCTTTGCTGTTCTAGATACAACTCTTGGTTGTCTTTCAACTCACAAATTGGCCTTCTTCTTCCCACACCATCAAAAAAATGAAGGGGAGGGGGAACCTTTGGCCCTGCGATATTTATATAAAGGAGGAAGCGTACATGCATTGCAGTTGATATTTTTGTCCATTCTTTCCACAGATATAAATGAGTGTGAAATCGGCGCTGACAACTGTGACCGGAACGCTATTTGTACAAACACAGCTGGTAGCTTTAAATGTGCTTGCAAACCAGGCTGGCTTGGAGATGGAATCAAATGTGTAGGTGAGTTTGGACAACTCTTCCTCCCTCTTCCTTCCTTACACCCCACACATTCCCACCCCTCCACCCCACCCCCACACAGATGATCTGAGTCAGTCTTTAATTCAATACTGAAATAAATTGTAATTAAACAGCTTCATAGACTTACATCCCTTTCCCATGGAATGAAAGATACGATTGTTATCTAAAAGTGACTCTTTAAGCATTAAATCCAAATCTGGGTATCAAAACATACATTGATGTTGCCTTTTATAGATGTTTACCTAACTTTTTCTTGAAAACCTGTAGAAAAGGAAGCCATCCTTCCTCAGGTTTCTTGTATCGTTGCCCAAATGTTTTTAAAATGATCATTTTATCCTTTTTAAGTAATCTAAAATTGTTTCTGTTTTCCTTTTGAGAACCTAAGCAATTCAACCCAAGTTTTATTTATAATGGTTCGCAAAGTAACAGGCAGCATAGTTGCATTTATTTATATTCAATCTATTTCCACTAGCTTCTCCTTGTGTTTAAATTTTTGGTATACTCAGTATAACATTTATGTATCATTCTGTACCATTGTTTGTGATGGACTGATTGGTGCTTTAATTTATGTTTCCTACTTTAACTATTTTTAAAACTATGAGTTAGACCGCTTTACTTAACAACAGAAATTCTGGATCCCAATTGTGGTTGTAAGTTGAGGATTTCTTTTTAATCTTGTGTACACATTATCTTTGCATAGATAACTGGGGATGTTTCTCTTATTAATGCAGTTTTTTGTCCTCTTTAGATCTGGATGAATGTGCCAATGGCACACATGAGTGCAGTCCACATGCTGATTGCAAGAACACAGCGGGATCATATCGTTGCATATGTAAAGAAGGATATACTGGGACTGGGCTTGTCTGTACAGGTGAGCTTTTAGGGGAGGGTGATGCTTGAATGGATAACATGTTTTCCCAGGTTTCAGACAGAATATTTTCCCATTACATGCTAAGCCCTGCCTGGAGGTGCAGTGGTTAGAATGCAATATTGCAGGCAAATTCTGCTCAAGCCCTAAGTTGGATCCCGACCGACTCAAGGTTGACTAAGCCTTCCATCTTTCTGAGGTCAATAAAATAAGGACTCCAATTGTTGGGGGGCAATATGTGCTGATTTGTAAACTGCCCAGAGAGTGCTGTAAAGCACAATAGGGTAGTATATAAATCTAAAGGCTGTTGCCATTAATCTTAAAATAAAACAAACAATCCTGGAAAAACTGATATTGAACCTAGGAATTTGAGCACATAAAGCATGGGTTTTCCTAAAGCTTTTTTCTTTTTTCTAGCAGAATAAAATATACCATCAAATTTTAAACAAGATCTGGTTTTCTTTATGTAATGCATTGATAACAAAATGTTTATGACTGGAGTTATGTACTTATGTAAATTTTGCATGATAGTAACAGATCTTGTTTTCCAATTTCGTCTCCAAATTATTTTGACTTTCAGAGTCACACAAAACATGCTGTAATTTTTTAAATAAAAGTATTCCATATTATGCTACATGTTGACTTGTTTTTGGATTTCGTTTTATATCTTTATAAGTAACAATCTTTCCTACACCCATATGTTTCATGTGACATTCTTAACCCTAGTTAGTTGTTTGCATAGAGATAGAATGCGTTTTCAACTAAAGTGACTCTTTTCATTTTCCAGATATTGATGAATGTTCTGAAAATGTCAACCTCTGTGAAAATGGTCAGTGCCTAAACGCTCCTGGGGGTTACCGTTGTGAGTGTGATATGGGATTTTTGCCAAGCATCGATGGAAAAGCTTGTGAAGGTAATTGAGTAAATGAAGCAGTTAAAAAAATCTCACTTAGGCTATAGCCCTCTTGCTTGGCCTTCTTAAGGTTTTAAGTCCAGATTTTTACTTTGAAGAGGAGATTTTAATTTTCGGTCTATCCTTTCTACCTTCCTAATCATCTATCCATACAAGGGACATGCCATCTTAGAAAATATTGTCAGAGATTGCCAAGAAGGAGAATAGTGTAGGGGTCTCCAACCTTAGCCATCCAACCTTAGTCACTTTAAGATGTGTGGACTTCAATTCCCAGAATTCCTCAGGCATCCAACCTTGACTGCTTTAATATGTGTATTTCAACTCCCAGAATTCCTCAGCCAGCCATGCTGGTTGAGGAATTCTGGGAGTTGAAGTTCACAAGTTTTAAAGTGGTCCAGGTGGAGACTCCTGGAATAGAGGTTGTAAAGCAAAAGGTAGCTAAGCCCCCACAGTCCATTCCTTTGCCGTACTCTCAACCTCCCAAAATGTAGATGCTACCATCCCATTGTGAACAACATCATTGGCAATTATGGTTTGTCACACAGTCTGCCAGTTGTTCAGGTTAGTTTTGACGTTTTGGTCCACTTATGGAGTCCTTCTCAATGACCTGAGATAGGTAGATGTGGATGTTCAGTGGTGTTACAGATATCCTCATGAGATGTAAGCTGTTCCAAGTAAAGCTGTGTTTTTTTATTTATTAAGTTTTTATGCTGCCCGTCTACCCTATTATGTGACTTTGGGCGGCTTAGAAGTTATATAACAAATAAAGAAATTAAAACATTAAAACTTCACAGATTAAAATATGGTTAAAAACTATACTAAAACCGAGTTCCTTGAGCAAACAAGAGGGGGCAAAGTGTTATAGAGATGCTGTAACTGAGTATCCCTTTTGGCATCGTTCATCTTAGTGGTTACGTTAATTTTGCATTTTTATTGCCAAGAATAATAGCATGTCATGTATATGAAGACATAATTCTTGTAAAAGTATGAAGGAAAAAAATGTTGTATGATATTGAGATAAACAGTTGGCCTAAAGAGCAATCCTCTTGTATGCTACGACTTGTATCTGAACAAAAAATATTTGGTCATGATCAAAAAGTGAGTATTGGGTGGGTCTATGAAAATGTTAATTCTCAATGTCTTGAATAAGGGAAATAAGTTGAGACATCAGCTGGAAAGACTAAAGACACTGCCTGCTACTCCCACAGAGCATCAGTTAATTTCCTTCTGATTTTTTGGTGGAAAAAAACCCTTTTCTCATAGAAAATTAAAGAAGATTAAAATCATGGGTCTATTAGAGGCAAAGGTCAATGGGAGAAAGGGAATGAGGCACCAGGGAGGAGAGGGTTGAGTTTCACTGTGATTGAATTTGTACAGATTTGTACATGTAGTTAACGAAGAAGAAGAAAATCTTATATTCATCTGGTTTCGTTTTTAATTTTGGGGGCTATCTAATTCTATGTTTCAGACTCAGCAGGGAGAGCGAAACGAAAGAAGTAGGGTTGCATCAGGGTGATCTAAGCCCACAGCCTCTTGCATATGAGTTATGGCATGTTTCTCAACCTTGGCAACTTTCAGAGGAGTTGACTTCATCTCCCAGAATGGAAGTTGAAGCCCACCCCTCTTAAAGTTGCTAAGGGTTGAGGAACAATGTGATACGACGTTGCACACATATGCTCAAAGGTTGAACCAATGCAGCCAATTTGGTCATTTTCATAAAAGGAGAACGCCTCTTAAGATTGTCCACCCCTCTTAAAATTGCTAAGAGTTGAGGAACACTGTATTATAACGTTGCACACATGTGCGCAAAAGTTGAACCAATGCAGCCAATTTGGTCATTTTCATAAAAGGAGAACGCCTCTTAAGATTGTCCACCCCTCTTAAAATTGCTAAGAGTTGAGGAACACTGTATTATGACGTTGCACACATGTGCGCAAAAGTTGAACCAATGCAGCCAATTTGGTCATTTTCATAAAAGGAGAACGCCTCTTAAGATTGTCCACCCCTCTTAAAATTGCTCAGAGTTGAGGAACACTGTATTATGACGTTGCACACATGTGCGCAAAAGTTGAACCAATGCAGCCAATTTGGTCATTTTCATAAAAGGAGAACACCTCTTAAGATTGTCCACCCCTCTTAAAATTGCTAAGAGTTGAGGAACACTGTATTATGACGTTGCACACATGTGCGCAAAAGTTGAACCAATGCAGTCAATTTTGTCATTTTCGTAAAAGGAGAACGCCTCTTAAGATTGTCCACCCCTCTTAAAATTGCTAAGAGTTGAGGAACACTGTATTATGACGTTGCACACATGTGCGCAAAAGTTGAACCAATGCAGCCAATTTGGTCATTTTCATAAAAGGAGAACACCTCTTAAGATTGTCCACCCCTCTTAAAATTGCTAAGAGTTGAGGAACACTGTATTATGACGTTGCACACATGTGCGCAAAAGTTGAACCAATGCAGCCAATTTGGTCATTTTCATAAAAGGAGAACGCCTCTTAAGATTGTCCACCCCTCTTAAAATTGCTAAGAGTTGAGGAACACTGTATTATGACGTTGCACACATATGCGCAAAAGTTGAACCAATGCAGCCAATTTGGTCATTTTCATAAAAGGAGAACGCCTCTTAAGATTGTCCACCCCTCTTAAAATTGCTCAGAGTTGAGGAACACTGTATTATGACGTTGCACACATGTGCGCAAAAGTTGAACCAATGCAGCCAATTTGGTCATTTTCATAAAAGGAGAACGCCTCTTAAGATTGTCCACCCCTCTTAAAATTGCTAAGAGTTGAGGAACACTGTATTATGACGTTGCACACATGTGCGCAAAAGTTGAACCAATGCAGCCAATTTTGTCATTTTCGTAAAAACGATCCTGGAGATGTTCATGGTATGGCTTTTCATTCTTCCTTCGGTCAACACCTCCTATTTCTTCTCAACTGTCTCATTACAGATATTGATGAGTGCTCCCTTTCCAACATCTGTGTCTTTGGAACATGTCACAATCTTCCTGGCCTCTTCCGATGTCACTGTGAGACAGGATATGAATTGGACGATACTGGCGGGAACTGCACAGGTAACTTAATAGTTTGGCCAATTTAGTAACTGTCTTAACTTTGGTATAATCATTGCTGATATAAGCCACCAAAAACATGTTTCCACTATTTCAGGAACAATGACTGAGCAGCTTCAGTTGACTGTTTTTCCCTCTTGTATTTAAATACATTTCAGAAACTTTAAAAATTGTAGTTTAGAGCTTAGTAGGAACTTTAGTTAGTTAGTTAGTTAGTTAATTTGGCCAAACTGGGCATTGCCCAGAAGTTTCTTGGGTACTTGCAGCCACTTCCCAAGTAAGTTTTCCTAGTTATTATTTTATTTTTTAAACATTTCTTACAGCCACCCAACTCCGATATGTTTAAAACTTTCTTAAAATCCATTTATGGCCTTTTGCCAATTGTATATTATTTTACCTGCTTTACTTTTTTTTTTTTAATCCAAAGAAGGTAAAACTCACCAGGTATCAAATTAAGCTTGCCGTTCTAAAAGTCTCTAATATCCATAAAGTAGTTAAATTGAATATTTCCGCTTATGATTAGAATATGAGTTTGGCTAACTTAGTGTCCTTGTTAAATGAGCACTGGGGTCTTTTGCTGACTTGTAGATTAATGTTGCCTTTTTTCTCTGTGCAGATATCAATGAATGTTTAGATCCCACAACATGTATCAGTGGCACTTGCCTCAACATCCCAGGCAGCTACACCTGTGAATGTCCCCCAGATTTTGAACTGAACCCAACTCGTGTTGGCTGTGTTGGTAAGTAATGTTGGCAGTAAGCTGCTCTGAATCTTGATGAATTAATGGTCTACCAGGTTAACAAATCAGTAAACGATAGCAATGTTTCGGGAAGAGGCAATAACTACATGGTTCAGGTCTTGAAATAAAAATATATACCTGACAATTGGTAATGTAAAAAGTTTGCCAGGAGTTGAGAAGCCTTTGATGAATTGAGCAATGCATGAACAGGAATGTCAAAGCAATGCCCAATGTATGGCTTATAGGGGAACTGTTATTCTGGGTCTTTATGAATTAATGATGTTTGAGCATATGCTACTTTCCTTCTTTAGATACACGCTCTGGCTATTGTTATTTGGAAATTAAACCTCGAGGAGATAATGGTGATACAGCTTGCAGTAACGAAATTGGCATTGGTGTTTCCAAGGCTTCTTGCTGTTGTTCCCTTGGTAAAGCTTGGGGCATTCCTTGTGAACAGTGTCCAGCTGTGAATTCAAGTAAGTGAGATGGAAAAGGGCAAAATCATAACTGATTTACACTTTAATCTGCTTGTTTCCTAAGAGAATATATCCACGATTACAAGGAGGTAGTTTATTTATAGGAGAACTATCAGGCACAATAACTCAAGGCTATTCAAATGACTACAGGTTGATTGCATGCTAAGGCTGTCTACAAGAATCTGAATTACTAACGGTCAAGGCAAATTGGTAGTAGATAAGAGTCAATGGAATACAAGGAAGACTGGACTTAGATATCTTGTGGGCTCGAAGGGATTCAAGACTGATGACATGTTTGACCCCTCCTTTGAGCTCAGCCTGTCCTAGAAGGATAATCTGTTGACTCTGAAACAAAAAAAAAGAGAGATGTATTTGAAAATAAGAACGAGAATGGCGAATTTAATTTGGGGGCATGAAATGAATTGAATTGAGGATGTGTGCATATCTAGTGAGTGTGTTAAATGGGGGTAATGCTTGTTTTCATTCAGGGAATCTTCCATTTGAAGGACTCGGGATTGGAAGAAGCATGCCAGAAGGAGAAAAATATTGTAATGACTCTAACTTTTCTTGCAAAGCAAGAATGCCGGATTAATAATATTGGTTTCCTCTTTCAGCTGATTACAAGCTGTTATGTCCAGGAGGAGAAGGATTTCGACCCAACCCCATTACTGTCATTTTGGAAGGTAATGCCTGCTTGTGTTCTCTTTCTCTAGACATCCTACTATTACATTGATTATTCTTAGCCAAGAATAATTGGTTTGATATTCTAACAAAATGCTGCATCTAATTTTATCTGGACAGATATTGATGAGTGTCAAGAACTCCCTGGACTTTGTCAAGGAGGAAAGTGCATCAATTCATTTGGTAGCTTTCAGTGCCAGTGTCCATCTGGATACTATTTGAATGAAGAGACAAGAGTATGTGATGGTAAGCGAATCACCAATGTGTTGCTGTGTATTAAGGATCCTAGCTAAATACCTCTTTCAACATTATGCCTAGCAATCATTTGGGGCTCGAGACTTATGACACGTTTGACTCCTCCCTCAGGTTTAGGAAGTTGTCAGGTGTGAACAACCAGGTCCATATTTGTAGAGTTCAATTTGCTACTTTATTGCCCAATGCCTATTTCAAAGGATCTTCCCAGACAGGCAGTTTACTCCTGGACCAGCCTACATAAGATTCAGGGGCATTCAAGAAGGCTCAAACCTTGCCTTTTTGTGCTTATAAAATAATTCTAGACTCATTCCCTGCTTGACTCCTCCCCTTGGTTTTGCCAGTTTCTCTCTGACAAAAGTATAGCCATCAACACATAGCACATAGTTAGTTACATGCCCCTCTGTAAAGGAGGGAAAAGAGCCACTTTCAAAGCACGCAATAGTTCTCCAAAATATATTAGAAGCATGCTGAACTATAGAAGCAAAATTAGTATTAGTTAACTCAAAGTTATTGTAAAATATCCACTGACCTTTTCAATCATCTTTGCCCATTCCTCTAGACTCTCTTGCTTTCTTCATCTGTTATAGATTTTACACTTCCTTTACTTAGGGTCTTAACAGTATAGTTTCCTTCAATACAATATCACCTTTCAGTTAATCCTGAGAAATGCTTTAAGGGTAGAGGATGTGATTATTAATTCCATTGATTTGGGAATATAGATTTATTAGTCCATTTTACCCATATATGACTCACTCTAAACCACTATTGCTGACTGGGGAATTCTGGGAGTTGGTCCATATTTCTTAAAGTTGCCAAGGTTGAGAAACACTGCTCTAAACAGTATTTGAAATCTTGAGTATCCTGAACAAATCCCAGTCCAGCTAGTCTTTGATTTCAGTAGGTACTAAATAACAGTGACAAAATATGTGTTCAAAAAATATTGTTATTATATTTTCAGCATCCAAATCTCTGTTTTAGTTGTAGCAACAGGACTGGATTCAGCTATGAAATAATTAAAAATCTCTTAAGCATATGGCGATTTCTTTGCCCTCCTTAATAAATGATTTTTAATTCACATGGACTTGGACAACAGGCAGTCTTCAGCTGCAATGAACCTTCCTTCCTTCCTTCCTTCCTTCCTTCCTTCCTTCCTTCCTTCCTTCCTTCCTTCCTTCCTATGTCCATCCATCCCTTCTCTCCTTCCTTCCTATGTCCATCCACCCCTTCTCTTTCCTTCCTTCCTTCCTTCCTTCCTTCCTTCCTTCCTTCCTTCCTTCCTTCCTATGTCCATCCATCCCTTCTCTCCTTCCTTCCTTCCTTCCTTCCTTCCTTCCTTCCTTCCTTCCTTCCTTCCTTCCTTCCTTCCTTCCTTCCTTCCTCCCTCCCTCCCTCCCTCCCTCCCTCCCTTCCTTGTTGTCAGTCTGAACTACCAGCTTTGTATTTTCCTTGCAGATGTTGATGAATGTGCCACAATTGGCATCTGTGGTCCTGGAACCTGTTACAACACCATTGGAAATTTTACCTGTATTTGTCCTCCGGATTATCTGCAAGTCAACGGTGGAAATAATTGTATGGGTAAGGTTGCCTCCATTTCTTTTCCCAGATTAAAAAGTTGTTTATTGTTTTTATTTAATCCAATCAAAGGGGGTGGGGGGAGAGAAATCCTCTGAAACAAATCATGGTGGTTGCCTAACTTTTTTGGAGCAGAGAGAGGCAAGGAAGCTGGATAGGTTTTTTTAAAAACCTAAATGCAGCTCAGATCATATTATTTTAGGAGTCCAGCCATTTACCCCCCAAAATAGTGAGAATGACTGAAAAATTGACTCCAGGATTTATTATAAGGACTCTTGTATGTTGGAAATTTCTTTGGGCCCATTTTTGTGCACATGCAAATCACGGGCTGCCATGTTTGTGCATGTACAAAGATGCAAACGTGGCAACTCCTGTGTTTTGTAAAGTCAACATTTGTGAAAATCTCATCTTATGTAAAATCCTTGTATCAAGGAAGCACAGTGTTCTGACCCAAACCCTTGTCCAATAAAACAAACACGAACCAAAGGGAACAGAAACCTTTTAACGATTCTTACGAATCCCCAGTTAAAAGGCTGCTGCAAACTAATTAACTTTGATTAGCACGAGCCTCAGTAAAACTGTGCGAGGCTGCCAAGAATAACAGATAAGGTTACCTAGAAATATTCTACAACACAAGAGTCTTCCAATACCAACTAAGATACTGGAATATCCACGAGGCTGGAGTTTCAAAACGTCTTTGCTTTCTGCAAAGAATGTCCGATTCACAGCTGGCTTTTATCTTCTTGAAGGAGGGGTCATTACCTTGCAGCCTTACTCCTGAGTCACCTGTGCTGCTGCAGCTGTTCTTTCCTATGAGCAGCCCTGCAGGCACGTGCACTTGGCACAGGTTCCTCGGGAACCTCCTCATCGCTTCTGCCAGTCCCCACAATCTCTGAAGGCAGCAGTCCATTCCCTGATGGTCCTGGCCCCTCATCTGAGTCCTTGCTCTCCTCAGCCGTCTGCACCTGCTGCCAGCTAACCACAACACACAGTCAATGGAGTAGAGCAGTAGACTGTTCGGGAGGTCCTTGGTACTCTCTAAGCTTGTGTTCTGACCCAACTGGGTTCCCAAAGAGCAAACACAGACAAAGGCAGCAGCCCCCACCTTTTAAGGTTTAATAACGAATTCTGTTCTGAAGGCTGCTTCCCACTAATTACCTCCAACAAGAAAGAGCCTTGCCAAGTTGTTTGTCAAGACTACCCAAAACCCAGTGATAAGAACTAATTTACAAAATACTCCAAACACAAACTAAGATGTCCACCAGTTGAGTTTCAGAGTTTCTTTGCTATCTGCAAAGAATGCTTTTCCAAACCTGGCTTTTATCCTCTTGAGGGAGAGGCCATTACCTTGCAGCCTTACTCCCGAGTTGCCTGTGCTGCTGTAATTGTTCTTTCCTCCGAGCAATCCTTCGTGCACATGCACTTGGCACAGGCTCCTCAGGAACCTCCTCATCACTACTGCCAGCCCCCACAATCTCTGAAGGCAGTAGTCCATTCCCTGATGGTCCTGGCCCCTCATCAGAGTCCTCACTCTTCTCAGCCATCTGCACCTGCTGCTGGCTAACCACAACAGCTGGCTTGTTTTCTTGCAGATATTTCATTACTCAAACTAGGTAACATCATCAGTGCTAGTAAGGAGTAGACTGCTTCCAACCTGATCTGTAGAACAGGTAGTCATTGGGACCAGAATTTTCACTGCTACGCAAGATTAAGCTGATCATGCCTGACTGTATGACCCTTTTGCCATGATTGTTAAGTGAATCAGATGGCCATTAAGCCAATCCACTTCCCCATTGACTTTGCTTGTTGGAAGCCAGCTTGGAGTGGCGATCACCTGACCCCCCAGGATGCTGCCACAGTCATAAGCATGAGGACCATTTTAAGCCATCCTTAAGAAATTAAAATGTAAATAATGGACCTTGTTTCTATATCTATTTAAAAACAAAACAAGGGCCCTCTCTTCTTCCAGCTTATATCATGGTTATTAATGTAGCATCAACTGAATCATCTAGTAATTTTCAGTAGAACTGGGCAATCTTTTGTGGTTCAGTTGGATGTAGTGAATAATGTTGTGAGTTCCAGGAAGGGTTAAGTTCCCTCAATTCGATCAATAAGATGTGGTGCATAGATCAGGTAAAAAGAAATTCCTCCAAGATGCAAAATGTAGTGAACCACTTTGTTATTTCAGGATTTACCTTCTTATTCAGTGCATGTTATTTTAGCCTTACCCTTCTGCTTAATTTTTCTTTCTATTTTTTTTGAAATTCCAAACTCAAATGAACTCAACATGCATAAGCAAAGCTAAGCCAAAAACCATGTGGCGTCCTCTTCCAACATTTTTCCAGAAGGATATGAAATCATAAATGGAGCAAGGTTTTAAAGAAATGGTTGACGGACACTCGCATGTGTTCTTCTGCCAAGGTTTTGGGGCCCCTTGAAGAACATGTTCCACATTTCATAATTAGGAAGCCCGGTGACATTCGTGGGATTTTGGATGGTTCTGCAAGCAACACATTTTTCCATAGATGATGATGTAACTTTACAGTCGTCGTTAAAATTGCAGCCCACCGATTGCAGTAGTGGATTGCAACAGCTTCCTTTAAACAGGAAAATGAGTAAAAAAAGAGAAGAGGTGGCTTCAAAGAAAGGACTGACTCATAAAGCTAGCTTGTTTTGTCTTTTAAAGGAAGGCTCAACCAAGATTCTTGATGTTGGAAAAAAAAAATCCATCCCTTGCTTTTCCTAAAAATTAATTTTGCATATAACGTACTGAAACTAAGGCAGCTGCAATTATGGAAGAACATTACTCTGTGTGGGTTCTGTGCATTTGTTTGCATGGGGGTGCAAGAGTGGGTGGGAGAGGTTGCATAAAAGAACTTCTCAGCAGACTGTATCCTAGTACAGGTAGTCCTCGACTTATAACAGTTCATTTAGTGACAAAGTTACAACGGTACTGAAAAAAGTGACTTAGGAACATTTTTCACACTTATGACCATTGCAGCATCCCCCATGATTACGTGATTTACATTTGGGTGCTTGGCAACTGACTCATATTTATGTCGGTTGCCATGTCCCACAGTCATTTATTTATTTTATTTTTATTTAATTTGATTTGTCAATCGCTTACAAGATAATAGGTATAAGTATATAAGTATATACATAGTTATGAATACATGAAATGGGTACATATAAGAAAAATAAAAGAAACAATAGGACAGGGACGATAGGCATGTTGGTGTGCTTATGCACGCCCATAGTCATGTGATAACACATAGTCATGTGATCCTCTTTCATCAGGAAGGAAGGGAGGTTGGGAGGAAGGAAGGAAGGAAGGAGGAATAGAGCATGAGGAAGGGAGGTTGGGAAGAAGGAAGGAAGGAAGGAAAGGAAGGAAGGAAGGAAGGAAGGAAGGAAGGAAGGAAGGAAGGAGAAATGGATGGATGGATGGATGGATCGATGGGCATAGGAAGGAAGGAAGGAAGGAAAGCAAGGAAGGAGAAATGGGATGGATGGATGGATGGATGGATGGATGGACATAGGAAGGAAGGAGAAAAGGGATGGATGGATGGATGAACATAGGAAGGAAGGAAGGAGGGAGGGAAAGAATAGAGCATGAGGAAGGGAGGTTGGGAGGAAGGAAAGAAGGAAAGAGAAATGGATGGATGAATGGATGGATGGGCATAGGAAGGAAGGAAGGAAAGGAAAGAAGGAGAAAAGGGATGGATGGATGAGTGGATGGATGGATGGATGGACATAGGAAGGAGGAGAAAGGGGATGGATGGATGGATGGATGGATGGATGGATGGACATAGGAAGGAAGGAAGGAAGGAAGGAAAGAAGGAAGGAAGGAAGATAAGAGGCTTTGTGATGATGATTGAGGATGAGGATGATGGAGATGATGGACCACTAATATGTTCCTTCTCCCTTGTTGCAGATATGAGGAGAAGCCTCTGCTACAGAAACTACAATGCTGACAATCAAACTTGTGATGGAGAACTGCTTTTTAACATGACCAAAAAAATGTGCTGCTGTTCTTACAATATTGGACGAGCTTGGAACAGACCATGTGAACAATGCCCCATCCCAAGCACTGGTTTGTACTGGCATTAAAGGGGAGGGAGGGAGAGAGAGAGAGAATATGCAGCTGCTACTCTTCCAGCGATATACCACTGTCCACTGTAGTAATTTATTTACCATATAGCTAAACTGGGTATATAAACAACTATTAGTGCCACCTGAATTGTTTCAATGTCATGAAAGAGTAGTTGTCTCTATCCAACTTGGTGATCTTGGACCCATCACTGAGAACCTAAACTACCCCATTGCCAATAGCTATATTGGTCTCTTAGAAAAGATATTGCAGAGCAGATATCTAATAATGATTTTATTATATAAACATAAATTTCTAGCATCTAAGAAGTACGTTAAACAGTTGCTATAAGAGTTGGCTGGAGAAGGAGCATTGTTGTTTCAGTGGATTATTTTTTTTAAATAACTTCACATGGAGTTCTTCCTTTTTTTTTCTACCATTTTAGATGAGTTTTCAATTCTCTGTGGAAGTCAAAGGCCTGGTTTCTTTATAGACATCTTTACAGGACGGCCCGTTGGTGAGCTACTTTCTAAACCGATTTATTTTTAATCCTCGTGGAGGGAAGGGAGATATAATTTTGCCTTTTTCTCAGGAGGTTCTGAAGACTAAACAACGCAATAGGACCCATCCTATGCCAGTCTGCCCTTTCTCCTTGGAGGGGGGGGGGGTCCTCTCCTAGCTGGCACCTTGTAATCCCCTCTGGCTTGGGATTATAGGCAGTAGAAAGATTGGAGGATGTTATAAACAACTTCAACCCAGCATAGGTGGAAAGATTCTCGAACGGCTGCCAATCCACTCTGGGTTGAGGTGGGGGGGGGGGGAAAGCTAGGGTTTTTTTTTTTCTTTTTAAAGCCTAAGATTTTTATCTACCCTTTCACCATCGGTTCCTGAGGGCATTGTGTTGGAGGCGAGGGTGGGAAGGCATGCTGTTTGTGTGCCCTTGGACAGAGGACAGGAGGGGGTGGGAGAGAAGATTGAGACAGAGACTATTTTTCACACAGTATAAGTGGGGAAACGGTTCAGAAATCTCAACCCTAGAGGGAAAACCCGAGGAATTTGTGGGAACAAAGCCAACGGTAATTCTTAGACAGAATTCCCTTCTGTCTTTTTTTTTTTTTTAAAATAAATTATTATTATTCTGTTTTGCAAGATGATTTTTATTTTTTATTTCTTTAAATACATCTTTAGGTGAACAGTGTGGTTCCAGGCGTTTTACATTTTAAATCAAACATGACCATAATCACAGATACAGCTTTTTTTGTCTAATTTCACATCATTATCTCTTACAAATTTTCCCTTTTTATATTCTCATACATTACTTTACATCAATCTCTTTATTCTTAATCATTCTCTATATTCATTGGTCATATATTCTTATATATTCATCATAAATTTTATCAAATCATATTTCATTAGTTATTCACTAATTCATCTTCATTTATATTATCCAATATTTTATCCCTTTTTTAATACTACTTTTGCCACTGTTATCTACACAAACACACACATATATATTTTCTTATGTTTTTGCGGGTATTTATATGTATGGCATTTAGGTTTCTTAGGATATTTTCCCATGTCTTAATATTTGTGCATTTATTATAGCTATAATAAAAGCACAAATATTAAGATGTGGGAAAATACCCAAAGAAACCTATATATATATATATATTTCAGGCACATGCTCTCCTCTAATTTCATCACTTTTACACAAATTATATTTTTCATCTTATTTTCATTTAGCCAATTATATAAACTAATAACAATATAATCATATTTTAATGTTATGTCTATTATTATTATTCAAATAGGGAGCAAACTAGTGATAGAGGAGACAGAACTATAGTAATGCTTAAGGGAGATATTTTGAAAGATAGGTCTTTTTTCTTTTTAAAGGATCATTTAGGCAGTGGTGGGATTCAAATCATTTAATAACCTAATGACCAGCTGGGTGGGCGTGGCCATGGTGGGTGTGGCAGGGGGTGCGCACTTGGCCTCCTGCACCCCCCTGGGAGCAAAAACAGGCTGCGGGGGGGGGGGAGGGGGGCGCTGCTCCCCTCCGTGCCCCATTTTGGGCCTAGTAGGCCTCTTTGCAGCCTCCTGGGAGCAAAAACGGGCCGTGGGGGGACTCCTGGGACAGGGCCAGCCAGCATGTTAACAACCAGTTCGGCCGAAGTGGTGCGAGCCAGTTGAATCCCACCCCTGCATTTGGGGCTTAATTAGGTAAAAGTATTGTTTTAAACGTTGGCATCTCTGTTGTCTCTCAATGCAGATATTGACGAGTGTCGTGAGATCCCTGGGATATGTGAGAATGGCATTTGCATAAACCTGATTGGCAGTTTCCGATGCGAATGTGCGGGCGGCTTCTTTTACAATGAAAAGTTACTGATCTGTGAAGGTAAGGAGCGTCCGTTCAGAATCGCCTGCAGTAGGTAGAGATGGAAATGTCGTGGCCTGCAACCAAGAAGGCAGGATTTCTCAGAGAGCTGTTTAATCAGCTCGATTTTGGAAACTGCATATTTGTGCTGTAGCCTCATTTATCAGTAAGTACTAGTAGTCCTCCTCTTACGACCTAAATTGGGGCTGGGAGTTTGGTTGCTGAGTAATAGCAATAGCATTTAGACTTATATACTGGTTCAAAGTGCTTTATAGCCCTCTCTATGTGGTTTACAGAGTCAGCCTATTATCCCCAACAATCTGGGTCCTCATTTTATTGACCTCAAAAGGGATGGAAGGCTCAGTCACCCTTGTGCTGGTTGGAATCGAACTCATGGCTGTGGGCAGAGTGAGCCTGCAATATTGCATTCTAACCATTGGGAGGGAGGGAGGGAGGAAGACAGCAATAGCATTTAGACATATATATCACTTCACAGTGCATTTCAGCCCTCTGTAAGCGATTTACAGAGTCAGCCTCTTGCCCCCAATAATCTAGGTCCTCATTTTACCCATCTCGGAAGGATGGAAGGATGAGTCGACCTTGAGCCGGTGAGAATCGAACTGCCAAACTGCTGGCAACCGGCAGTCAGCAGAAGTAGCCTGCAGTACTGCTTTCTAACCACTGCGCCAACGCGGCTCTTATGCGGTTAAGCAAGTCTTCACTGAAGCCAACTTTATAATCCTTTTTAACTCTGGTCATTACATGAATCAAGCAGTCATTAAGTAAATCCAGCTTCCCCTGTTGACTTTGCTTCTCAGAAGGTGGCTAGAAAAATCACAAGTTGTGATCATGTGGCTGCAGGGTATTGCAACGGTCAGAAATATGGGCCAGGTGCCAAGCACGCAATTTACAATCACATGGCTGTGGGGAGGCAGTGACAATCATAACCTGCAAGAACAGTGGTTAGAATGTAATAATGCAGGCTAATTCTGCCGACTACCAGCAGTTTGATCCTGATTGGCTCAAGGTTGACTCAGCCTTCCATCCTTCCGAGGTCGGTAAAATGAGGACCCAGATTGTTGGGGGCAAGAGGCTGACTCTGTAAACCATTTAGAGAGGGCTTGTGAAGCTCTGTGAAGCGGTATATAAGTCTATTGCTATTGCTATAATTTTGAGAAGTTGCTTTTTTCAACATGGTCATAACTTCAAACTGTTATTAAACAAAATGGTCGTACGTTGAGGACTACCAGTAGCTTAAGACAAGATCTCTTTGATTCTTTTGATCTCCTTTTCAAAGTATTTGTTGGTCAAAGAGGGATGCTGCTGTCCACTAGTCATATTATGTGGAAGGAAGGCACAGTTATTGTGCAAAATATCATATTCATTCCCAGAGTCAGAGAATTCCATTTCATCCTTGCTAATATTGCTGGACTACATTTTAGATTCGGTTCATAGCATCTATCTCCAGTTCATTAAAATTCACTCCTTCCCAGGACTGTATAGTTGCAACAAAGTTCCTCCTTTAGCAGCTGCACAGTATGTCTGCTTTAATACTTTTGCAAATTTGAAGCTCCTTTTCTGAAATGAATCAGAAATAACACACAGTCTTCATCTCTAATACCAATTATCAGTTCTAAGATCTTTTTAAAAAAAAAAAAAAAAACCCATTTCCAATAGATATTGATGAATGCCAGAATGGACCAGTTTGTCAACAAAATGCAGATTGCGTGAATACACCAGGAAGCTACCGCTGCGATTGTAAACCTGGTTATCGATTTACACCTGTTGGCCTATGCGTTGGTAAGTACTAATGCTGTTTGTGCGATATTGTAAAATATATAAGCATGCTAACTGATTGGAGGAATAGGGATACTTCTTTTAAAAATATACACAGGCACAACAGTTGCATTAAAACTCTCTTCTTAAAAATGGAGTGCCATGTTATTTTGACCTTGAGTCTATACATTGTTTTTTTCCACTCACAAAGAAGCCAAATAAACTTTGCAATGTTTATATTTTCTTAGACCGAAAAACTCAGTCACAACTAGCCAAAAAGAATACACAGTCTTTCTTCAATACAACAGATGCCAGGGTTTTTTTTTTTTGCTAAGTATAGAGTACCCAGTTTTAAACATGTTCATATAAACATACTGTAATAATATTTTTTATCTCTGCAGCAATGTGAGCGGCTGATTTAAACCACCAACCTCAAAATGGTTTAGTACTATATATTTAAAAAATTAGTTTTCTTATTTGTTTTAAAGGGCAAGTTTAGTTTCATAGGTCTCCCTCTTTCTCTCTCTCTCTCTCTCTGCTTGTAGAGTAGCTAACAGCAATTAAGCATCAACCAAATGTCATAACAATAATGAAAATTCCCCATAATTAAATTCAAATTAGAATTAATTGACCACCTACTCATAAGGAATTTGGAATAATTTGGTTGCTAGCAGCAACCTGTATCAACCATCAGCACCAGTCAATGATATTTGTGATACATTTTTAAATGTTCAGTTGACTGAGTTTCATGTTTAATGATGATGATGATTATAAACTTTTACTTCATTAAACATGAAACTCAGTCAACTGAACATTTAAAAATGTATCATGAATATCATTGACTATCATTGACCACTGACTACTATTATTATTCTTGTTGTTGATTTAATCTGCAATTCAGTTCACAGACTGTGACTGGTAAAAACTGAACAGTTCAACCCCTAATCAAGACCTAAGAGCTGTTAAGGTAGCGTCTGAGTGTATAGGCAGGTTCAAGTAGGATGGTCGTTGTTGTTTTGCAAAGTCAGGATATTGAGGTCCAATAAATTCAAAATTTCCATGTATCTAGGTAGCCCTTTGGGTATTGCTTCAAGTGCTCTCATTACTATTGGTCTAACCATTGATTTCTTCCTCCACAATCGCTCAACTTCAATTTGCAAATCATGATATTGTGTTATTTTTCTGTAGCTGTTTCTCCTCAATTTGTGCATCCCCTGGTATTGCAATATCAATGAACCAGACTTTTTTTTTCTTTTGCACAATAGTGATGTCAGGCATGTTGTGGGGCAGATGCCCCCCTGGTAGATATAGTAATAGTAGTGGAGGTAATATTTTCATTGGCATTTTCTGAGCTATATTTGAGAGAAGTGTACCTTTTCCCATAGATATGAAGTTTTTGCAGGAAAAGGGTGTACAAGCAGAAGCAGAAGTGGATTTTCACTTTGAGATTGAAAGGTCTGGATTCTTTAGGAAAATGTGGTGATTTAGCATCTTGTTAAACATTATAATTCTGTGAGCTCCTTCCTGCAACAGAAACAGGAAGCTCCAGATCAAAAACTGATATAAACAACAATGTACCTTAATATGTGTTGGCAGAGACTTTATTTCCCTGAATTTTGCTCAGGAAGGGAAAATAAAATGCAATATTACCAGCTTGATAAGTGTGTCATTGTAAGTCACATTTGGACAGATACAATAAGTTGAACTTATTAGGAATACATACATTTTTAATCCATTGTACTGTTATGATGGCATTAATTTTTCCTTACAATGCTTTAAAGAGGAACTAATAAGATGCCAAATTCTTCTACTTCAACTCATCATAGTTTTCTCCAAAATTTAAAGCTAATTTTGTGCTTTGTGCTCAAGAAATAAGTTAGCAAAATTTTCATATTTTGAAAGATTGAACTGTTTTTCCACTGTTTTTCCCCTATCGTTCTCTTCCTGAAAAATTCTGAAATTTTTAAGCTTTCTATGATTACAGATCGCAATGAGTGTCTAGAGATACCCAATATTTGTAGCCATGGCGATTGCATAGACCGTGAAGGAGGTTATACGTGTCGTTGCCACACCGGATTCAAAACCAATGAAGATGAAACGATGTGTTTGGGTATGTATGTATTTATATTTTTAGCTTTGTGAGTAACAGAAAGGCAATGTTCATTGCGGGTCATTTTACCAATGTGATGTGGATAGATGTAGCTCCTATATCAGGGGTGTCAAACTCACGTTGCCACAGTGGCGTCACATGATATATCAGGACTTTTCCCCCCTTTGGCTAAACTGGGCGTGGGTGTGGCCAGTGTGTGACACATCTGGCCCACGGGCCAGGAGTTTGACAGCCCTACATGATCCTATTTATATGAGCCTTTAGATTAGAATTGGGCATCTATGGCAATATTATGACTTCAGGACTTCAAATCCTAGAACATGGCTGACTCAGGAATTCTGGGAGTTGAAGTTCACAAGTTGTAATGCTGACATAGCTGCTTTATAAGATGGATCTATCCATTCCTTGGGTCAGAGTGGACGATGAACTCCTGTTGTGGTTTGTTGAATAGTTGTTGGCTTTTCCAGACTTCTCTTTGATTATGCAATTCTTTGTTTAACTTGATTGTAAATTGTTATATTTTGTACGTTACCCAGAGCCGTCACAGATACATTCATAAACAAATAAATTTGATCTTCCCCTTAAAACTTGCAGAAACGTCTTAGACAGAAGAACTAATAGTCAAAAACATGCCTGCAGAAGAATTATTAATAGTTTTCATGTTTCTTACGGGCCAATGTTTTCATGCATTTTAGATTTGTTCAGATCCCTTTACCACAGTTTTCATCATTTGTTTAGATCTGTAGCTTTCATTGTGAGATAGCTCACAATGAAAGCTACAAACCTTGATCTGGCTCACTTCTGTTTTGGATTCTAATTAATTCAGTTTCTCTGTTTCTTGTTACAGTATGGATGGATGCATTTTTCTGAACATAAATAGCATAAAACCTTTTGTTTGTTTGTTTTGAAAAACCATATTTCTAAGATTCAAGATTGGGTCAGATTACACCAATGTGTCCGACTTCATTTTACCTTGACTCATGCTAGTGAACTGAGTTGTATTTCTTTTTGAGTTGTCAACAATATGTACACGAAAGCATTCTGAATTTCTTACTCTGTTCACAGATATTAATGAATGTGAAAGAGATCCCTGTGGAAATGGCACCTGTAGAAATACAGTTGGCTCTTTCAACTGCCGCTGCCATAATGGATTCATCCTGTCCCACAATAATGACTGTATAGGTAATTTCCAGTTCTGCAGCATAAATTTATTAGTTGATCATTTAACAATCATATGCTGGGTGGGGGTGAAGGTTTAGTGTAAGCCAATTTTTATTTTGGCAAGCAATTGGGAGCCCATCGTATATACAGAGTAATTATCTGAGTAAGTAATAATAAGTAATAATGAATTTTTAGAAGGAGTACGTACAACTCCTGCTGACATCTACCTACCCAAATCTTTATATTGTTGTTAGGGCCATTCTCTATCCTTGTGGATTTCCATCACTCACACTCACACCCATACACACCCACACATACTGCAGGAAGCTAAATAGGAAGCTTCCTTTGAATGGAGTCCTAACTCAAAAAAAAAATGGTCACAACCAATATCAAGGAGATTGGAAACATATCCTCGTTCATTAACTTAAATTTATGGTAAGAAATAGCCTGACTTTGTAACAGTAATATAAAAGACCAACTCTATTATCCTCTAGGGTAGTGTTTCTCAACCTTGGTAGCTTGAAAATGGTTGAA
This sequence comes from Bungarus multicinctus, assembly GCA_023653725.1. Lineage (NCBI taxonomy): Eukaryota > Metazoa > Chordata > Lepidosauria > Squamata > Elapidae > Bungarus > Bungarus multicinctus. The sequence continues at coordinate 14,784,600 of CM042843.1, forward strand.
CGTCTGGATTCTGGGAGTTGAAGTCCACCCACCTTCAAACAGCCAAGGTTGAGAAACCCCAGAAGTAGGAAAGGTTACCTTTTGGTGTTCTTTGAATATGGTTATATCAGTTAAGGTTCCTGATAGGTGGTCAGATCATGCCTTAGATTGAATTCAGCCATTTTTATTTGGAATAAAAAGTTTCTCAAGAGTTGTAGACAGTGTTTGGAGAATTGGAGATAGAAGGTAAGCAGAGCTGAATCAGTCTGCTTGGATACATTGGGATGCCATTGGTGGAAAAATCATCTTTTTGTAAAAAGGCAGTTGTGGTTTGTAATTCTTATGTGGTTCAATTCCACTCTTTTTAACTATTTGTCCTTTCCTTACCTCTTCCTTCCTTCCTTCCTTCCTTCCTTCCTTCCTTCCTTCCTTCCTTCCTTCCTTCCTTCCTTCCTTCCTTCCTTCCTTCCTTCCTTCCTTCCTTCCTTCCTTCCTTCCTTCCTTCCTTCCTTCCTTCCTTCCTTCCTTTCTTTCTTTCTTTCTTTCTTTCTTTCTTTCTTTCTTTCTTTCTTTCTTTCTTTCTTTCTTTCTTTCCTTCTTTCTTTCTTTCTTTCTTTCTCCTTTTAGATGTTGATGAATGTGCAACCGGAAATGGACATCTGTGCAGAAATGGCCAATGTATTAACACTGTTGGGTCTTTTGAATGCCTTTGCAATGACGGTTATGAGATGTCACCTGATAGAAGGCTTTGTATTGGTACGTCAAGAAATTAATCAAAGTGTTTGTTGCATTTCTATTTAAATGGTTGATACTTTCATATGTTCTGGTGAAGAAGATGTAGATGTTCTACAAAAAGTGCAACTCTGTTTTCTAAGTATATCAAACAATTTTCTTTACAAAGAAAATCCTTTTTGAACTTTACAATCATCTCACAGATTAGAATCTTTATTTATAATGTTTTAATAACACAATTGGAATTTAAGACAGACATAAACATTTTTCTCTTCCAGGAAAAATATTTACAGGAAGAAAATACGCAGTATGGCATATTGTGTACAGTTGCTTTTTCATTGGCCTATAAATTAGTTAGAAGCGCCTCTTTTTTAAAGCCTTTCAAAAAAACGCCTTTTTAAAGTTTCATTTCATCTAGCTTGTTGATAAATTCATACTTGTGACACAACAAATTGGAATTTTAGGGATATAGACAACAGTGTATCAGAAAAAGGGATGTTCCATTCAAGACCCAAACTACATCTAATTTTTTGTTAATTGCATTACAAGTCTATATTGTTAAATCATTTCTAGCCTCTGGTTTTTTTTAAAAAAAGTTTTTCTCCTTGTTTTTGTTTTAAAGTCAGTGTAAACTTGGCTAACAAAATGATTAGCACTCGAACATACATATGAAAATAAGAACTCATTTTTATTTTATGTTTATTTTCTCACAGATATCAATGAGTGTGCATTAGAACCTGGAAAATGTGCTCCTGGTACATGTCAGAATCTGGATGGAAGTTTTAGGTGTATCTGTCCTCCTGGATTTGCCTTAGACGTGGACAAGTGTGTTGGTACGCAATGGGGACTCAAAAGTCATAGAGAAAAAAAGTAAAAAAAAAAAATCACCCCTTGTTCTAATCTTATAGCAAGCAACATTGGTCCTTTTTGGACAACAAAATCCTCCCCAACTGGCCAAATGAGGTTCATTAAGAATTAGCGTGTTGATCTTTTCCTGGCATCTATTCATACAGGGTCGAAATGTTCATAGCTTAGATCCATCGTGCACATTTCTTTTTTAGCAATTCAAAAAACAGTCCAGTTGCCTTTTGAAAAAAGCACCTTTGAGATAGCTATGACTGTAGATGACGGAGAATCTCCATAAACCTATATTGGAAACATTCTTATGGTTTCCCCATGATTTCCCCACTGTCCAGAGTATCAGAAATGTGAGGCTGAACTGTGAAGAAGTGGCCACCCATTAAGTGAACGGATCACTTCCTAGCTTGAAATCAGGGCCCTGTGTTGATAGGACAGGAATGGTGGAGAATGCAGGTTGCTGGCTTTGCAAATTGTTCCTTATTCTGTTTATAATTCTAAGTGTACTTTCCTTACAGATATTGATGAATGTAAAGAAGAACCAGATACCTGCGTCTTGGGCACGTGTACTAATACTCTAGGTAGTTTTGCTTGCTTATGCCCTGAAGGTTTCATAGTGACCACTAATGGACGAAGATGTCAAGGTAAGAGTCTTTCTTTATTTCATGTAGATGCTAAATTTATGTTGTCATAAATTACAGCAGTAGATTCCTTATGCATCTTCATAAACACTTGTGGCATCGATTGTTGCCATATTTTAATTTATTTATTTAGGCAATTTATTACGGTCACCCAACCAGCACATTGTGACTTGAGGTGGCTAACTAGGACTGAAATCACACGCAAACCCGGCAGGATGATGAACATTTCAAGAAGACAGCCATAAACTGTCTTGGCAACCTTATTTTCCAGACAAGTGCTAAACGTGATTAGTCAAAAGATGGTTTCACTCAATCCAGTGGAATTTATTCTGTGTAAATGCAGAGGGGTTTGCACTCTGCATCTTGTTGCTAAGAGTACTAACCGTATATTGAGTACTGAGTGTAACATCTGGAGATGTAGACAAAATCAGTCTAGAAATCATTAAGTGGGTCATTCTACTGAATCCTTTTGCCTTTGTAGTGAAGAAACAATGGTTCTTTCCAGGATTTGGGGTTGGTGACTCTGCTTCAACTTTCTGGCAATGTCTTCTCACTTCCTCTCACAGTTAATATAATTAATTATGCTAAAGATGGAGTTTATCAGAAATCCAAAACCACTTTGTGGTTTGGCCTTGTTTACTTGGGTTGAAGGGAAAAAGAAAAGGAATGTTTTGTGGTGTAATTTTGTAATTGAGTAAATTAGATATATCTCCTCCTTGAGGTTTTATCCTTTCCTATTGAACAGCTCTAAAGGAAGTCCTTTAAATGAATTCCATGAGAATTTAATTTTGGAATCGTTCCCTCTCCCCGCTTTATCTGGATGTCAGTCATTATTTTATGGTTTAAAACTTTCAGAACTATAAGCTTAGAAGTATTGGAGAGCAATTCATTAATCTGAGTGGGGCTTTATATGCTTGCAGTAAAAAAACAATAATCCTAAATCATTCTGTATTAGTGCTACTATTGTTTCATTTCTTTCATTCTTACCATTTTGAAAATATTTTTTTCCAACCAAAAAATATGATAGCAGCTTTTAGATAATTAAGGTTTTGATTAAGGTTGTCTTGGCAATTTTTTTTGCCTTTCAGCAAATCTTCCAAAGTTAACTGAGTCCATCATTCAGAAAGCTATTGGAAGATAAGGAGTTCATTTGAAATCCTCCTGCTGTAATTCTTCATTCTGCGATTCTTTACGTAGCCTATAAAATTCTTAATTTTTTTTCCTGTTCTTTATTAGCTAGTGATCAATTTTTCTCTATTGTTCCTACACTTTTTAAAAAGATGGTACATTAAAATCTCACTGGTTTTCTTTTTTAACCCGTTACTGTGAAATAATGGCAACAATAATTTATTCTAGATTTATAAACAGGAATACAGAGATTTATTGATACTTATTAAGACAATAAAGCTAACAAGCCTTTAGTAGACAAAATTGCCTATTTTAAAGCTTATTGGGTTCTGTTGCATTCAAGTGATACAGAATAGAAAAATATTAGCCTTTTTCTTTGACCACAGAAATCACTATTTCTATTTTAAAAAGCAATTAGGTAGTTATCAAACTTTAAGTGTGGTAGCCTCATCTGAGAAAGTATCTGTTTATCAAATATTAATCACAGTAGATTGCTGAAATAAGTGAATTGTTGCTGGATATTTTCTTTCTTATTTTTTGACTAAGGTAACACATTTTTAGATGTAACTCCATGTGATTCTCTGTCCAGGGAACCAGATGAGCAATTGGCTTACACCCAGGCTGTTTTCTTGCCAACCAGAGATGCTGCCAACTGTATTTAAATGTTTGTGGTTTTTGCTCTATTCTAGTGCTTAAATTATTTGACATGGAAGAACCTTTTGTGGTGACATAGAATTATAGTACTCCCAAACAGTTTGGACAACTGTACTCTAAAGAGACAAAGAATGGGATAGCCATTCCAATAGTTAATCTGATCTGATCTAATCATAAACCAAATGCATTTTATTAGAGTAAGAACAAATAGGATTGGGGAACTGATGTTAGAGAAACAACTTATTTGCATTCTAGGTAAAACATCATCGAGGCAAAAAGGATCTTATAAACTCAGTGAACCAATCTCATGCTTCTGTATCTTGAATCCTTTTGGTAGTTTAAAGTTGAAAAGTCTGTCACTCATTTAAAAACACAGCAATCTGAAGTAGTTAATTCAGACCACAAATGAGCCTGGTGTAAGCCATTTAGTATGGAGCAAGGCATGGTCTCTTTTATTAGCAAAGAGAAAATAATTAGACTTAGTTCCTTAACTTCAGCTCATTATCTTCCCCTTTCTTCTTCTTTTTTTTAAGTGGCCATATTTGCTTCCTATAATCAATATGCAATTACATGTAGTCTTCAACTTACAACTGTTCATTTAGGGACTATTGAAAGTCAACAGCTGCACTGAAAAAATGTGATTTCTGAGCATTTTTCACACTTATGATCATTGCAGCATCCCCATAGTCACGTGATCAAAATTCGGGTGCTTGGCAACTGGCACATATTTATGACGGTTCTAGTATCCTGAGGTCATGTCCTTTTGCGACCTTCTGACAAGCAGAGTCAATGAGGAAACCAGATTCACCTAACAACTGTGTTATTCACTTAACAACTTCTGTTATTCACTTAACCACTGTGGCAAGAAAGGTCATAAAATGGGGGCAAAACTGTCTTGCTTAGCAATGAAAATTTTGGACTCACTGTGGTCATAAATCGACTGCTTTATACTCACAAGGAGGCCAAATTCTCCCAAATGTCCACTCATATTCCCAAAAAAATTATCCATTTCTACCAAGACACTGAAGCTGCCTCACCATTGGCTTTTTCCAGCTTGTATCGTTCTTGCCCAATATTTGGGCAATATTCATAAGCTTCAATGTGTTTGATGACCATAAAATGCCTTATGCTGTGATCCACCTCAAAGTCTAGGTCAAATAAATAAATAAATGAAGGAATGTAGAATTGGCTTTGGGGGAAGGAATGTGCAAGCTGTTAAGGGATGACTTGAAGACAAAAAAATTCACAGTGCGGTAGAGAAAGAAGGAAGGGTGAGAATGTGCCTGCCTGTGATTTTGTTTAGTTGGGACAAAGAGAAACTTGGACAGGCCTTCTAGGTTCTGTTTTTTCCCCTTAATAAATAAAGAGCATTCTTGGAGTCTCTGTTGGGATTTTATCTTGATCTGACCTGCCTCAGAAGGATGACATCAACCATTGTTAGTGACACATTGGAAATCTGGAAGAATACAGAAGAGAGACTGTCTCTCCTCTTCTCTCTGGTTCTTCAAAACCATTTCTCAGCTGTTGGTTAGTCAGTTAGTTGTCCAGGAATTTTTTAAGAGATCGGGGGGAGGGGGGTAGAGGGTGAAATCAGTCAGGAACTCCCCCCCAAAAAATTATAGGGCATCAGGAAACCAATAACCTATATATTGTGTAAAATAATAAGTGAGAACTTGAAGCTTGGAAGCTTCTATCAAGCATGTTAACTGGAGCAAAATTGGAACCAGAATTTAATTGGAAACTCTGTGCTGTTCCAGCTGTTGGGGATTAGTGGTTATAGCATTGGAATGTGACAATTAAACAGAATAATATAGTTGATTCATTTATTAAAACCAGAATAGTGAGGCAAATTTGTATGATTGTTAAATTGAATTATCTCTCCCCAGAGTCTTAAATGAGGGCATTTACTGAAAATGCAGATATGTGGTTATTCTTTGGAGTTTGTTGGAGATGTAGACTTAAATGTGGTACATAAGGAATCCTGGGGTTAATTCCATCCTTTACTAAGACTTGATCTGGGTTGGTGATTAATAGAATGTAGTAAACCCTTTAAAATACCAAAGTTGCAGTTTTCAATTTAAGAATGGAGTTGAGAACCTCAGAGCATTAAAAAATGCCCCCCATAAGATGTTGAAGGTCAGAAATTCACAATCAGAAAATTCTGTTTTCTCCATCAATCTACAGAGTTAATACTAGGATATAAAGATGAATGGAACCATTTATATCTTTCTTATTTCAAGATAAATGGGACCAATAGTTTCATTCCTCTTGAAGTAAGAGAAGAGATGGTGAAGGAAAGTGATTGTCCACCATTCCATTCCCCCCCACCACAATATAGCATAGAAATTTAATAAATAAATTTTAATAAATAACTACTTAGTGCAGTCAATAGCAACTGATAATCATATATCAACATAGGCAACATATGATTCGAATGTAAATAGCTCAGGAATGGTTGTAAGAGCATAGTATATGCCTTTTTGGGATTTAGGGAAGGTGTTTTAGGTATTTAGGATGCTATGAATGGAATTTGTCCATTCACAAAATATCTTTCAGGGCTCAGCAGAGTGGTCAATTCTAAAACAAAACACGAGAAGGAGGCTAAGGAGAGGCTCTTCCATGTATGGAGAACTTCATATTTCGCCCATCAGTACAGTGGTACCTCAATATTCATTGTTAATCAGTTCCATGAGGTGCAATGACTACCAAAACAATGAGTTCCAAATTTTCCCCACGAAAATAATGTAGTGAGTCACAAGGTAGCCAATGCTGACAAGTTCTAGCTTGAGCACTCAGTACCAAACAAATAATGAGTACTGGGACAAAATGTTCACATCCAGATTTGGTTGAGTACCAAATTCGATGAGTTTCAAAGCAGCTAAGTTTCAAGGTGCCATTGTGATTTGCAAGACATTCTTTATATTTTCAGTGAAAAATCTCTTTCTAATCAAATGCTTAACAGATGTCATGTTCTTCATTATTTAGATCTGAGGGTGAGCTACTGCTTCACTAAATTTGAAGATGGAAAATGTTTGGCCCCCAAGTCCCGAAACCATTCTAAGCAAGAATGCTGTTGCAACATGCAAGGGCAAGGATGGGGCGACCCCTGTGAACTTTGTCCAGAGGAAAAAGATGGTATATACACATAACCTCTTGTATGGTTACTGCAGTGCATGGTATTAAATTGGAAATGAATTATTTTCTGAGAAAGACAAAGTTTGTATCCCAGGGTGGGATACAAAACAAACACAGTCACTGAAAACAGGTGAAGCCCCTTTTATTCCTTCACTTTGCTTCCAAGCTCTGAATATTCTTGAGGGAAGACAAAAAAACTCGCACACAAACAGTTACAAGAAGGAGGAAAAAAACAACACAAACCAGGCAAGATAAGGGCTGGAGGATGTCCACAGATAAACACACACTGGGAAGGACACCAAACTCAGAGAGGAACCATAAACTAGAGATATTTCCACGCTTTGTTTCCAGCCCTCGCCTGTACGCATGTTCGTTCTCTTACTCAGTTGTCACACCTGCAGCCCATGAAGAGGATCAAGGCCCTCTCCTCTCCTAACCCTAACCCTCCCTTATTCTCTCCTCCCTGCATGCCCTAGGATAGAGGGGGTGGGCCTGGATCCTCCTCTGGCTGCTCAGCCGGCCTCTGCTCTTCCCCAGCCTCCTCCACAACCTCCGTAGCCACACTTCCATTCCCTGTTGGCTGTTCCACCTCTCCCTCAGAGTCAGTTTCCAACAGGGGCATGATACAAAGGTTGCATAGGCCTAATTTTCTTCAGATTGATAGAATGGATACTTATATTTCTAACTGGTACAGTAGGCAGTAAAGGTCCTGTATTAATTACAGAACCTGTATAAAAATGTGGTGATTGAAAAGAATATTTAAAAAACAAAACAAATTGGAGTCTGATTTACATGTGCTTTCTAAAACAAAAGAACGTGGTTGGTTTTCTGCATTTCATATTTGTATTTGATTTACAGAAGCTTATAAGCAAATTTGTCCATTCGGAGTTGGCATTCTGGTTGGCCCAGGGGGCGAGCGCATTGGTAAGTCAATTTAGCTTACAATGTTATTGTATTCTGATGTTCCTCCTTGTTAATTTCTTAAACAGAGGTCTCCAAACTTGGCAACTTTAAGACTTGTGGACTTCAACTTCTAGAATTCTCCACCATAGCTGGGTGGAGAATTCTAGGAGTTGAAGTCCAAAAGTCTTAAAGTTGCCAAGTTTGGAGAACTCTGTTCTTAAAGATACTCTTTTTATCACATCTAAAAATCACTCTGATTTCTTAGTGAATTTTTTTGGGGAGGAAATTTTATTAAGTAATTATTAAAATTTGGACACAGTACAACTTTCCCGACATTTATCTTTGCCATACATACATATTTAACATAAAACTACATAAAACAGATAATTTCCTACTTATCATACATTTCTAAATTCATTCATTTGTTTTTCTATTTACAACATAAACTCCATTTATATTCTTTTTATACAATCATTTTGTCAACTATACTTCATTGTCTTTATCTATATACCTTCCACCTTTAATCCTGTAAAACCCCAAAGTTTTCTGTTCCGACTCTTTTTCCTCAAATCCAACCATTGGTACATTTTATTCCAAACTTCGTAGTATTCTATCTCATCCTTCTCTTTAATTTCTAATGTCAGTCCGTCCATCTCTACACAGACCAGGATTTTCTTTATTATCTCATTTTCCTGTTCTTAATGATTTTGATGCCTTCCTGGTGATTAATTGGAGTATCTCCCTTGCTTGGTGAAATAAACACACTCTCAGCATTGAAAAAGCATGAAATTTTTTAGATCTAGTCTTTTAGATCTAATGCTGCTGTTTCTACCCATTCTCTTCAAGGGGAGATATTTGGGTGTTTGTCTCGATATGTATTATATTGAAAAGATTCCTATTTCTGCTATTTTCTGCTTATTTTCTATTGTAGCAGAAAATCCTAGAAGATCCCTGCAGACTTCCTGCACAAAAATGATAAACTTATGCATAATTATACATGTATGCTGGTATTTTTCAGGACACAGCAGAGTGGTACAACCCACGTTGTGCTGCTATTTTACTGTGACTCATCTTGTGTTTATTAATTATCTCGGGACTGTTTGAAACAAGAGTGTTCGTTTTTTTCCCTTTTGTCTTCCTGCCTGCTTAATATGGGGACTAAGACGCGGACGAGTGTCAAGATCCAGACAACTGTAAGAATGGCCAATGCATCAACACCGATGGTTCCTTCCGTTGCGAATGTCCTTTTGGCTACCTGCTACAAGGGTCTGAATGTATTGGTGAGCAGAGATGCCTATCATTGGAAATCCTAAGCTTTCTAGGGCTAAGTGAAGCCTGTCTCCCTACGGTTTCCTGGGGGTTTCTCCAATACACACCTGCAATTTTCTGAAGTAATGCCCGCTGTGTTTCCAATTGCTTTTATTGATTGTAGACATTGATGAATGTGCCGTGGGAGCTCCATGTGGAAATGGAACGTGTAAGAACATCATTGGCAGTTTTGAATGCACTTGTGAAGAAGGTTTTGAGCCAGGACCCATGGTGACATGTGAAGGTAAGTGTGACCACCTTTTTTAGGAAATTAGGCACACGTCAACTTCAGTCTTCTATTTCAGTGTTTCTTACCCTTGGCAGTTTGAAGATGTGTGGGCTTCAACTCCCAGAATTCCCTGAGAGTTGAAGTCCACCCATTTTCAACTTGCTAAGGTTGAGAAACACTGTTCTATTTTATGCTTCCCAATAGTCCAGTTGCCTTCCTGTTAGGAGCTTATAGTTTTGTTTTGTTTTTAAAATCCAATCTGTGCATTAGAGGCAGATAGAATTTCTCAGTACTTAAGACCTTTTATATCACCTCCCAACAGTGGGAAAGGTTAAATAAAAGAATTCATATTTGATGCTCAAGTCTAATATTTATCCACTCCAGTGGACAACCATTTAAATATGAGCCAGCAGTGTGCAGCAGCTGCTAAAAAAGCCAACACAGTTCTAGGCTGCATAAACAGAGGGATAGAATCAAGATCATGTAGAATCAATACCACTTTATAATGCCTTGGTAAGACCACACTTGAAATACTGCATTCAGTTTTGGTCACTAGGGGAGACATGATAGCAGTGTTCCAATATCTCAGGGGCTGCCACAAAGAAGAGGCAGTCAAGCTATTCTCCAAAGCACCTGAAGGCAGGACAAGAAGCAACAGGTGGAAACTAATCAAGGAGAGAAGCAACTTATAACTGAGGAGAAATTTCCTGACAGTGAGAACAATTAATCCGTGGAACGACTTGCCTCCAGTAGTTGTGAATGCTCCAACACTGGAAGTTTTTAAAAAGATGTTGGATAACCATTTGTCTGAAGTGGTGCAGAGTTTCCAGCCTAGGCAGGGGGTTGGACTAGAAGACCTCCAAGGTCCCTTCCAACTCTTTTATTCTATTCTATTCTTATATTCCATGCTTGCAGCTCAGAGAAAAATGATTTTTTCTAGAAAGAACCTATTTCTATATCTGTACATTATTTCATGGTGCATACTATTTTCCTGATGGGATTCATTTGTTCCCCAAATGACTGGTCTCTTTCTTTATACAGATGTGAACGAATGCGCTCAGAATCCTCTCCTCTGCGCCTTCCGATGTGTGAACACCTATGGCTCATATGAATGCAAATGTCCTGCAGGCTACGTGCTCAGAGAAGACAGGAGAATGTGCAAAGGTAAAATGTAGATTGTTCTTCTTCCATCCAATCATGTTCAATTCTCCAGGCAGAGACCTACAGTTTTCTAGGCAAGGTTTTTCAGAAGCAGTAGAACATTTAAACACAATACAATAACATTCTAAAAGATCTAAACACAAAGTCAAGCCAATATAGACAAATACTAACCATATCTTGGGTTCTAATTAATAATCTAATTGCACATCCTAATTATGTTTTTTTGATTCCTAGATATCATATGTTGGCTATCACTCAAACATTTTGATTCCTAGAGTTTGCTTTGACATGTCCCTGCTGTTTTCTGGACAAGAAGTGGTTTTCCAGAAGTAGTTTGCCATTATCTCCAGGCAGAGATAGAAAGAGTGATTGGCCCAAGGCCATCCAGTTGGCTTTATTGCCAAGGCGGGACTAGAACTCCCAGTCTCCCAGTTTCTAGTCCAGTGCCTTAACCACTAAACCAAACTAGCTCTCAATTGTAAACTAAGACTAAATGCATCAGAAGAGTATCAATTAAAGCCTCATCTTTAATGAAGTTGGGTCTTTTCCTGTGAAACTGAAAAAAAATGTTCTTAAGGGACTAATGGTTCCAATTTTGTGGAACCATAAAAAACAGCTTCTTACTTAACAGAGGAAGAAGAAAATGAATGGAAAACCTACCTCATTAATCATGAAGTATGTTGTGATGAGGAACATCTGTAAATAAAAAGGAGGCAATCTATCTTACCCTTCCATTTCCTAACATTAAAAAAATAGTTTTCATTCATTGTCTATCAGAGGATATTGAAATTTTCAGGGATTAAAACTTCAGCAGGTCTTTCACTTGCATTCCCCTCCTTAATTTTGGTGATGGAAAATTATTTTTACACGGTTCCTTCCAAAGGAATGTAGAAACGATCTCCCTGGCTTTACATAGAGACATTAACATTTTGAAGTTTGTGCTTCTCAAAACTATGGAGAACTTCCATTTCTTTTCATCAATATCCAATTCTGTAATACTTTCAGATCAGAATGAATGCGAAGAAGGAATTCATGACTGTGAATCAAAGCAAATGACATGTAAAAACCTGATCGGTACATATATGTGCATATGTGGCCCAGGATTTCAGCGTAGACCGGATGGTGAAGGTTGCATAGGTAAGTGGCCTTGTTATTTCAGTTTTCACATTTATAGCACTTAGATTTATATAGCGCTTCATACTGCTTTACAGTATTCTCTGGGGGGAGGTTATTTATTTATTTATTGTACTTATATACCGCCCTATTTCCCTGACAGGATTCAGGGCGGTGCACAGCCAAATTAAAATACAGAGAACAATACAAAATTAAGAACAGTTAAAAGACCAAATATGAAAGGCTGAAATTTATAAGAAGTTTAAAAGCCAAACTAGATAAAAACCAAATTAAAATCCTAAAAACCCCTAAAAATCCCTAGGCCAGACCGGCTTGATGAAATAGATAAGTTTTCAACGCGCGCCGGAAGGTCAGGAGATCAGGGATGATCCTCATCTCCGGGTTTACAAATACAAGTATATTTCCTCCAACAATCTGGGTCCTCATTTTACCGACCTCAGATGGATGGAAGGCTGTATCAACCTGGAATATCTGCAGCCAGAGGCTGTTGCAGGTTCGTGGGAGAGTTTTTCTCCAGACGGGAAGGTAACCGTGTCATTGGGGACAAAGTTGGAGCTAATAAAGGGACCCCTACTTATAATCTGGCTGGGTTGCCTTTGTGCCATGCCTGGGTCAGGATCGAACCCCTGGCTGTGGGCAGAGTTAGCCTGCAGTACTGCATTCCAACCACTGCGCCACCACGGCTCCTGACTCATGAATCTCATAGCAATAGCATTTAGACTTATATGCCACTTCTTAGTGCTTTACCGCCCTCTCCAAGCAGTCAGCATCTTACCGACAAATGCCCCTACCAACCGGTTCTCCTTTAAACTCCCTTCCCAGGTGTGCTTTGTGAAGGGAATCAGGGCCCTTTCCTCCCTCGTAAGCCATGCAGCCCATGTTGCTCTCTTCTCCGTTCTTCCCTGTGTGCCCTAGGATGAAGAAGGGGTGCGCCTTGGTCTTCCTCTGAACTCCCTCTCCCTTATTCTACCTCTTCCCTGCTCTGCCCAGCCTGACTTTGCCCTTTCACAGTTTCCTCCACAGTCAACAGAGCCACTCTCCCACTCCCAGTTTAAAAAGTCAGTATCTTGCTCCCAGCAGTCTGGTTCCTCATTTGACTGACCTCAAATGAAATGATGAAAGGCTGAATCAACCTTGAACTGGTCAGGATTGAACGGCTGACAGTGGGCAGAGTTAGCCTGCAATACTGCATTCTTACTACTGCGCCACCGTGGCTCTTTATGGCCGGTGGGAATTTGTTTAATGATGTAAGAGTTTTAAAAACTCCCATCTCTCACACCTGTTCCTATAAATAAGACTCTAGGATTGAATCTTTGTTTTCCATTTGTAGCAATTACATATTTGTATTGCCTTTTTAAAAGATATAAGTATTTATTATTTTGGAGTGAATGGGGTTGGGGTTTTTTTTCTTCTTCTTCTTCTTCTGCTAAATGTTGAACTCAGTAAGCTAATACTGCATTTGGATATATCGTTGAAACAGATGAAAATGAGTGTCAAACGAAACCTGGGTTGTGTGAAAACGGACGGTGTATGAATACACACGGAAGCTACCGATGTGAATGTGAAGATGGTTTCCTCGTCAACGAAGCCCAGAATGAATGTCTAGGTAAGGCTTTAGGATGATACAAAATTAGGAGAAAGTAAGGGAATAAAAGTGATTAATTCCTCGTTTGCAATATATTCCCCCGATTTGCAAACTCTGATAACTATTAGCACGTAAGTGAAGCTTAAATTTAAAATCCATGGTCTTACACCGCAGTAGGATTTTACTGGATATGAAGGAAAAACAGGAGGACAACGCAGTAGAGCTATTTCAGTGACGGAAGCATCAGGAAACACGAAGGGAAGGGCTGCTGGGGTTCGCAGGGTTTCAGGAAAGCCCCCACCTAATATTCTGTGCAGTTTGGAGAACCCCCAAATCCCACTCCTGGCTCGCTCCGCCCACCCCGCCCCTCCCCTCCCAGGAGTCCCTTCGCGGCCCGTTTTGGACGCAGGTAAGTGTAGGGCTTGCAGGGAGGGCAAAAAATGGGCCTCTTGGAAGTTCGGGAAGGACAGAAATGGACCCGTTTCCAGCTTCCAGAGAGCCGTTTTTGCCCTCCCAGAGGCTAGAGGAAATCCTCCAGAGTCTGGGGAGGGCAAAAACGCCCCCCTCCACCAGGGGTGGGATTCTATAGGTTCTCACCTATTCGCTAGAACCGGTTGTTAACTCTCCAAGCAGTTCGGAGAACCGGTTGTTGGAAGAAATCTCCTTTTGTTTTTTTCCCACCCTTCTTGCATTCTTGGCAGTATGCCTAGATTTACTGTCTCCAAAGGAGTTTTTTGTTTTTTTCTTTGCTGGTACTTTCTTAAAGGGGAAGGGTTGTTTTAAGCTTTTTACACTGCTGTTGGGAGGAAATATTCCCCCGTTGGAGTTAGCACCTTGAAGAAATAATTGAATAATGAAGCAGAGCTGCCGGAAAGAAGCTTTTAATGACAAGGAATCAAGATGAGTGACATTCAGCAAGGCTTCTTGGCTAGCTAGAAAGATTGACATTCAAACGTGAGTTTACATACCCTTTTTGAGTTTTGGTCTAAAACTGGTGTCCATTCAAAGTTACAATGGCACTGAAAAAAGTGACTTATGACCATTTTTCACACTTACGACCGTTGCAGCATCCCCACTGTCATGAGAGGCCAGGCGAGGAGAAGCGCCCCTTGATGTGAGTGACGTCGAGTTGGCCATGCCCACCCAGTCACATGATCAGCAAGCCACTCCCACCAACTAAGCCACGCCCACAGAACCGGTTGTTAAAAAAATTGAATCCTACCCCTGCCCTCCATCATGGTGCAGGAGGCTGACTAGGCCACGCCCACCATGGCCATGCCCACCCAGCAACCAGGCAGAGAACCCTTTGCTAAAATTTTTGAAGCCCACCCCTGGAAACATGTAGCGTTACCAAAATAATGGTGGACAAACAAACAAACAAACGTACTCATTATTATTCAATACAGTTCTTAAAAAATTAATATATTGGCAATCCTTGACTTAACAATCTTTCATTTAGTGTCCGTTCAAAGTTACAACAGCCCTGAAAAAATGATCAATGATCATTTTTAGATGCGGCTAGAGACTTATGATTTGAATAGGGGTGCATGTCGGACTCCTGACATAATGTTTTTTCACGCTTAGGACTGTTGCCACATCCTCGTGGTCAGGTGATCAAAATTCAGATGCTTGGCAACTGGCATGTACTTACGACAGTTGCAGAGTCCCAGGACCATGTGATCCCCTTTTGCTACCTCCCGACAAGCAAAATCAACGGGGAAGCCAGCTTCACTTAAAACTGTATTACTAACTTCACCAGTGCAATGATTCACTTAACAACTGGGGCAAAAAAGGTCATAGAATGGGGCAAGACTGAACAACAGCTGTTTAGCTGAGCAACATAAATTTTGGGCCGCAATGTGGTCATACGTCAAGGACCGCCTCTATAAGCGGACAGCCTTGGGTCTGAAATTTGTTGGTGCAGTATGGTGTGGAAATGGCATCTCCACAGGTCTGATGGTTCATGGAATCATGCAGCGTTTTTTCATGCACACGTATCTACTGCACACACACAAGCAACCTTCCTTCCTACACAGCACACATAAGCTCTCCAGCTAGAAATACTGTTAGATACAAGCTGGGCAGCAAATAAATTTCATAAATGAATAAGTTTCATAAGTCAATAAATAGAAATGGAGCTGTAAACTGGATAGAGGGGGAAGGTTCATTTTGAAGCGGATCGACCCAATCAATGCTTCCCCTGCCGCCACCCCTTTTGTATATGAATCGGCTCCGAATTGTTCTGCTGCTACGTAACAATCCTTGATCACACTTCCACCTTTTCTTTCTCAAGATTTGATCACCAGGGCAGAGTTCCCTATTTTTTTCCCTTACTCTGTGTCCTTTCTTCTCTTTTCTCTCTTCAGACGTCATGCCTTCTTTCTTACTGCTGCCTGACTTCCTTATTTCTCCTGCTCCAATTCCTAAACACGGCTAAGTATGCTCTTCCTTTTATACTCCTGCTTCCAAAACCCTGTCCTTCCCTCCGTTCGCTAGGCGTTCTTCCTTCCAGCGTTTCCCAACCGACCTCCTTTTGCTATTCGCAGACATCAGAGAAGGCTACTGCTTCACCGAAATCTTACACAGCATGTGCCAGATCGGATCGAGCAACAGGAATCCGGTGACCAAATCCGAGTGCTGCTGTGATGGCGGGCGAGGATGGGGTCCCAATTGCGAGATCTGCCCGTTCCTTGGCACCATTGCGTTTAAGAAGCTTTGTCCATATGGCCGTGGACTGACCACTACCGGAGAAGGTGAGTGTGATGACCCGGGATGTGACACAAAGGCAACACAGCCAGATTATAAGTAGAGGTCCCTTTATTAGCTGCAACTTTGCCCCCAATGACCCGGTTGCCTTCCGGTCTGGAGAAAAACTCTCCCAGGAACCTGCAACAGCCTTTGGCTGCAGATATTCCAATCCAAACATTGTAAACTGAAAACTTTAAACTATAAATCCAACAAGACAAAATAAGGTAATAAATACGGCAGAGCAAGATATGGAGTTCCAGAAATGAAGTAACAAGGCAGTAAATCAAACCAGTTGGGAGGATGTCAGGAACTCACTTATTTAATAATAAAATACAAGTCTTTAAAAAAATAAATACAAGTCTTTATTATTGGGATAGTTAGCAAGGGACTTGGCTATGTTCCAAATGGTAGGGCAATAGGTCTTGTGTTTTTAGTTTGAGGGATCCAATTGAGAAGGGGTCTGCAAAGTCTAACAAGCACTTTGAGATCCACACTTTCATTCCTGTCACTGGTTACCTCTCTGTTTCTCTTCAGTGCCAACTTGGAGTTTGACTTCCAACATTAGCTAGGGAAGGATGCTCACCCAGAATTCAGTAGAGATGGTTGGGCCGATCTTGGAAGCTTAGTACCTGTGTTTCCCTGAAAATTATACCAGGGTCTTATATTAATTTTTACTTCAAAACACACATTAGGTCTTATTTTTGGGGAGATATGATACTAAATGCATCCATCTGGTAGATGATCTTAACTGGGGCTTACTTTTAGGCTTATATTACAAGCATCCTGAAAAATCATCCTGAGGCTAATTTCGCAGTTGGGTCTTATTTTCGGGGGGAAACGGTAAATTAAGACAGAAAACAAACCTAGCCTTTCCGTAATTGTAACCGCCCTTTCTAAATTATTCAGCATTTTGAATAAGATTCCAAAATGGAAGATGATCACTTTTCATTGGTCAGTAGTATTTTTTTTTTCTTTTCCCCTATGAAAGTATCCAAAAAACATGACTCCCAGAAGCAGTGTTTTGGGTTTTCTTTTTAAATTATTCTTTCAGTTTTGCTTTCTTTACAATCCTTTTTTTTTTCTTGAATCACAGATATTGATGAGTGCAAGGTGATTCACGATGTTTGTCGGAATGGAGAGTGCGTCAATGAGAGAGGAACGTACCACTGCACCTGCAAGGAAGGCTACACCACCGATGTACTGGGCACACTTTGTATAGGTACGTTGTCGGTTGTCAGCTCGGTTTCTCTTCCATTGAAATGGAGGAATCGGGCCTTCTTTACGCAAAGCGAGCGAGAATTCTTCATTCAGTCATTGGGGAAATCCTCTGTAATGGCCTTTGGTGTCAGATGAATTCATTCGTTTATTTATTTAATGTAGGCGCCCATCTCAAATGCCTGAATCTGGGCACTTGTTTTGAAGTCTTCATCATAGGAATTTTTAAACCTCTCTTTTATTTTTATTTTTTTTTGAAAAAGAAATCCATTTTAAGGAATCAATCACCCGGGTAGAAATTTGTTGCTTTCTTTGGTCAAGCCTAGTGGATTTCTTTAAATGAAAATAATAATGAAAAGACCAATAGTAGCCCTTGACTTACGATCTTGGATGTAGTGACCATTCGAATTTGAGGCCTTTGTTCTTAGGGTTGGATGGATGCTTTTGCTTCCTTCCATTTTGTTGGTTTGTTTTTCTGTTTTGTATTTTATTTTATTTTTATGATAAAACAATAAATAATGTTTAAAAAAAAGAATTTGAGACCTTTCCAGACGGCTTTTGAAAAATACAGGTAGTCCTTGGCCTACAAAAATTTGTTTAGTGACCATTCAAAGTTACAACGGCCCTGAAAAAAAGTGACTTAGCACCATTTTTTACACTTATGACCATTGCAGCATCCCCTGTGGTCACGTGATTTACATTCGGATGCTTGGCAACTGACTCATATTTATGTCGGTTGCCATGTCCCATAGTCATGGGATCCTCTTTCATCAGAAAGGAAGGAAGGAGAAATGGATGGATGGTTGGATGAATGAATGGATGGATGGACATAGGAAGGAAGGAAGGAAGGAAGGAAGGAAGGAAGGAAGGAAGGAAGGAAGGAAGGAAGGAAGGGGAAAAGGGATGGATCAATGGATGGATGGATGGATGGACATAGGAAGGAAGGAAGGAAGGAAGGAAGGAAGGAAGGAAGGAAGGAAGGAAGGAAGGGGGAAAGGGATGGATGGATGGATGGATGGATGGACATAGGAAGGAAGGAAGGAAGGGAAGGATGGAAGGGGAAAAGGGATGGATGAATGGATGGATGAATGGACATAGAAGGAAGGGAAGGAAAGAAGGAGAAAAGGATGGATGGATGAATGAATGGATGGATGGACATAGGAAGGAAGGAAGGGAAGGAAGGAAGGAAGGAAGGAAGGGGGAAAGGGATGGATCAATGGATGGATGGATGGACATAGGAAGGAAGGAAGGAAGGGGAAAAGGGATGGATGGATGGATGGATGGATGGATGGATGGATGGATGGACATAGGAAGGAAGAAAGGAAGGAAGGAAGGAAGGAAGGAAGGGGAAAAGGGATGGATGAATGGATGGATGGATGGATGGATGGATGGACGGACATAGGAAGGAAGGAAGAAAGGAAAAGAAGGAAGGAAGGGGAAAAGGGATGGATGGATGGATGGATGGACGGACATAGGAAGGAAGGGAAGGAAGGAAAGGAAGGAAGGAGAAAAGGATGGATGGATGAATGAATGGATGGATGGACATAGGAAGGAAGGAAGGAAGGGAAGGAAGGAAGGATGGTTGCAATGTTCCCAGGGGTCATGTGATCCCCCTTTTTGCGACCTTCTGATCAGCAAAGTCCATGGGGAAACCAGATTCACTTAACGACCGTGTTCCTAACTTAACAACTGCACAGTGGTTCACTTAACAACTGCGTGATATATTTTAAAAAAAGAGAAAACACTGTAAAATTGGAGGCAACTCATTTCCCAACCACCAGGCTTAGCAGTGAAAATCCTAGTGCCAAATTGTGGTCGTAGGTCGAGGATTATCATTGTTATTAATTATTCCTCCCCTTTTTAAATTCATCTCAGTGAACAATGTTGGTTTCTTCTTTGACTTCAGATCTGAATGAGTGCAACCTGTCTCCAAAGCCTTGCAATTTTATTTGCAAAAATACAGAGGGGAGCTATCAATGCTCGTGTCCGAAAGGATACATCTTGCTGGAAGATGGCAGAAGCTGTAAAGGTAAAAAAAAAAAAAAAGACTGATATTTATATTTATAACCATCCTCTTGTTTTCCTTCAGGCCCAGAATGAAAAGTAAGCAAGTAATACCGTGTTTCCCCCAAAATAAGACCCTGTCTTATATATATATTTGCTGCCAAAAAGGCACCAGGTCTTATTTTCGGGGATTGCCATCCACTGACTTAACCTCACTTGCATGTGTCGCTCCCGGCCTCCTTTTCGCTGTCAGAATCCTTCAAGAACCTCTTTTGCGGCAGGCAAGGCTTTCCTGAAAGCCTCTGCAGCCGATAACAGAGTTCTGGATCGATCCTGAGCTTTGTTATCAGCTCCAGAGGCCTTCAGGAAAGGCTTGCCAGCCTTACCGGCTGCAGAAGAAATGGGCGGGCAAGTCAGGTGTCGGGGTGTGCGAGGCCTGGTTGCAACTGTCCAAAGGTAAGGGCAGCTCCACCACCCCTCATTCCCACCCTAGCTTAATTTTTACCTGTGCACTTTGAAGTGGGTGAGATCTTAACTAGGGTTTATTTTGGGGGTAGGGCTTATATTGGGCACATGTGTAAAAATCAAGCTAGGACTTACTTTCAGGGTAGGTTGTATTTTCGGGGAAACGGTATAAGATGCAAAAAAATTGGAACAAAGGAAGAAAATATTATGCAATAGAAGCTTATCCACGAGAGATTCAACCTAGAACTTGGGAGACATTTCCTAACAATGAGAACAATGACTTAGTGGAGCAGCTTGTCTTCAGACGTTGTGGGTACTCCAACATGAGAGGTTTTCAAAAGAAGAGATTGGACATCTATTTGTCTGAAATGGTACAGGATCTCCTGCTTGAGGTTGGACTAGAAGACCTCCAAGAACTGTTCCAACTCGTATTAGTCTGTTCTGATATTCTTTGTGTGTGATCACGTGTATCCACCTCATCAAATCCACAGGAAGCCCAGAATGGTAGTTTAGGCCCGCTCTATCTAGGGTTAGGTCTCCAGAAATTAGGAGAGAAGAATGGACATCTCCAACAGATTCCTAGCACATTGCTATGCTTAGGAGGGTACTGACTTTTTGAACCCACCCTATCTACGTTTCCTGGTTAAAATACATGGGAAAATCCCATTGGGGTCAAACCCACTTAGGGTTAGGGCTAGCTCTCCAAACTTGACCACTTTAAGACTTGTGGACTTCAACTCCCAGAATTCCCCTGCCAACATCACTAGTCAACTAGCCCATCTAACCAATGAAAGTTAGGTACATTAAGTCTCGGCAGACGCCATGCAAGGTGTGAATCCTATTCAGAATTGTCCATTGTTGGTGTGATAGTTCTTCGGTATTATTCTGTATTCTGCGTTATTCTGTAATGTTATTTGATATGATGCACGCTGCAGTTGTACAGGTAGTTGCAGTGTATTATCCTGAACAAATGAATTTGCTGTCCTTTCAGATCTTGATGAATGTGCAACCAAGCAACACAACTGCCAGTTTCTTTGTGTCAACACTATTGGGGGCTTTACTTGTAAATGTCCTCCTGGCTTTACTCAACACCATTCAGCATGTATTGGTGAGTGACAAGAAATATCAACACACCTTCATCCTCCTATGTTCCCCATAACAACCACCCTGTGCAATGAGTTTGGCTGAGAGGGAAGGACTGGCCCATAGTCACCCAGTTGGTTTTCATGCCTAAAACGGGACTAGAAATCACTGTCTCCTGGTGATTGGCTCAAAATCCCCCAGCTGGATTTTATGTCTAAGGCGGGACTAGAACTCACTGTCTCCTGGTGATTGGCTCAAAATCCCCCAGCTGGATTTTATGTCTAAGGCGGGACTAGAACTCACTGTCTCCTGGTGATTGGCTCAAAATCCCCCAGCTGGATTTTATGTCTAAGGCGGGACTAGAACTCACTGTCTCCTGGTGATTGGCTCAAAATCCCCCAGCTGGATTTTATGTCTAAGGCGGGACTAGAACTCACTGTCTCCTGGTGATTGGCTCAAAATCCCCCAGCTGGATTTTATGTCTAAGGCGGGACTAGAACTCACTGTCTCCTGGTGATTGGCTCAAAATCCCCCATCCAGGTTTTATGTCTAAGGTGGGACTGGAATTTATGGACTCTCGCTTTCTAGCTTGGTGCTTTAACTGCTAGACCAACCTGTCCCTCCTTCTCTCTCTTTCATTGTAGAAACTCTCCTGTAGCCTTCCTCAAAATGAACAGACACACACAGGAAAGGAGAGCTCATCTAATATCCATATATGTATTTCTTTTAGATAACAATGAATGCGCCACTGACATCAACCTTTGCGGATCAAAGGGAGTTTGTCAAAATACCCCTGGAAGCTTCACATGTGAATGTCAGCGGGGCTTTTCCCTGGACCAGACTGGTGCTGCCTGCGAAGGTAGATCAATGGAGAACTTTACATGACCTTCTGCTCTTTTACCTTGTCCTGCGTGTTAATTAATAATTAATAGCACTTAGACTTGTATACTGCTTCAAAGTGCTTTACAGCCCTTGCCTAAGCGGTTTACAGAGTCAGCCTATTTGCTTCCAACAATCTGGGTCCTCATTTTATTGACTTTGGAAGGATGGAAGGCTGAGTCAACCTTGAGCCTAGTGGGATTCGAACTGCCAAATTGCAGGCAGCTGGCAGGCAGCAGAAGTAGCCTGCAGTACTGCCTCTAACCACTGGGCCACCATGTCTCTTGAAACTTAAACTCCAATCCCAATGCAACACTTTAACCCCTATGCTACACTGTCTCCGATACTTCATGATCAACATGCTTCCTAATTATTAAATTAACCCTTAATCCGGTTTGCATGATGCATTAAACCCAATAGACTAAATTCACACAAGATGCAAAACCAGAATAACAATAGCAATAGCACTTAAGACTTATATACCGCTTCATGGTGCTTTACAAGCCCTCTCTAAGCGGTTTACAGAGTCAGCCTATTTGCCCCCAACAATCTGGCTCCTCATTTTACTGACCTCGGAAGGATGGAAGGCTGAGTCAACTTTGAGCCTGGTGGGATTCGAACTGCCAAATTGCAGGCAGCAGAAGTAGCCTGCAGGACTTCACTCTAACCACTGCACCACCATGGCTTAATTAATGCATTTAAAGTCAACTGGTAATTATATTTAGGTGGGTGTTATATTGGATGACGGGACCATTGTTTTTTTTTTTCCCCCAGCAAAGTAATCCAAAATATTTCCATCTATGCTTTTTACTTTTTCATTGCAGATGTCGATGAGTGTGATGGAAATCACCGATGCCAGCATGGTTGCCAGAATATAATTGGAGGATACAGATGTAGCTGCCCACAAGGGTATCTGCAACATTATCAGTGGAACCAATGTGTTGGCAAGTCTCGTTTTTAATGTCTGAGCATGCAAGTCCCTTTCTCAAGTTAGCCAATAAATTTTGGCTGGGTCGATTGTTGTTTAGTTGATTCAAAGTCATTTCCTGTATGGTTTTGGGAAATACATGAGATTGTCCTTTTGCCTAGCTGGAACTGTAATGGGCAAAGTCGTTAGAAAAATCTCAGAAAAACATTGGTTTCTCCCTAGTAGTGACACGTAGGACTACTTTAAAGGTGACAACCGGCACTTCTCTTTCTGCTCCAGAATCTAGTGCTGATCGGCGTTTCTGGCATTTGCAAATAAGCTAATTTGAGAAAATTGCTTTCTTTAATTCACGAGTAATTCTCCCGAGGTGCTTTTCAAAGGCATGCAAAACGACTTAAACATTTTTCCTGAGATGCAGCATGAATATTCTAAAAACCAATTTTAATTAGGAAACTCATTTTCGGGGTTATTTCCAGCACTGCACCTAATGAAATTGGTTAATTTGAACAGCCGGTCTTTCCCGGAGATAACATATTGGTGGCTCAAAATGTGACAATTGACCATTGTTTGGCTTGGTTTTTCTTTTTTTTTTTAAATGTCTTTTTATTTTTATTGTGGCCTAGCTCTAAGGGGAGGTTTCTGGCTTTAGTTAGGGTTAAGAAAACTTGCTTTCACTTATACACGGTTGCCTGTTGGGAACGTGGGCTTTTCGGTACAGAAAAAAAAAATTCGAGTTACTCAAGCATCCTTTTTTTTAAAGTGAAAGATTGGCTTAGAACAGTGATGGCGAACCTATGGCACGTGAAGCCATTTGTGCGGGCATGCGGGCCTCAGCCAAATTTACCTGCACTGCGGATGCCCGCACCTCTCAGCTGATTTTTGACCCGTTCGAGGTCTTTTTCGCCCTATCGGAGGCTAGAGGGAGGCCTCTGCAGCCTTTGAAGGCTGAAAAACGGGCCTGTTTTGTCACTTCTGGTATTTCCGAAAAAGGCCTGAAAAATCAGCTGGGAGGCGCGCACATGCGCAGTACAAGTAAGGGGGGAAGTGTTTCGTGTGCATTTGTGAGGGGGGCGGGGTGCCTTGTGTTTTGAGAGCTGGCGCGTGCGCACAATTTTCGGCACGGGAGCCCCAAAAGGTTAGCCACTACTGGCTTAAAAAGACATCTACAGCTTAAAAATTAAACGTTCCATTGGCCCTTTCCAGGTTTTGCTGAGTTGCATCATTGCAGGTAATCCTCAACTTACGACCATCATTGAGTCCAAATTTTTTTGTTGCTAAGGGAAACATTGGCTGAGTAAATTTTTGCCCCATTTTGTGCCACGGTTGTTAAAGTGAATCCCTGCAGCCTTTAAGTTAGTGACACGGTGGTTAAGTAAATCTGGTTTCCCCCTTGATTTTGTTTTTTTAAGAAGGTCGCAAAAGGGGACCACGTGACCCCCTCTGGGACGCTGCAACCATCATAAATATGAGTCAGTTGCCAACCGTCCGAATTTTCATCACGTGTCCATGAATTTTCATCCATGAATTTTCATCCATGGGTCGTAACGGTCGTAATGACAAAAAACGGTCATAACTCCCTTTTTTTTTCGGTGCCGTTGTAACTTTGAACGGCCACTAAATGAACTGTTGTAAGTTGAGGACTCCCTGTAACTGAAAAACCTTCACTGTTCTGATTTTGCAAATGAAACCTGGTGGTGTATTATCCCTGCATTGAATCGTGTGCGGTTTGGTTGACATTTGGCAGAGCTCAAAGAAATGAAGCAGGGCTGGTAAGGAAAACTACAATATCAGGAAATCCCAGAACTGCAGACTAAACTATGAAGCTGAAAAGGCAATTTGGAAGAACACAGTGTGTGTGTGTGTGTGTGTGTGTGTGTGTGTGTGTGTGTGTGTGTGTGTAAAACTGAACTTTTTCTTCAGTACCATTTTATATACTTTTTTTAAAACTCTCCCTTTTTTCTTAGTATTATCTGCCTTGTGCCTTGGCACACAATTTCTCCTCCTCTCAACAAGTATCATGTGCTAAACTCAAATTCAAGTTGCATTAAATACAGAGGAAAGAAAAATGAATCCAGCTGTTCTTCTTACTGCTTCAAGTCTGACCTAGAATTAGTTTTATTTCAGAGCCATAAATGAGCAAATCAATTCCCAGATCAAATTACCATTCCGTCACAAGTTCCTTAATTAGCCCTAGGCAGGGCCATCATCTCTCTCCCTCTGTTTTCCATCCATAATTTGTGGATAATACTTTTATTATTTTAAAACCCCTTTTATTGAGTTATCTTTATCCATTTGCCAGATCTCATAATATAGATTGACAGAAGGAAACAGATAAAGGAAGGAGATTTTTTTTAACGGCACATAACAAAATGGTAAAGCAACCATATTAGATGTAACATGCAGAATTGTTAAAGATAATGACCCAAAGTTTATGAATCAAATTCATAAGCAACTTAATGTCACTGCTTTTTAATTGTGCCTTTTGAAAATAGCAAACTAGCTTGGATACTGCAACAATTGGGAAAAAAAACATAATTTATGTCACAAAATAAATCAAGTTATGAAATAATTCTAGTGGGCTGTTTTATTTCACAGTCCAGTAGAAATGCTTCCTGTGTAATCTACTAGGGCCACTGAATTATATTTCACGTAAAGGTTTTAAAGGATAAATCTTGTTTAGTTCAAAGGAAGAACTTGCAGATGCTTTAACATGAGTTTCTGAAATAAATCATTTTATATAGTTTCACCAAGTTTCCTCAAACTCAGCACTATCAGTTATGTGACTTAAGGTTGACGAATTTTCCAGACAATAATGCCATTTCTGGGAATTTTCAGAGCTGAAGTCTACACATCTGGAAGATATATGACTAATAATGAATCTAGTATTATATGCATCATTCTATAAATTATTGGCTGCATTCATTTAAGACAAGTTTTTAATTACCTCTTATTAGATAAACAATGAACATAATTTGTACAAATCATTGTAAAAATTAGCTGTTCATTTATCTTGATTTAACTATATATGACTGTTTAACTAGGTGTTGAAAATGAAAGGCGTTCAGTAATTTTGGCATTAGCACAAATATTTCGCGCAGCCCATGAATTGAATGAGAATTAAAATGACAAACCATAACCCATGCATAAGGAATAATAATTATTTAGTTACAGAGCCAGCTTGATATAGTAGTTAAGGCACCAGAATAGAAATGAAGACTGTGAATTCTAGTCCTGCCTTAGTCACAAAGTGGGCCAGTCACTATCTCTCAGCCCTAGGAAGGAGGCAATGACAAATCACTTCCAAAATCTTCCCAAGAAAACTGCATGAATTTTTAAGGTGTCAACAGTGATTTGAAAACGAGGATAGGAGAGAAAGGGAAGAAGAAGAGGAGAATGAAGAAGGAGAGGAGAGAGAAGAAGAGAGGAGAGAAGAGGAAGAAAAAAGAGAGGAAAGGAGAGGAAGAAGAGAGGAGAGGAGAAGAGAGTGAAGAAGGAGAGAGAGAGAAGAAGAGAGGAGAGGAGAAGAGAGTAAAGGAGAGGAGAGGAAGAAGAAATGAGAGAGGAGAAGAGAGTGAAGAAGGAGAAGAGAGGAGAGAGGAGAGGAAGAAGAGAGGAGAGGAGAGAAGGAAGAGGGGAGAGGGAAGAGGAGAGAGTGAAGGAGAGGAGAGAGGAGAGGAGAGGAAGAAGAGAGGGGGGAGGAAAGAGGAGAGGAGAAGAGAGGGAAGAAGGAGAGGAGAGGAGAAGAGAGGGAAGGAGGAGAGGAGAGGAGTTGGAAGGAGGAGAGAAGAAGAGAAGGAAGAAGAGGAGTCCCATCTTGATCATGGAGAGTTCAGATAGACAGGATCCTTGCCTCCAAATCTACTTGTGTGCAGGATATTTATTAGATAAATGAGATAGTTATGACTAAATTTCTCAAAGAGCTGATGAGAATGGTGATCAAAGCTTCTTTGTTTGTCTTCCAGATGAAAACGAATGCCTCAGTTCTCATATCTGCGGTGGAGCCTCTTGCCACAACACGTTGGGAAGTTACAAATGCATGTGCCCCACTGGATATAACTTTGAACAGTTCAGTGGGCAATGCCAAGATGTGAACGAGTGTGGGTCATCTCAAGCGCCGTGCAGCTACGGTTGCTCCAATACAGAAGGTGGCTATGTCTGTGGATGCCCACCAGGATACTTCCGAATAGGACAAGGGTGAGAAGATTCTTACTTTTGGATCTACAGCAAAAAAAACAACAACAAAAATCCACTTCCTAGTTTCTTTAGATTAATGCAGACCAACCTAGGGGTGGAAATGGAATCCCCAAGAGAAGGGCGCAACTCTAAACTCAATTTCTCAAGCAAAAGTTGCACTGACAATAGGGGATGTAAAAAATGGATATACTGTAGTTTGGTCCATTCCTTCATGTCTTCTATTAGTTGATGATACAGTCCAGAGGTGGTCATTCAGCAGGTTCTGACCAGTTCTGGAGAACTGGTAGTGGAAATTTTGAGTAGTTCGGAGAACCGGCAAATACCACCTTGATTGGCCCTGCCCCCCATCTATTCTCCGCCTCCCGAGTCCCAGCTGATGGGCTGGGTCTTCTTTGGTTGCCCTGCACAGGAGAACAGAGCTACAAAGCAGGTTAGTGGGGTGGGGAGAGAATGGGGATTTTACAGAAGCCTTCCCCTGCCATGCCCACCAAGCCACGCCCACCAAACCACGCCCACCAAGCCACGCCCACAAATATGGAATTTGACCAAAATGTCAGAGGTGGTATTTGCCAGTTCTCTGAACTACTTAAAATTTCCGCTACCGGTTCTCCAGAACTGGTCAGAACCTGCTGAATGACCACCTCTGCCACCATTCCACAAACCCTACTCCCTTCTAGTACTGATTGGGTTATTTAGTTGGGTAATAAAATACCTGCAAGAAAAACAACCAAGCTCAGAGAACACCAAGGACCCCTCCTTTCAACCCTAACAACTATAGATGCTCCTTTTTAACGTCTGTTCTTTCTTTCTTTTAAATTCCGTAGACACTGCGTGGCTGGAATGGGGCTGGGAAAAGGTCAGAACCACGAACTACCGGTCAGCGGTGAAATGGATGATAGCGCTCTTTCTCCAGAAGCCTGCTATGATTGTAAAATCAACGGCTATCCGAAAAGGGGAAGGAAACGGCGAGGCCTAAATGAAACCAATGCCCTGGATACAGAGGTAAGTTGCACCTTTATCCTTCTCAACTGATACATAACATTTGCGTAGTTTTCCATTTTGAGCATGGTTCCTTCACTTTTTTTTTTTAAACTGTAGTAAAGTTGTAAGCTGTCTTTCATGATTTAAATTCATGGTGCTGATCAACATTGAATCAAAACTGTATCACAGCCAAGAAAATACTATATCTGGTTTTCTTTCTACTTGCAAATTGCTTCTAGTTTTTGTGCTTCAGACAGAAGAGAACGGAACTTTGATTTTGAGTTTTGCTGATTAGATTAGTTTGTTGCTGCAGAAATGGCTAGTAATAACTGAGTATGTAAAAGTTAAGGCTGTCATTTGATTTTATTGTGCTGGAAAAAGTTGAAAGTCAATACTTTTTATTCCTTTTTCCCTTTATCCTACATCTCTCCTCCTCCTTTCTTTCTCCTTCTCATTTCCCTATTATCTTTATTTTCATTTATGTTTTACATTACTCTAATCTGAATAAAAGATTTACACACACACACACATTTAATTGTGGTCATAGACCAGCATGACAATGTTAATATTTATTTCACATGTGCCTCCACCATAGGATGTCTGATCCGTTCTGGGTAAGAGAAAAATCAGAAATTACACTGCAATAAATCTTTCTCTTTAGTAACTGAAATTGCACATGAGAGTTCTCACAGGAAAGTCAAGAACTTGGCTTTTAGATTAAAAACAAACCTTGCATAGGAGACACAGATAATGTTAATAACAACATATATCAGCTTCTAAAGAGTCTAAGAATCCAGCCCTATGTATGTGATACTAAAGATTAAATATTAAATTTATTTGTTCATCCTCTGATTATAATGAATTACTTGTCATTTGTTTTTGAAACTGGGCTATGGATGATACCTGATGTTAGAAAGAAAGAAAGAAAGAAAGAAAGAAAGAAAGAAAGAAAGAAAGAAAGAAAGAAGGAAGGAAGGAAGGAAGGAAGGAAGGAAGGAAGGAAGGAAGGAAGGAAGGAAGGAAGGAAGGAAGAAAGAAAGAAAGAAAGAAAGAAAGAAAGAAAGAAAGAAAGAAAGAAAGAAAGAAAGAAAGAAAGAAAGAGGAAGGAAGGAAGGAAGGAAGGAAGGAAGGAAAGAAGGAAGGAAGGAAAGAAGGAAGGAAAGAATGAGAGAAAGTTTAATCCTACCTATCTTGCCAATTCCAGTCTTACTGGAAATTAGTTAAAAATTAATTTAATCTTTGTATGAAAAGGCAGACTTCGTGTGCTAGATTCCTCTTACATTGTGCATCAATATAATAATATAATAATGTGCATAAATACATCACTGGATTTAATATAGTTCGTTATTCTGACTTCTTTCCATCTTTTGTTAAAGAATCCATGGGAACTGACACATCGGACAAAACTAACTTCAAGTCTGTACATCCAATTTTATACATACTGTACACATAAAACCCATGTAACATTCAATCCCGTATATGAAATACACCAAGAACTATCTTAGAATAAATCCTCTTACCCATCCATCCAACCTGCTGTAATACGTACAGTTGGTTATATTTGATTAGGCCATACTGAACCCTTGACTTCATATTTGTACAGCTGCAACCTAATTGGGTTACTGCAGAGTGATTTGACTCTTTGCTGGTTGAAGTCCAGTTTCTCAGAAGTGTAAAAACATAATCACCAAATCAGTGGTAACACCGGTTGAATCTCACCCCTGCCTACAACTCTTAAGGAAATTGAAAGAACTCAGATTACCAAGATTACTGAAAAATAAAAGAGATCCACAGATTTGCTCTGATACACAATCAGTTCTTTTCTTCTGCCTCTTGCTTTGCCCTATAGAAATCCACAAAAGTTTCCATAATGAAAAAAAAATAAAAATTGGCCAGCTTCAGAGATTTGTGGAAACATTCATTTGTTTTAACTGCTCGATTCTACAAACATCTGTTAAACTATATAATTAGACACAAACTCCAAACGTATCTTAAACCACTCGTTCCCAGTGAGTCTCAGCGAATAAAGTATGAAAGGCCATCTCGTAGAGGTTGGAATCTTTCTCCAATAATTTGGAGGAGGATTAGGTTCACAATTGTCTCATTTATTCGGAGTACGCAAGAAAGTACTGGCTGCTAATTTAAGCATTGCTTGCTTGGAAAGCAAAATTCTGGAGTAAGAGAAGGATGCCATCTTCTTGAGTTCATAACATTTTGTGCTGCGCCAATTATTTAAGTAGCTGATATTTTTTTGAAATCCTACCAACAGCTTCAACAGATATGGGTGGTACAATGCTTCATGTTAGAAGGTGAAAAATTCAGGAGGAAAAAAAGTTATAAAACCTCTTGTTCCTTTTTACAGGATCAGCTGGGGATAGAGGCAGCTGTCAATCTGGCTAGCTGGGACCTTGAAAAACCAGCCGTCTTATCTTACAACATCTCCGGCCTTAACAACAAGGATCGCCTCTTGGAACTGATCCCCGCTCTCACAACCCTGACAAACCACAACCGATATTTAATAGACCATGGGAACGAAAGCGGTTTCTTTAGGATAAATCAGAAAGAAGGCATCAGCTTCCTTCATTTAGCTAAAAAGAAACCAGCGCCTGGAACATATTCACTACAGATCAGTAGCATCCCACTTTACAAAAGAAAGGAACTCCTTCAATTTGAAGATAAGCACGACCAAGACTACCTCAGTGGGGAGCTAGGAGACAGCCTGAGAATGAGAATTGAGATTGTGCTTCATTAATTCACCTACCAGAGACCAAAAATTATGAAAGCCAAAGATAGCTAGGGTGAGACTTGAATGTTTTATTCCTCAGTAAAAGTTCTCCATATCGCAGGAACGAGCTGTCATGTATTTCCCTTGGACACATGAGCACTATTCCAGCTTGATGTAAGTAAAGGTACAGGAAGGAAACCGTAGCTCACAACCATCACTTTTCTCAGGCTTCTTGTAAGTGTAGCTACTTTGGAGATACTGAATCTTGAATTTCGGGACTGCTGTTGGAAGGTGGTCACAGATGCCAAGCCAATGTCTGATCAGCACAGGTGCCAAGAGTTGCAAGACCACAAATCTGTCAATAGAGTCTTCTTTTCTTTTTTAAATCTTAAGATCCGCTTCTCCAGCTACATCTTACTAGGTCAGCCATTTCTGTAATCGATTTGGTGCTAGAAACAATGTCCAACCTAGATTTTTATAAATGCACTGTAATATATACACAATTTAGAAGCCAAAGAAATTGCCATTACTCAGTCTTAACTACATCGATCAACCCCAATTTAGCTCAGTAGTTTATCTCAGTTATATCTATAATACAGTACATGTAAATTAAGGTGTGTGTATACTGTAACCATGCTATTCTTATCCATGAAGCATTTGTAAACTAGATTAATAATACCCTTCATGCAAGGGTTTATAATGGTGCTTATAAGACCAACTACTTAACTGTGTACACAAATTTGGTGATGAAATTTTCTGTGACAATCAAAATGCACTGAGGTCAGCAAAGACCATTCACAACTAACCCAGAGTCACTTGACACAGTGCCATCCAGTTATGCCGTGACATAATGTAACACATGTCCAATAATCTTGACTCATATCTACAAGGGTTCAATGTCAAAAAGTCACAATAAAACCATTCTTTTTTTAGTTCATTCCGTGGATTCATATTCTTGCTAAACTTGCACCAGTCCAGGCAATATATATATATATTTTTATACAGGTATGTTCAGGAAAAAAAAACTCTATACTGGGAGAAAACTGGGACATTGTGATCTATAGCCTACATTTGACCCCTATGCATTTCTCTGTAGTCACGATCTCCTATTTTTTACAAATCTTGAATAGTCACTTTTATACTTACATTGAAATATAATTATTAATAAAAGAGCTACAAAACCCACCCGGACAATTCACAGTTTTTAGTTTGATTGTGGGGTAAGATTGATTAAGAAAGAAAAGAACTTGGATATTCAATCATTGTAGAAACGTCTATAGCCATGCGAAGGATGGAGTTTCTTGTATTGAGGGAGAAAGCAGAGAAACTCTTGGAACTAAAATACAGCCACTAATTCAGCAAATTAAAATTAATCCCCAATTGGAAAATAATGTGATGCATTCTCTTATAAGCCGCAATCCAACCTTTTCAAAGTTTTTGTTAACGTTTTTGTCCAAATTAACATGTTAAGAACTACCATCATAGCATTCTAATGGATGATCAAATTATTCCAAAATTAATAGGATATTATTCAACCACCTTGAATACAACCAGCTGTTGTATTTCTGCTGTTTATGAAATTAGCTAATTCTGTCATACTTTCAGTAATCATTTCTGGAAGTGGTGGTATTGGTGGTTATTGCTTCTTCATCATCTGAAGAATAATTATTTTGATGCGGTGTGCATGTTACTTACCAGTTCCTTCTTTCTGATCTAACGGGCTCTACTCATAGCAGCATACACAAGTACATATCCAGCATATGTGTATGTGGTCTGACAGTGCCAAATATTTCTTGCAAAGAACTCACCTTCATTTGCTGCCCACTCTTAACAATTGATTAAAATACTTTGAAAACTAGCCAATCTATATTTGGAATTGTTCATGCAATTCTGGAGGTTGGATACGAAATCAACAAAAAGTTGGCTTAAAACTACATTGAGTTTATGAATGGCATGGACTTAGAAAGTCCTCTTTGGATGGGAAGATGACTGTTTCCTTCTAAATAATCAAGTACAGCTATTATTGAATAGATATATTTACATATTTCAGCCTGCCTGGTAAATAAACAGAGATTAATCTGTATGAAGGGTAAGAGTATATTTATTCCTATATACAATCTCATATTGCTAGCTTCATCTTTTATGTTGCAAATGTTATATCCCTGAAATTATTTTTTCTCTTTCTCTCTTTGTAGTGGATGTTTTTTCTAAATTAGTCTGGTATCTTTTGAAGCAAAATGCAGCTACGCTTAACATGAAGATTTGAATTGATCAGTAATGAAAATTTCATATCCCCCAAACAAACACAGGTGAATTTTGGTGAGCTCCTTAAAAAAAAAAAAGGGGGGGGAACTATGGTCTAGACATAACATTTATATTGGAAGGCTGGCCAGAGTTATATAATGGTATGATGAAGGTAAAATGATTTATATAATATTAATGAATTCCCAGATGTATGGCTTTAGAAATCTCCAAGAATCATATGCAGACATTCAGATTTAAGAATGTGCTTCCTCTTTTACACTCTATTCCAGCTTGAAAAAAAGGTCTGAATGTAAAATTGTATTTGATTCTCTGCAGGTATGCATAACCTGGTTAGCATTTTCTAGAGATGCCTTTTTAGGAGGATCCCAGTCAGTATAGAAAAATGCATTGTGTGTAATGTGTGAGAGAAAACTAGAATGGGCCCTTTCAATATAACAGAAATTCCCAGTGCCAAAGCCCATCATTTATTTTAACTTTCAGCTCTCTGCGAGCCAGCTCTGAAAAGTTTCCCCCAAAAAATGTTATATAAATACACAAATTGGCTTTCATGCATGCAGTTTCTGCATGACTCATTCTGACTAGGGAGAGAAAGAAACTATTGCTCGACTACACTGGTGATGGGATATTATAAAATTAATACTCTGTTCCGGGGCTTATGTTACTCAGACATAAGCATAGCTGAATGCAATTGGATTTTTCTTCCAGTGAATATGAATAAGTGTTTAGCTTCGGCTATTTAACTGGACTAGGATGCTGAATCAGGATGATAAACACCTTGAGAAATTGTCATTTCAAATGCATTGCCTGTTAAAACCCTTGCAAAAATTGTTTCGCCTACGCACTTATTGTACCGTGTGCTACTTAAAATACTGCAGTTGACTGTGTTGGCATAATCTAATATTAAATCAGCTTTAATCTTAAATTAGTTTGCTGTGAGCTAGGACAGGAAAAGTAGTTTGGTCTCTGATAAAATAGATACAGGTAGTCTGTCAGGTTTCCGGCAATTGCCCTAATTAAATCATAAGCCTCAAGCCAAACTTCAAAAAAATTCAAAAGATTTATTAGGAGCAACATGCCAGCATTAACCTAAGTGAAGCCAACTCTGGCATACCGTAATTTACAGTCACCTGTGACCCTGTTTCCCCACTCCTCTCTGGGTGTATCATAAATCAGATTTTCCAGTGAAGCACGTCCACAGGCTGGGTGTCATCAACCACATTCTCCAATGAAGGATTTTCGGGGGCAAAAGATCCGGTAGCCTAGGCTACAATCTTTGTAGATAAGCATGGGATATACTTCTGGTTTTAAACTGCCGTAATGCTCCTTCAGATTCCCTCCCCCCCCTTGTTTATGGCAACTTGAAGATAGGCATAGGAATATTTTATGAGTTGACATAGTCCTTACCACAGTTCATTTAGTGAACGCTCAAATTTACGACCGTGAAAAAAGTGAGTTATGCCCGTTTTTCCACACTTATGACCGTTGCAGTTTTCGTGATCAAAATTCAGATGTTTTTGGCAACGGACTCACATTTATGACGTTTCCAGTGTCCCGGAGTCATGTGACCTTTTGCAGCCTTCTGATGAGCAAGTAAGGAAACAAGATTCACGTAACAACCGGGTGACTTAACTTCATAACCGCGGCAAATTCACTTGACAAATGCGGCAAGAAAAGTTGCAAAATGGGGCAAAGCTCACTTAATGAACGTCTCACTTAGCAACAGAAATTTCGGCCTCCTTTGTGGTCGGTAAGTTGAGGACTTACCTGTAAGTGGATGGCTTGTAAAGCATGAATGACAACAGACACAGAGACATCTGTCTGGCTTTGTGTAAAGTGTCTGTTATTTCATTCTATGCCATTAGGTAAATAGGTACAATTAAAAAAATATATTTTGCTGGTCTCCCAGTTGGGAATTTGACCACGATGCAAATCATTTCCCCACAACTCTCTATTTTTCCTGGCCTGTGTGCCAGTTTGTAATAAAAGAAGCCCGTTTAACATTCATAGGACAAAGTTTAAGAAAACAGTACGTGCAAAGGTGACATCGATAGCTGCCAGAAAAGAAATCTTTTTTCATGGAGATGCAAAAATAGTTCAGCAAGTATAGAACCCTACACAACTTTCAGAGTGAGGGAAGCTAGTTAAATGTACAATATTTTTGTCGGCACCAGTTAAAAAGAAGAGGGACTCTAAAGTATTTGCCTAGCTATAATGAATATTTAGCGTTTTCCTTTTTTTAAAAAAAGGCTTTCAAAGGAACTTTTTCAGGGAAGAAAAACAATTTCTATAAAAGTCAGATTTTCATCTCCATAGCGGTAGTTCTTGGTTCGTATGGCATATGCTATTTTTCAGCTCTTCATTTGTGTGTCTCCGTGTGTATTATACTTTGCAAAACGTTGCAGAGCGGAATACCATATTATCTGTCCCTGATTTCTGTTCCCTAAGATTCTCCCAGGTGGTGTCATTAAGTCAACACCAAAGTCTACTGAACTGGGTCCAGGTCAAACAGGGATTCAAAAGATGGCAAGCCTTTATGGTCTGTGGTATTAAGCCTGGCCGGTTGCAAATAGGCATATTTATTACATGGTTTCTTCTTGTGCTGTGATGTAATCGTGGCCCTACGGTGGTGTCTTCCTTGTATATTAAAAATAGCGCTTATATTTATATATTGCTTCGTAGTGCTTTACAGCTCTCTCTGAACAGTTTACAGAGCTGGCTTCTTGCCCCCAACAATCTGGCTACCCATCCTCACAAGGACGGAAGGCTGAGTCAACCTTGAGCCAGTCAGGGTCAAACTCCTGGCAGTGGGCAGAGTTAGCCTGCAGCACTGCATTTTAACCACTGGCCACCATGTCTCCTAAGTCTCCTTCTTTGTATATTCCTGGGGTAAAGAAACTTTAGTAAAATTTAGAGATTAGTTACATGGTGTACCAACATAGCCACCATTAGGGGCTGATGGTCATTTCTGGTTCTTCGAGGGAAGGATTATGTTTCATGGTTAGAAGGTGGGATGATGATTCTAATCCTCTCTTGGAGAGCTGTGAATAAGCCGACTACCCTTCTGATAAGCATGGAAACAATGCTTTCATAGGATCAGTTAACCATGGGAAATGTAAGGTGACCAACCATCCTCCTTTAGGGAGGACAATCCTCCTTTTGTAAGTTTGTCCTCTCTTGAAAAGTGTCCTCCTTCGTGTCCTCCTTTTGGATGTTTGAAGAGTAATCTGTAAATCTCCGTATTTGATCAATGCTGATCCAATCCGTTGTGTGTGATGTGACGTATTTATATTTGACATGATGATTCATCAAGGCTCGGTACAGTGCGGCAAGACGGGATTATGAGATGCATGCGCTCCACACAGGAGAATTGTTTTGAGAGAGTGCACCGTGCGTAAGAGTGTGCCATGTGCAAGTGGCTTTGTTTCTTTTCTTCAATTTATTTCTGTCCTCCTTCTCATTGTAAAAAAGTTGGTTACCTTAGAAATGGGACTATCACTTTCCCTGTTTTTTTAAAAAATAAATATACAAACTGGCCAGACTATCTATCTATCTATCTATCTATCTATCTATCTATCTATCTATCTATCTATCTATCTATCTATCTATCTATCTACCTACCTTCCTTCCTTCCTACCTGTCTCTCTCTCTCTCTCTCTCTGTGTGTTTGTGTGTATTATCAAATGTATATATAAATTAGTGCAGTTTGCACGAATGTCCCAGACAAATAATTCATTCCCACTGCAAACTCTTGCTTAGCAAGTTTATTCTTCCTGTTAATTGAGACCATATGTTTTGCAGCAAACAATAACTCTAGATATTACTCATTTGTAAACTTTGTAACGAAAGTGATGGGAAGAAGGGTTTTTTTTCTTCTTCATTTTTTGGTATGTTAACAGCTCTAAATTATTAGGGTGGGAAGTAAATGTCAGTGGAACATAAAAGTTCTTGGTGCGAGGCTCATATTTGCTCATGCTTTCAAATCCACTGTGGCTTATTAGTTCATGGGAAGGATGACAAGATGGGGTAAAGAAAAATGAGGATAAATCCAGGATCAACAGTGAGCTTCTATGGTAACCGAAAATTGGATTAGGTGGGTGAGAAGAGGCAATATCGCATGAGGCATTATGTACAGAGGGCGTAAATATGTGTTGGGGGTGCCATAGCAAATTTGAACGGAGAAAGTATTGCTGTTCAGAATAACAGAGTTGGAAGGGACCTTGGAGGTCTTCTAGTCCAACTCCCTGCTCAGGCAGGGAACCCCATACCATTTCAGACAAATGGTTGTCCAATTTTTTTCTTAAAAACTTCCTGTATTGGAACATTCATAACTTCTAGATTGTTCTAACTGGCAGGAAAATTCTCCTTCGTTCTAGGTTGTTTCTCTCCTTGATGAGTTTCTCTCCTTGATTGCTTCTTGTCCTGCCCTCAAGTGCTTTGGAGAATAGCTTGACTCCCTCTTTTTTGTGGCAGCCCCTGAGATATCAGAACACTGCTATTATGTCACCCCCTAGTCCTTCTTTTCATCAAACTAAACACCCAATTCCAGCAACCGTTCTTTATATGTTTTAGCCTCCAGTCCCCTAATCATTTTTGTTACTCTTCTCTGCACTCTTTCTAGAGTCTCAACGTCTTTTTTACATCGTGATGACCATAACTGGATGCAATATTCCAAGTGTGGCCTTACCAAGGCATTAAAAAGTGATATGAACACTTCACATGATCTTGTATGAATGGGTCCTGTCATGATTCTTGGTTTCTGAGTGCTAATGCTGCAATTATTTGTTTAAAAATCATAAGAGAGACATAATGCTACTTCAATTTATTTCAAGGGAGTTCACCGCACACCCTTTGGAACAAGAAGCTGCCAATTCTCCAGGAGGATCTGCTTGGAAAAAAGATCTTGGGTTTGAAAGTGAGATGCTCGTTCCCTTGATTTTAAAGGAGACCGATTCTGATGTGTCTTTATCCCCCTTGTAGGAAGTTAGCACTCACCCCTCTCCTAGAAAATTGAAATAGCCTAGGAAATATTTAAAAGGCAGAATATTATATCTCCCTGGATGAGAAAAGGAGAAACATGTTTTAAAGACAAAGCAGCTTCCTGCAGCTCCCTGCCCCCACTTCAGCTCCAGGGTGATGGGATTAAGGATGGCCCTCAGGAAATGATAGGATTACCCATCTCACCACATGTTCTGGGAAGATTGCATTAGCCAGCACTCAGGTGAAGCCATGTGGTCCAGACCAAGTCTACAAAGTTAAGATCCCTACCCCTGGGAGTCAGACAGCCAATGGGATTCATTTCTCACACAGGAACAGGAAACACTAAGGTGGGGCCCAACAGAGGTTATATAAGGGTCTCTCAGCATCTTCTTCTTTCCTTCTTCCCTTCACCTTGAAGCATGTGATCATCTTTCTCACATGGCTCCAAGCCATGTGGTCCTGCTGTCCACCATTAAACCATCTTTCCAAATAGCCTCCATGTTTCCAGTGTCTTTTTCCCCACTTGGAACTGAACCCAACACCCTGAGAAGAGGAAAAGGTAGAACTGGACTAGTGGGGAATATAAAAGGGCAAGAAATAAGTTGGTTCTTTCAAAATCATAACTTTGTTGTGGATGCGTAGAACGTGAAGAAGTCAGTTCGGAGAATTGGTGTCGTGTACTGGCTTCAGGCATAACCATGAGCGCTCTGGGTTCATATTTTCTTTTTCAACAACTTGAGTATGGTTTTTAGACATACAAGTCTCCTCTCTGACCTTACAAAATCATATTGGTCCCTGGTTAATGTGTGGGTTTAGTAGGGCTATATTTGAGGTCACCTTAGTTATGAAAATCCATCTGGAGTCTCTCTAGGACCATTGTACCACTTCAACCCAGCCAAACTCCAGATTGTTGTTATGAGGATAAACATGTTTGAGAACCTCATGTAAGCCGTGTAGAGCTTCTGAAGGAAAGCGGATGTGTAAAACCCAAGAAATAATAAATAAATAATCATTTGCAATAGCACTTAGACTTATATACCACTTCACAGTGCTCCACAGCCTTCTCTAAACAGGTTTTACAGAGTCAGCACATCGTCCCCAACAATCTGGGTCCTCATTTTACCAACCTCGGAAGGATGGAAGGATAAGTCAACCTTGAGTTGATGAGGATCTAACTACTGCGCCACCACAGCTCTACAATATAGCAATATAAGATGTAAGTTTAGAATAGTGGGATATGGTACCAGTGCTTTGAACGCTAAAGTAAATGAACAAACCTAAGAATGAACTAATATCAGTAGCACTGTCATAAATAATGTTTTCTATTTTTCTCTGTAGCTTACAAATGAACAGATGATTAGCGTTCTTTTGCTAGTCTAGTGCACCGTATTTTAAAAGAAGAATTTATAAAAGCCATGGATAAATGTTGGACTTCAGCTGGTGGATCAAGCTTAATTACAGAGTTTAGTAATCTGACTTAAAACAGGGTTAGCCCTAATATCATGCAAATATTACTAAAAATATTTAATATGTAATATTAAATATCGTGGGTCTTCCAATAATATTGTCTGAAATGGACTAAAGATGGTTTCTACATTCAAAAATGTTGAAGATTATCATTTTTACTTTAACTTTTTATCTATTTCTAGCAAATTCTCATCACCCTCAGCATTTTTGGCTGAAAAGCGATACCCTTTTTTTACTGAGCCAACATTTAAACCATGGTCATTTGCAACAAAGATCACTGAAGGAAAAATGGCAGCAGCAGTGACCTTAAAGTTTTGTGAGATTTGGATAAGGATTTCATTGGCATTGGATTTATTAATTGTACACAATTTCTCTCCCCTGGTCATCGTAAACTTAGAGCGGAACGAATGTGAAGGACCAGGTTTTGCCAAGTCCAGATGTCGAAATACTGGCTGAATATCTTTTAATCTTACATAATAGGAAGAACAATACTGACTTACTAATAAATCAATAGCTGAAATAAGAGTAGAGGACTTCTATAATATGGGTAAAGGGACCAAAGCAGAGACACACTGAGAAAAGAATAAGATATTTGGCAGCCTTGGTGAGAAGTTCTTTATGCTGGGAGAAATAATAATAATTTGGCAACTTTGCTGAAAAACACCTTCCACTGATGGGAATATGTAATTGTGACTTTTTCTTTTTGACCTCAGCTTTAGCTATTTAGAAATACTTGGAACATGAAGTTATTGTTCTGGGGTGTAACAATATTAATGCATTGAATTCTCAGCCAGTCCCATTAAAGTTTTAGCATTGACAGTGTCATGCTATCCCTTTCTCTGGTATTCAGCACAGATGGATCCTTCCCAAAATACTGTTGGCATTTTTTTTCAGAGAAGACATCCAATTTAACTGTGGAAAAACTTCAGCAAAGGCAGTCCTGATGAGAATGAAGACAGGAGATCCAGCAGAAAAATCTCAGGGCCGTGGGCTAGTTTGGGAAGCTCAAAATAATAATCTGGAAGAAGACATGAAAACAACACAATTATGCCCACATAATCGCTGGTCGTCGAGGTTGGCACAAGGAAGTCTTCGAGTGAACCATTAGAAATATTGAACAATAAAGTATCAATTCCTGCAGATTTAAGCTAACATACATTGAATTGTAGATCATTGCACCCCGACCTGGAGCTATGTGGGAGCCGATTGTATGATATTCCCAAATATTTGGGTGTTCCAGATCCAACCACAGTGGGAAAAATAATGCAGATGTGCCATTGTCTCACAATCAACTCTGAAACGTTGCTTAGCAACAACTTTGAACCAACGGTCACTTTGCAGTTGAATGATTTGGGCCAGAAAGCAGGAGAAAAGGAAAATACGCCATTGTGCCAAACTGGCTTTTGAGGCATATTTGACACAACAGCTTTCCATGCCTTTGGAAGTAGTCTTATTATATTTTTCAACACAGCTAGAATAAATTACGTTATTCTAATCGACTTGATGTATTACTGAAGCGAAGTGTGATCAGCTCTACTCCAAATCAGTCAAAACGGCGTGGAAAAAACATACGGAGTCAGTGAAAGCTGGACATGGGGGCCAGATGGTTCTTTTGGCTCCAGAAGCAGTAATGGGATTATTTTTTTTTAACTACCGGTTCTGTGGC
The DNA here is from genome assembly GCA_023653725.1 of Bungarus multicinctus. Lineage (NCBI taxonomy): Eukaryota > Metazoa > Chordata > Lepidosauria > Squamata > Elapidae > Bungarus > Bungarus multicinctus. Next base: position 14,825,644 of record CM042843.1, read on the forward strand.
CGTGGCTTGGTGGGCGTGGCAGGGGAAGGACACTGTAAAATCTCCATTCCCTCCTCACTCCTGGGGGAAGGTTACTGCAAAATCCCATTCTCTCCCCACCCCACTAACCTGCTTTCCAGCTCCGTTCTCCTGTGCAGGGCAACAAAGAAGACCCAGCCGATCAGCTGGGATTCGGGAGGCGGAGAAGAGATGGGGGCGGGGCCAGTCAGAGGCGGTATTTGCCGGTTCTCTGAACTACTCAAAATTTCCACTACCAGTTCTCCAAAACTGGTCAGAACCTGCTGAATGACCACCTCTGTCCAGAAGAGCAATAAATGTATTCCACCAGTTCTGAGGGCATCTCTACTTTTCATAGAAGGCATCCCAGCCAAATAATGAATGGTAGCAAAGCTGCTGCGTTGGCCAACTGTTCCCCAACTCTTTGACTTTATTCTTTTGCTTTGCTTTTTTCTGTGGTTTGTTCCTTCTTCTCCTCTGTCTAAGCAATCGTTCTCTCCCTCAAGGATATCCGGCTTTGTACCGCTTTAGAGCAGAGGTGGGAAACCTTAGTTTTCTTAAATGCTGAATAACGGTTTTCTGGATCCTTTGTTGCTATCCTTTTTGGCTGGAGTGCCTGAAAATTGTAGTTTGGTTTACTTTGGGTAGGGCTCTTGTCAGCCTTCCCAGGTAGACAGGAAACAAGAGCCGATGAGCTAATTCACTTTATTGTAAGGCTACATTAGCAGAATCTTGTAAGTCTTAAAATACAGTTCTCCCACCATCACTTTTATCGTCTGATAATTTGGAGTTGGTCTCTTCCTCTGCCCCCTATGGATCTGTGGGCTATGTCCCCTTTGGCCTGACCCTTCCCTAGGTGTGATCGCCCAGGGTGGGATACAAAGCAAACACAGTCACCGAAAACAGGTGAAGCCCCTTTTATTCCTTCAGTTTGCTTCCAAGCTCCGCATATCTTTGACGGGAGACAAAAACACTCCCGCACAAACATTTACACAAAGAAGGAAAAAAACAACACAAACCAGGCAAGATAAGGGCTGGAGGATGTCCACAGATAACACACACTGGGAAGGACCCCAAACTCAGAGAGGAACTATAAACTAGAGATATTTACACGCTTTGTTTCCAGCGTTCGCCAGTGCGCAGGTCCAAACTCTTATTCAGTTGTCACACCTGCAGCCCATGAAGATCAAGGCTCTCTCCTCCCGAGACCACGTCTCTCCCTTATCCTCTCCTCCCTGCGTGCCCTAGGATGGATAGGGCCTGGGTCCTCCTCCAACTGCTCTGCCCTACCCCAGCCTCCTCCATAACCTCCAGAGCCACACTTTCACTCCCTGTTGGCTGTTCCTCCTCTCCCTGAGTCAAGTCTCCACCAGGACACTAGGCAGTATTGCTTCAACTTGTCTTTCAAGGTCATTCCCAAATACCATAACATGCAGATTCCCCACTATGATGTTACAGCCTTGTGTTCTTGCTCTAAGCACACTCATGCTTCCTGATTGACAAGCTTTTTGTGTATTAATAATATCGAATACCATCAGGGAAGCTTCAAGTACGACCTCCATCATTGTTACAGCAGCGTCTCTGAATTAAAAGAGGATGATAATAATCATGCTGGGTAGACAATCAAGCCACAATAATAATACAATATATTTAGAGGCTAGCAGATTAAGGAAGGCTGATTCAAGCCCCCACTTTTTTAGAAGGGGTCAGATGAGGTGATGTTAACATCTATAATTTACATTTTTCGGAAGCCGTCCTACTCTCGGGTATAGAAGGAATTTTCAATGCTATGATCTCTGCAGGTGGCAAAATGAGGTCTGAAGACATCTGGTTGGCTCTGTTTAGTTGGAAAAGAAATAAGGCTGTTTTTTGTCCAATTATGACATCTTGCAATAATTTTGTCCTGTATTATCTTTTTTTTGTTGTTTCTGTGCTGTGCTGTCCAGACTCTGAATCATAAAATGTTCACGTTGAAGTTAAAAGTGATTTCATTTTGGAGAGCTGTTTCAATGACAAATGTATAGATTTATTTTATTGTCTTATCACGAATAGTAGTCAAAGGAAATATTTGCTGAGCTTTGGGACACCACATTTGAGTGGCTGTTATTTAGCTGTTCTTCCAAAACATGGATAATTAACTTTGTTAAAGGCATCCAAACAGGTACCTGATTAACATTAAAATTTCTGACAAGTGCTGGAAAAGTACACAAAAGAAATTATAATCAAAGGTGTCCCTTGCCATATAGCATCATCCCAAATAGAATTTTAAAACACATTCTCCAAAAGTATTTGAAACAAGCAAAGGTTTTTCCCTTTTCTTACTCCCATTAATGGGATAGTTTGTGAGCAGAGTGGTGCCTACCTATTTTGGAAACTTGGAAGAATTCGTAAGAACATCTCTATTTATTGTCCCAAAGGTGCTTTTTCAAGAGGCAACTGGACTTTTTGGTTTTTCTTTGAAGACGTTTCTCTTCTCATCTAAGAAGCTGCTTTAGCTCTATAGAAAACCCAGAAAGTCCAGTTGCCTCTTGAAAAAGCACCTTTGGGACAACCATGACCTGGATGACTGAGAATCCCCAGACATTTTGCGATCTCTATTTATTGAATGCACATCGCATTCAAGTGGGAAACAGTGAAGCCAAAATGGCTTCATCCAAGGTCACAGCTATATCCAAATTAAAAATTGCAAAGCTGCGACCTTTTCCTACACAAAAAAATTGAACCCCCATTGAATAAAAGGAGTTATTCTTGCAGGGAAGGGTTTAATAGGGCAGCAAACTAACAGGTCAGTTTATACTGGAACTTATTTAATGACCTTGAAGATGAAGCACAATAGCAGACATTAATTAATGATCTTTTTGAATGATTCCTAGGGTCCCAGCCAAGACAGAAATAGAGGAATAGCGTTAAGGGACCACAAAATCCTGTTTTGAGGGTGCCACGCACCAAAATGCAAACCATCGAACATACTTGCAAGAATCAAGCTTGAACTGAAAGAATTGAAAGTTGATGGACTGAGAAAGAAAAAAAGAGGAATGTTTCTCTTTGCTATATTTTTCCATTCTTGTTGAAAAACCAAGCTGGGGAAAGGTTTTTTTGTGTGTGTTTGTAAGCCAGGAACAATTGTGCAAACAGGCCAGTCTTCCAAAATCTTTTCAGTTGTAGATTGTTTCTCTCCATGCCATGACATCTTTTTGCCAGCTTTCTCTCAGGCATTGCTCTTGCTTTCCACCAACATAATCTCATGGGAAGGGCTATTGATTAGTTACAGACCTAGGCATTTTTTGGAGAAAGGGGGAAAAAATAGGAAAAGGCTATTCTCAAGTGCCCTCTAGTGGCTTATTTGCTAAAGTGGAAATGATTGTAACCCTTCATCTCTCAATCTTTGGTTCAATATATTTGACAGGGAACAAAAGGGTCATGAAGTATTGATTGTCCGGCATGTCACGTGCTTGCCTGATCAATGTTTTGGTTTTATGGTAGTGAGCTTCTTGCTCTTGTGATTTTTAATATGCTTAAACATTTGTATAAATATTTGCAAAGAAGAAACAAGAATTTCAGCGGCTGAAAAACAGGGTCCCAATGCCAGTTTAAAATTTGTTTATAACAAGTAGAATTAGATAAGGCCTGCTTACTTTGTGTCACACTAATGCAGCAGCAATTTTCTAGCTCTGATGAGCTCTTTACTATGGTCTTGCCAGACCAGGATTGCAACTTGAAATAGGTCCTCTAGTACTGTACTTGAATGCCTTGTGGACTCTGTTCAACTCAGTTAATCAGACACATTTTGACATCTGACTGCGGGACACTGAAATGTCATTGTGTTGCCAAGTGCCCAAATTGAGACCATGAAAGTGTGGGGATAGTATGACATCCATAATTGCAAGGACCATTGTAAGCCCTCCTGTTCTTTACAGTCTTCACTTCAGTCATGGAATGTGGACTATCTATAACTGATTCCGAGCGTCTTTTTAAATTGTAGCTTGTTTTTAAAACAGTTCCAGTTAATATTTGATTGGAGGATTATGATTGTGAACCAGGGTTTCAGGGTAGGTTTTAAGTAGTCTCTGAAAGTTAGTTATCTTTGGTAAATTCCTCTCCCTACAACAGCACTAAGTAAACACAGCCAGAGTGATCTATATTCTTTTTCTTGCAGTAATGTTTTAAAATCCATCTCTCATTTCTTGTAAGAAAAAAATAATAATCCCGCAATTTTCTATCAAAGTTTATTTACATTTTAAAAATGTGTACAAAAATATGCTGTATAAAAGGGTTTTATTTCTGCCCAGTTGATCCAAAACCACCTGAGCCACGTTTCGTTTCATCCAAAACCTGAAAAATAGAAGTAATTCATTTAATTGAATAACAGAGGAAAAAAAGTTGTAAAAGTGCACACATTAAATCGCAATTGTGGTCCTCACTAACCACAATTGGGATGGCCAACTGTCACTAAGAGACACAGTCATAAAGTGTAACATTATAGGACTGTGCCAGACTTATAGCATCATGTGACCCTGACTTGCCACTCACTTCTCTACTGACTTCGCTTGTTGGAAACTTGCCATGAAGGTCACAAATAATGACTGTGGGATGCTGTGGTCGGCATAAATATGTACCTGTTGGCAAACTAATTATGTGACTTTGGGGACCCAACTTGTGATGGGTGCCAGTTCAGTCACCCATGTGGTAAATCTCTTTTCTTAGTGTTGTTGTAAGTTCAAATGGTCACTGAACAATCTACTTCTATATTCACATATGTAAACACCCTAAACATTCTAATAAATGACAACCTAGGTTTCTTATAATCATCCATAACTAATATATTTTCAAAAGGAATTTGTTATATTGCTAAAAATTCAATTCTGCAGACTACTGACAAAAAAAATGAGATTCTGAAGTAAATGTGAACCAAACAGATTTCGCCCTTATCTCTACAATAAATAAATCCTTTTAATTCCTATATTTTATTAAATAGTAAGATATTTGGGTTAGCAGTTATTTCTTTCCCTTTCTTACCTTGACTTCTTCAAGAACCGGATAGTAGATGCGCTCACAGATTAGTTGAGCAATCCTGTCACCTTTTTTAACTTAAAAAAAAAAGGAATTTAAAAAGATACTGTATAAAAAACACACACATTATCAACACATTGTCATATAATTTTAAGAAAAATGCCAGAACAATACTGTGCAATTAAACTAAGGACAATGTAAAGAAATGGCTTGTTTCTCCTCTTGGAGATTGGATGACTCCTTATAAAGTCCAATTATTTACGCCATGGTTCCCCACTGTGGTCAATATCATTCTGCAAGGGTCAATGGGACTACCTGTTATTGTTTTGGTTATTATTGGTAGTGCTGTTGGTAGTATTTATTTCATACACTAAATGTTTGGAGGACAAAGAACAATCTAAAATTTTATAAAGAGGTTGATGAGCTAAAGAATTTGAGAAGTTTTGGTTAATGCTATATTTGCAAAGGCAGTATACATGTTCCAATCAAAGGAGAATTGTCCTGAAACCCCCTCAGCTGCTCTGTCAAAACTGATCAGCACTCACCTTTTACATGCATATTCTAAGTTAAAAGCAGGAAATTTAAGGAAAGTATCGGCTTCACATTAACTTTATTTTTTTACCTTTAAATGGTTCCTTTCCAAAGTTAAACAATACAACACCAACATTTCCCCTGTAGTCCTCATCAATTACTCCAGCTGTTAAAAAAGAATGCAACATCGTAGATGTTTCACTGTATATTTGAGTCCAGTATATATTCAATTAACACACACGAGAAAAACAAAAACAGCCACTACCAGATCAACCAGGTTAGCTATGCTGGCAAGCCTCAAAAGCAACTGGGTTATGGTCCACTGCACAAAAGATTACTTCATCATTTGCACATGAAATTGTTATGCCTTTAACCCATTTTTGATATCTGTAATAGATAAGGATATATGTTGCAAATATTGCTTTAAATTCACTTTAGCAATGGGTTTCTATGATACATCTAAGTATTAATCCAGTAACAGAGTTTACTCTCTAGTTGTACTTAATTTCAATTAAAATCAATGAGGCAGAAGGCATGACTTAAAATCTACTACATTTAGTAGAGCATTAGTCTTATTAGCTCAGGAGCAAATGAATCAATGTGAGGATCCCTTAAAAATAAAAAGTTTTGAAAATATTTGTTTCCAAACATTGCTTAATTGAAATAAATATATGCAGTGGATAAATGTATCTAGCCAACTATAGTTCTGCAGAGCTTAGTTCACAGTCAATTGCTTTAACAGATGTGCTTTAATTAACTTGATCATAAATTATTGCAAAGAACATATGCTCCATCGTTTAGCTTCACTAAAATTATAGGGAGCTTATTTATGTAATAAAGAAAACTCACAGTTCATCTTTCAATACTTCTGTTCCCAGAACATAAGAGTACAGTACTGACATCTTATCAAATATGCAAATTAATGTAAATAAGCAAAACCACATTTTGGAATCTGTCAATTTATTTCACTAAGAATTTTTTTTTCTAAATTTAAAATGATGAAATATGCATTTTATGCTGCTGCAGCTAAATGCATATACTGATATAATTGCATTCAGAAACAATTACTCACCACCAACATCAATGAAATGATTTACAGCTAATCCTGATCGAGGAGCTTAAATCAAAGACAGAAAAAAATGTTAATTATGACTCTTCTACTAATTTTCAAATAAAAGTTTAGCAAATTTATAAGATTACAATTTTTCTGTTTAAGAACTTACCTACTCGACCATAGCAGCCAGTAGGAAGGGCAACCTGAATATCTGTTTTCACAACAGCTTTCCCCACGGCAGGGACCTCATAGTCATATGCACTAGAAAACAAACAGTGCAGTGTTGGGGGTTTTCAGTTCAATGTGTGGGGTGTGAAGGATTTGTGTTTGTGTTTATTTTCATGGACATGATGTGCACTGAAAACGATTTTTGATTTTGTTGTATGAGGTGCAATGACAATAAAGTAAACTAAAACTAAACTAAAAATGAATAACTAGGGGGAAAAATCATTAAGTTCAAATTGTATGCAGTAATAATTTCTTTTTATACTTTTTTTATACATAGGTAGTTCTCGACTTATGGCCACAACTGAGCTCAAAACATATGTTGCTAAGCAAGACATATGTTGCTAAGCAAGACAACTGTTAAGTGAGCTTTGTCTCACTTTCTAGACAGTTAAGTGAATTACTGCAATAGCAACAGCACTTAAACTTATATAGCACTTTACAGTGTTTTACAGCTCTAAGCAGTTTACAGAGTCAGCCTCTTGCCCCCAACAATCTGGGTCATTTTAACCACCTCGGAGGGATGGAAGGCTGAGTTCAACCTTGAGCCTGGTGAGATTTGAATTGCCAAATTGCAGTTAGCCAGCAGTTAGAAGTAGCCTGCACTAGTATGTTCTAACCACTGAACCACTGCAGCTGTTAAATTAGTAACACGGTTAAGTAAACCTGGCTTCCCCATTGACTTTGCTTGACAGAAGGTATTGTGGCCTGCCAGCAGAGCTGATGGCAGACTCGGACAGTGAGGAGTTTGGGGAGGAACATGGGCCAGTCCTGGAGTTTGGGGAAGGCTCTGATGAGTGCTCTGCGTCAGAAGCAGAGACAGGATCAGGGCCATCTGACAGTTATCAGCTGCCTTTGGAATCAGATCAGTGGGGCAGAAGAACAGCTGGAGCCCGTTCCCTATGTGCACATGTGCAGAGCTGCCAGGAGAAGGGAACAGTTAAGGAACAACAGTCGACTCAGGAGTAAAGCCACAAAAGGGGAGCAATGTTTGCAGGAGACAATTAGTTCATTTAATTAAGGTGAAGATCTGTTTACTATGGGCTGGCAACTCTCCAACCCTGATAAGTCTGTAGTTGTAAATCACTCTTGAAAGAACGTTTGCCGGGACTTTGCTGGATAGGAATGAAAAGAATTCACATTAGCCTAATAAAAAGAGGTTTTGTTGGGACAAGGAATCTGCTTTGTGATTTTGTGATGCTTAGGTCAGAACAGAAGGTCTCAAAACCCGATCATGTGACTCTGGGACATTGCAATCCTCATAAATGTGAGTCAGGTGCCAAACGTCTCAATTCTGATCACGTAACCACAGGGATGCTGCCAAGGTTGTAAGTGTGAAAAAATGGCAGGGGTGGGATTCTATCGGTTCAGACTGGTTCTTTGGAACCGGCTGCTACGATGCTGCACAGTTCAGAGATCTCCAAACCATGCCCCTGGCTGGCCCCACCCCTCCCCATCCAGTCAGTCCTTATTGTGCAGGCATGACATTGCTGACTGCATTCTCCCTGGCTCCAGTCACTACTTATTCCTTCCCCCCCTGCCAACGATCAGCTGTTCTGATGGATCAGCTGTTCCCGGATCCCCCTTGCTGTCTTACTGCTTCGCCCAGGAGGCTTCCCTGAGGCCCAGGAGGCAAAAAGGGGTGCGGGGGGCTGTTTTGTTGGTGCAGAGGGTGCCCCCTCTCTCCATTTTTTTCCTTCCTGAGCCCCAGGGAAGCTTCCTGGGAACAAAAACGCCCTCCCCAAGAGGCTTCCCCGAGGCCCCAAAACGGAGCTTTTTTTGTGTCCCCCAAGCTCCATTTTTTTCCTTCCTGGGAGCAAAAATGCCCCTCCCCCATAGGAGGCTTCCCCGAGGCCCCAAAACCATGGGTGGGGGGGTGCTTCCAAAAAAAAAAAAGAAGCCACGCCCACAGAACTGGCTGGTCGTAAGTCATCTTTTTCAGTGCCGCTGTCACTTTGAACGGTCATTAAACTAATGCTTGCACGTCGAGGACCATCTGTACCACCGTGTCTCTGCCGTCGCCATGGACCTTCACGCACTTTGCGGTTGGTGGGAATGTTGCATTGATCCACAGCTGCACGACTGCCCTTTGCATGCTCACAGCTGCCTTCCAACAAGGAGAATCAACAGAGAAGCCAGCAGTAAGATAGCAAACTGTGTCCCTGCCGTCACAGGCCTCATTTAACGACGCCATCGCTTAGCAACAAGAGTTGCTAGTCCCCACTGGAGGTTGTTCAGCGAGGACCACCCGCAGATTGGAGTTACAGGCGGGATCTTGGATTCAAACGAATGAATGATCGTTTCATTTGTACCAGTTATAGTCTTATTTGCTTGGAAAACGACTAGGAGAAAAACCGTGTTTTATCAGTTAGCACAAAATACTCTGAAAAAAGGCGTCTAAAAGACAAACAGCTCAATATTTATTATTCAAATTCATATAGCTGCCTATTTCACGTCTACCGACAGCCCACCATTAAAAAGAACAATGCAGCAATGACTGTTCGATTTAAAGATCGGTTTCAAGCTGTAAGAAGTCCACCCTGTTTCTTGTCTCAAATGTGAGGTTTTTTCTTCCCTCCACCCCAAAAAGGGCAGCTGGACTTTCTTTGAAAACGTTTCGCTTCTCTTCTTGGATGAGAAAGCGAGACATTTTCAAAGAAACCATCAAGAAAACCCAGCTGCCTTTTGGGGAAAACAACAACAACTTTGGGACAATTGTGGCCTGAGATCTCCACAGAAAAGCCCGTTCTTTCTTACCTGTATAAATCGTAGCCTGCCGCCCGGGAAGATCCTTTAGAAGGCGCAAAAGCGTTTTCGGTCAGCTTGACGAAGCGCAGGCTCTGATAAGTCGTGTCCCTGTTGGGAATATCCAGCCCGGCGCTGGAAGATTCTCCGGGGATTATTGTGGAGACTGGCATGGCGATGGCGCGAAAAAAGGCGGCTAATTCTGAGGGGAAAAAGAAGACGGGGAGATGCACCGAAAGCCCGCGCTATTTTTTGAAAGGGAACCGCCTGCGGCACCAACGGCCAATGGGCGCGCGCAGCGCCAACGGCCAATGGGTGCGCGAGGATCCCGTTAGGACCCCCCCCAATAGGCACAGAGCGGAGGCGGGATTTGCCCTGTCTTGTCAGAATAATAATAATAATGGCGTTGGATCGCGCGTCGTCCGAATCGGGATTTTCTTAAAGGGGGAAAAAAAAGAAAGAGAGGGCCTAAGTCTCTGGGAATTTGACTTCGGATTTGGGCAGTCTTTTCTGCCTCTTCCATGAGAACGGTCGCCAGAAATGCCTGATTCGTGTGTGAGGGGATTTGGGGGAGGAGGGGGTTTCGGGGTGGAAGGACCCGCTTAGCCTCCCTCATCCCTACTTGAGGGGCTTGGCTTGCTAATTTCAGTCAGATAAATAAAATGGCGGCTGCTTTTCTTGCGGGAGGCAAAAAAAAAAAAAAACCACCCGCACGAATGAGGCTGTTTAACTGAGCTACCGATTTCCCCCGTCGTTGCGGTCTCCTTTTAGGAAGGAACCCAATCCTCCTCCCCCCCCCGCGTATAGGAATGGTTTTGCCCAACGGTGCTTGGCGAGGCCGAGAGGGCCCTATTACTCCTTATGGAAGAGTCCACCTTCCTCTTAAGGATGGGGGGGGGGGCTGAGTCCTTACTGTGTTTGAGGCAGTGCAAGGGAGCCATGGCAGCGTCTGAAGGACCTTTTTTCGGCGTCGTGTTGCTCGTTCTTTTGCCTCCGAGACCGGAGAGGGAGAAAAGCAGTCGTTGCCTCTGGTAGATCGGGAGGAGGCTAAGATGGCAGCCTTGTCTTTTCTCCCCAGCCAGGGGTCGAGAGAAGTCAGGAAGGCTGCATTCACACGAGACGTCTTCTAACCAGGGTTTGGCTTCAGAGGCCTGGGTTAGGCCTCGACCTCGCTTCCCCGGGGTGTCTTTGCCTTGGGAGAAACCAGAACACGAGCCCTTTTAGGAAAAACTCAGGTGGGATTCCCCGAATGGGGATTAATGAGCCTAATTAGCTTCAGTTGCATGAATGGAGGACTAGCAACGAACCACCCAGATCTACCCAGAGACCTTGAGGATGATATCTGTATATGTGTTTAGAATAGAAATAGGAATAGAATAGAATTCTTCATTGGCCAAGTGTGATTGCACAAGGAATTTGTTTTGGTGCAAATGCTCTCAGTGTACATAAAAGAAAAGATATTCATCAAGAGTCAAGAATCATAAGGTATAACACTTAGTGATAGCCATAGGGTACAAAAAGCAATCAAATCATACCAGGAAACAAAGCAATATAAATTGTAAAGATACAAGCAACACGGTTATAGTCATAAGTGGGAAGAAATAGGTATAACACGATTATAGTCATAAGTAGAAAGGAGATAGGTAAAGAAAGGATGAGAAGAAGAATAGTAATAAGGTCTTAGTAGTTTGACAGTGTTGTAGGAATTAATGGTTTAGAAGAGTGATGGTGTTCGGGGAAAAACTGTCCTTGTGTCCAGTTGTTCTGGTGTGCAGTGCTCTATAGCGTCGTTTTGAGGGAAAGAGTTGAAACAGTTTATGTCCAGGATTCGTTTATCAGTCAAATTTATGCAGGTAGTCTTTGACTTTTAAGAACAGTTCATTTAATGACCGTTTAAAGTTACAACGGCACTGAAAAAAGTGACTTGCGACCATTTTTCACACTTGTGACCGTTTCAACATCTGCATGGTCATGGGGTCAAAATTGAGCCGCTTGTCAACTGACTCGTATTTATGACCGTTGCAGCATCCCAGGGTCAGTAATCCCTCCTTTTGCAACCTTCTGACCGGCAAAGTCAATGGAGGAAACCAGATTCACTTAACCCCTGTGGTACTAACTTAACATGTGCAGTGATTCACTTAACGGTGGCAAGAAAAGTTGTAAAAAGGGACAAACTCACTTAACACATTTCTCACTTAACTTAAATTTTGGGCTCGATTGTGGTTGTAAGTTGAGGATGACCTGTATAATTGCCCATCTTTGGAACTCTGTTTATCAAGATTATATAGCCATCTATTCCATATGTGAGAAACAAGCCATTAAAAACAGATGTAAATGTAATCAATGGACCACCATCATATACACAATGTAATCTTGTGGGCTCCCTTTTTAAATTTTATTAAATTTTTGTGCTGTCAATTTCTCCTGCAAGGTGACTGGGTGGATCCCTAAATCCATGGGATCCTGAAGCATGCTGGAAAAAAACATACTTTAATAGATTTCTGGAAAGTTGTTCTCCTTTTTGTGTTCCCAGGTTGCCAGACAAAGAATAAGAGGCCATTCCAAGTTTGGAGATAACCTGATTTTTTTTTAAGCCAGCCCCCTAAACAAAAAGAAGGCACCCATGACCAAAGCATCATTTGAATTTCCATTGTTTAAAAATCCAAACATCTCAGTTGGAGGCTTCTTTTATCCTGAGCCTCTTCACCAACCTTAGTTGGTTTTAGAAGCTGATGATGGCTGTCCTGGGCAGGCTATGGGTGTAGGAGAGGGGAGTCCAACAAACCCAAAGGCACTTGGAGGAAAATTCAGTGGACTCCTGTATCAGTCTGGCAAAATTGCAAGGGTTATTAGTCACCTTGAGTGAGTCCAATTGAAGGAATGCCCCTGAAAGCAGCTCAGCCTAAATTGGTCTTGAGCTGGCTCTGCTTCTGGAGGTTCTGTAAATTCCCTGAACAGCAGACTATTGGCAACATGAAGGGTATTTCTTAGTATTACAGTATTGGCTGAGCTATCCAGTATGGATTTGTCTCTACCTTTTTAAAAAGATCACTAGCAGTACACAGAAATAAACTATTCATACCAGCAAACTATGAATTCCTATCTTTGCATCTTGCAAAAGGCAATTTCAAAATGTTGAATTACGACTTGCCCGATAATTCTTGGAACTCTAGTCCTCCTGGGTCGAGAAAGGTTGATTAAAACAACACTTGTTTCCCATATGCTGTCTCATTTTGAATTCTGATGTCTTTTGTCAATACTTTCTCTTGCTGCTTCCCCCAAAACTAGTTAAATATCCTTTGATAATTTTGCTTTTGTATACTTATGGCAACAATCCTGTATATTATGCTGAGCCTTTTTTTCAAGAAGAATAAATGGATTTATATCCATTCCTGCCTCTTATTACAAAGCCGATAGTTTCTGCTCTCAAGAATGCTTCTACAAAACTAATATTGTTTGGTGATACTGTATCAGTAACACAAATTTTTAATAAAATATGTCTAATCAAAACTCAAAAAAATCTCTTGATTATTTGGATGAAATTAACAATTCTAAGATCATTGTGTGTCAAATGTTATGAATGGTTGGTAATATTTATCACTTGAATTATAACCGACATATTTTTGTTGCCAGTTTATGATGCTTTGAATAAGGAATTTTAGTGCACAAAAATTTGTGATGAATGTGTTAATTTTTCTAATGTTCAATGCAGCTTGTGTTGCAACAAATTTAATAAAGATGCCTCTTGATATTTTTTCACACGGCACACACCCAAAAAATAAATGAATAAATCAAAGTATGCAGTAGGAATAAACCTTTGATTCAATTTTATTGTTAACATATTAAATTAATATACAAGTTCAAATATTCTTGCCAGTCAGAAAAAGATTAAAATTTATTAAAAAGCATTTCTAAGTTGTACCAAGGCACTGTGTTAGTTTACTTCCATTTATAATTCTAAACAAATCAATATGAAATTTTTAAAATTCAGGTTAGTATACATTTTTGCTTTCAAAGTTAAAGTGTTGATTGAATATGATTTCAGCTTATCTTGAGGTGATAATTTGAAATTACATGTTATGCCTTATAAATCATGACATTTTGCTCCCCAGTTACACTATCATAAATAGAAAAAAATTACAACCAGATTTATTTATGGAACATAAACATTGAAGTTATGTCAAACAGGTATAGCATTGAACAGAAAATCATAAATTTTGGATTCTTTGGGAAAGAATGGAAGTTTTTGCATAACTAGAATTGTACAGTGCTCTGGACCACAGGACTGCAGTAATTAAATCTAATGTGTTCATAATAGGAATGGAAGTTAGTGTATATTCTGATATTCTTTGTGATGAAAGCTATACTTCTAAGTGGGACTTGAAATGTGGAATGCAGATCATTTTTTTCTTTCCAAGGTACTCTCTTCCATTTTATCTTGCCCTGTCAATCTTGGTTTTCCATTTCTTCTCCCATTTTTGCAGATATGATTTGTCTTTTACTCTGAGATACTGATAACAAAATATCCTGTTGTCTATTGTCTGAGTCTATTTGATATATTAAGTCCAAAATGCATGTACCGGACTCCAGGAGGCAGTTATGAGTAAAATGTTAGTACATTTTTGTGGTTGCCTCGAATGAGCAAAACTGGAGGTAGGTTCTTGGAAAGGATTTCTAGCCAAGCCATGTAGAGGTAATCCGATATAATTCCTTTTCTTGCCACTGGTAGGCTCCTGTTGAATTGAATAGGAGGAAGTATTAGTAATACTCATTGCTAGTATATAAATAGTCTCCTAGGCTAGGGTACCAGATGGAAGCAAACAGCTACAGAAAACTCTAATTTGAACTGTAGATGACTATAATTCAATTTACAATCTTGCCCCAAAGTCTCAATAGAGACAACAAATTAAATATATATATAACTTACACAATAATTAGATTAGCAGCTCGAGAGTGCTCCTGTAAGAGTTCATTCAAACGGACCTGACGGTAACTCTGTTTAAAATCAAAAGTTGATTACATTAGAAATAATGTTTTCTATCATCCTTAAAGTTTAAATACATCCCAGACATTCTTTATGAATAACTTTGAAATAAGTTCATGTACAATTCTGCCTGTCTTTGGATAAATCTGTTGACTGAAATATGACTTTTACAAATTAAGTATGTAATTTGCAAATTGGAAGCAAGAAACAGACTGGTTTGTTGGATAATTATTTTCTCTTATTAAATCAATATGAATCCATATTTATCTTACCTCTTTAATGAAATACTCATGGCTATAATAACTATGGGCATAAACTTATTTAAAGAAATTAAGAATTGGAAGGGTTTTTAAAATGTATGATTAGTCTTGCACTCAGATCAATGATCCTATTGAATCCTACTCTGATCCTACTCTGGTAACTGTCCCAGAAATGCTATCCTTAAATGTTGAGAGAATATACAATGAAGCTTAAGTATCATATGTACTGGTCCCATTCAGCTAACATACTATGTATCCCAAATTAACATTCACTATTGGAATTTGAGCAGTGCAAAGAAAATGTTTAGGGTTAATGTTTTCTGCAAAGGCTTTGATGTGGGATGACAGAAACTGTTGCAGAATTCAGTACTAAATTATATATCTCTTGTATTGGATGTTCTCCCCATCCATCTCCTGAAGAGTGAATCCCAGTTGGTGCAATTGTTCAGGTGCTGGCCTACAAACCAGAACACTGTGAGTTCTAAGGAGGAACAAGGACCACAGAAATTATTGTTGCTAAGTGGTCCTGACCTAAAGACCACATAGCTTGGTGGGAATTCTGGTCCCAGTTAGGATTGTTAAATGAGGACTACTTGTACGGATTTTGGAAAGCATAAGCTATAGGGCAATTAAAGAAATATTTCCTTCTCTTCTAAGTTAGTGTTTTCTTAACCTTGGCAACTTGACGATGGGTGGAGTTCACCTCCCAGAATGCTGGCTGGGGAACTTTGGCAGTTGAAATCCACCCATGTAAGCTGCCAGTACTAAAAAACACTGCTCTAAGGTTTGACACAAAGTTTCTGCCAATTCAAAAGCTTCCTTCAAGTCAAAGGAGGTTCCTATGTTAATAAAACGAATAGTCTCAATCAAAGTTATTGCTTTAAAATGGTTATGCATAAAATTTGGTTAGAAAGAGCAGGTGATAAAAACCATGGATATGATGGATTTCCCTCCCTGGTGGTAATCTATATGCTCTGCCTTCTCTTTCAAATAGCTCCTTTATAATGTCAAAGGTGACTAAAGGTATGGCTGGTTACCTTTTCCTTGAATGCTTCCAGTTCTGCATCAGTGATTTTCCATGGTGCTTCTCTCTTTAATTTCTCAGCAGTTGTTAAATCTTTGCAGCTTTCATGAAGGCGGTATGGTTCAATCATCTCTTCAAAGAATTTCCAGCTGGAACAGAAATTATAAAGAGACTTCACAGCAGGACTCTTAACTCTTCATTTTACAGATATTCTTAAGATCGGACAAGCTCTTGGGTGTGGAATGATAGCTGAATTCAGTAAAAAAAAAATCTTTTAAATTGTATTTATCAGGTTTTAAGCGTGGGCATAGCCATTGCAGCATAGTAACAGTTCGTCAAATTTATATTTGTCACTATTCCATATTGAATTTACTATAAGGTTCTAAGTAATATTTCATTTCACAGTTCCAGAGTATATTCATAATTGTGTACACAAGAAACGACTTTCTTTTTTTGAAAAAATCTGCTTGCATTATATCATAACACTATTTTTTTATTACTGTTGATTGTAACATTCAAACTCCACTCCATAGAACATAAGTGAAATTATTTCATATAAAAACAAAGGTGTCACACTATTGTGTCTATGTTGCTACAAACGTAGCATACATAGCTCTGGAAATTAGTTCCAATAAATATAATGTTGAAGCTTGCATAGACTTCTAAATAATGGCATTAGAAAGATTTGAATGTGATACAATAGATTTTAACTTGCACTCTACCTTGGTTTCTAATAAAGTGCACTTTGGTAGCATATTTAACCCCTGAAAAGCCTCGGCAGTATAGTCAGGCAGGGTTCAAATCATGTACTTACCCTTGCATTTGGGATAATACACTACAATTCCAGCATTCATTTAGCATTCACTGAACAAATTATAGCCTTTATAGCCACAGTTCAAGACAGAATAAAGTATCTTTCAATTCATCCAAATAACCACACAGAACAGCAGTGGTTAAAGTTATTTTGTAAGTGTACAAATTAAATTAAATAAATTATAGTTATGTAGGTAATAAGAATATTATCCTTTAAAATAAAGTGGATGTCAATGGTTGCCTGACATCCCCTGTTTTAGGAATGCCCAGTTATTCCAATAATACTTTAAAAATCCATTTTTCTTTGGCAGTTTGCTACCTTCTCTGCAGTAATAGAATGATCAATGAACATGATTTCAGTTGATACTTTTTTCTAAATGGAAAATAAGACTTAACCAGCAGCAAGAGCAGGTTTTACATATTCCATTTTTATATGTTTTCTTAAAAAAAAACTGCACTTCTTAGAAACTGGCTGAAGCTTACCTCTCTTTGCTGGGTTTCATGTTGATGTCTCCAATTATATTAATGTCAGCAAATTTTATTCTGAACTTACTTAATAGTGAAGCCATCCTGAAAAATTAAAAAAAGCAATCTGTTTTAATTCCAAAATTCAGAAAGCTTGACTTGTGATACCGTATAATCCACATGCATGCTACCTTCCCACAAAAGTGGACCCTCGTTTTCTGCTTGCAGTTTTACATGCTTTCGAACTGCTAGGTTGGCAGAAGCTGTGATTTCTGATAGGAGCTCACTCCATTATATGGTGCTAGGGATTCGAATCGCTAACCTGCCAACCTTTCTGATTGACAAGCTCCGTGTCTTAGCCACCACGCCCCTTTCTTTCCTCCTATATATGCAAATAGTTTTGGAAATGTGACTGAATTTACTCCGGAATCCCAGGAGGGAAGGGACTGCATTCCAGAAGAGCAAAATGCAACTTAGTTCACATAGTTTGTGTAAGAGAAAGAGGGTGAAGATGTCCCCTCCCTAATAATTCCTTTATGGGGGGGTAGTAGCATATTTGAGTTCATCAAGATTCGGTTTTCAGATGAGGAACAATCAGGAAATCTGCTTGGAAGAATCACAAATTTCCTTGCATTTCAGAGCCTGACAAAGAAACAGCAAAGATTTATTATTCTCAATGTAAGGATATAGATTTTCTTACATTAACTTTTCTTCTTCAAGGCGAGTAACTTTTCCACCAGTAAAGATCTTCAGTTTGCAATCCTTCCACTTTTTCCGGAGTGTCAGAATGTAGGGAATTAGGAGGATTAACCCTAGGTGAAAAAAATTAGATCCAGTTATATGTTCACACCAGGGAAGCAAGTCAGAACATAATTAAGAGGAAAGTATCTTTTTTCTCACTATATTGAAAATGGATGGTTGTTGACTTTGAAAACCTTTCTTTAAATTACATTTTTTACATTACTTGTTTTGCACATCTTACATAGGGTTATAATCATGTTCCTGGTACGTAAGGTGGGTGGTGGTCTTTTGGGGGCTTACCTCCATCATCAAACAGCCACCACACGTCAATGGAACCCTTTCCTTGCTTCTTTTTAAACTGAACGCTAGCTTCAAGCAGCCGTTGATTGAATTCTCCAACGTGTACTGAAGAGATTGTGCTAATGCTGCAATCTGAAATGAGAGAGACAAGCCAATTGTTAGCTTTAATAATAGTTGTAGACATTTTTTGTTTCAGTTACGTGAATAGAATAGGATAGGAATAGAATAGAATTAGGAATAGAATAGGAATAGAAATAGAATAGAATTCTTTATTGGCCAAGTGTGATTGAACATACAAGGAATTTGTCTTGGTGCAAATGCTCTCAGTGTACATAAAAGAAAAGATACATTCGTCAAGAATCATCAGGTACAACACTTAATAATAGTCATAGGTACAATAAGCAATTGAATCGCACTAGGAAACAATAACGTTAAAAGCAAACTCTTGGGTTTTAAAATATCTCTCAAAAGACAAGAACCAATCATCAAAAGACTGGAATCTTTGAACAGGTGATGATTTGGTAACTCATCATCTTTGGTATTTTGTTCTGTTTGGTACTTGCCTCTTGGTTTAGGTGCTAGCACTTTTTAAAAGGGGTGGAGGAAATAAAAGTTGTGTGTCAAAAACTGCTCCATAATTGGAAGAACTGTTGAGAAACCATGACTACTACCATGTGGAGAATATTAGAAAGAAAGACTTAAGCAGTTTGCAGTGGGCCAGTAGATCTATTTACTCAGCAAACAAAAACGTTCTTCCTATGGTAAGATATATGCATTTCTTTTTTGATTATAGCAATAATTTCCCCATTTGCTTCTCTATGAAAAGATCACATTGACAATGTGACTAGCCTAAAATTTGCAAATCTGAACTATTTCCTCTATTTTGATCATCTATGACAGTTTGGGTTTCCATCAATCTGCTTTTTAAGTTGCTTCTAGATTATTGATGATTTTGTTGTAATAGAATAGACTAATGTGACTTGGAATGGCCGTCTGTTCTCTAAGTAAAAAAAAAAAAAGCTTACAGGCAGGTCTTATGCACACATTATTAATATACCTTTCTGGGGCATTGTCTTTGTAAAGTTGAGCTTAGTGGCTCTTCTAAAGAATCTCCGGATACCATAATTTTGTTCCCCAAATTCGTTGTCTTTAAGTGCTGCTTCTAGGGCTTGTCTCTCCTGCTCCATCTTCTTCAGCTCCTCTGTTAACCAAAAGAAAGATTGGTGGTGTGACTATTTAGGAATTGTCCAAGAAAAACAGCAATAGGATTCAATTACTGTTCTACCACTGAACCTGATATATCAGCTTTTCTGTTTCGTTTTCGACTGTTAATGATTGCCTCCTGTCAGACTGTCAGACACCCTTGAATGAAGACGCTGCTGCTTCTTCAGCATTTCTTGTTCTGTAATGAATTTCTGCCTCAGGCCATCCATAAATGCATTTTTAAACTGAAAACATGCATGCATCGGGCACAAATATTTGACTTCTGCAGTTTGTTTCATGCTATTTTGGAAAACGGTGGAAATATCAATTGTGTGGAATCACAATAAAAACGACAGTCAGCAGGTGGCAGCAGAGGGTTACAATTTTTTAATGACAGCTATGATCACACATTGATTTTAAGCAAAAACAAAATCATAAATACAAACTTAATGGCCTGGTCTATCCATGGCATTAAGAATAAGCTTGGGTTTGCCTAATTGTATTTTGCTGATTTGCCTTAGGTACATTTTTTTGTAAAATAAACCCCAACTGGGTCTGAGAACTTTAGCTTGAAAATAGTTTATGCATTCTGGTTTCCCTTTAGCTAAGGCTTGACATATCTGAATTAAAAATCATGGTTTTTCTTAGTTCATTTGCTAAAAGTCAAATTCTATTTAAACATTTTAACGCAAGAACAGCATTGAAAATGACCTATTCCATAGGCGAAATTTCATTTTGCTGTTCCCCTCAACCCCATTTAGTTCCTCCTGATAGTGGTATTTTTTTCTCTCAAACCAACTGCTGAAGGGCAAGATAATGATGGGGATATGATTGTCAAATAATTGGTTGCACAGAAGATACAATGATACCCCTTAGTTAGGAAGCACTCTCTACCATGCTTCCTCATTCCCCAGTTAAGTTGTTATAGTTTGCTTTATCTTAGGGCGCTCTTGAAGGTGGCATTAGAAGCTATATTTCAATGTTTTTCAAACTTGGCAAGGTTAAGATATGTGACCTTCAACTCTTAGAATTCCTCGGCTAGCATGTCCAATGCTAGAGGGACTCAAGACATAAAGGGCTTTGTAAGGTTACAACCAGCACTTGGGATGCAGCCAGAAAGCCAACTGCTAATTACAGCAGCTCACATACTACAGGCTGCATTCTGCTGTAAAAACTTTCACCTACTGGTATTAGCAGAATTGCATTGTATAGCACTATTTTTCAAACTTGGTAATGTTAAGATGTCTGTACCATTAGAAATTAGTACAGTTGTTAGGGGATTGTTTTTGTTCTCGGAAAGCATAACTTTCATATAGAATAGAATTAGAATAGAATAGAATAGAACAGCAGAGTTGGAAGGGACCTTGGAGGTCTTCTAGTCCAATCCCCTGCTTAGGCAGGAAACTCTACACCAATTGAGGCAAATGGTTATCCAACATCTTTTAAAAAAACTTCCAGTGTTGGAGCATTCACAACTTCTGGAGGCAAGTTGTTCCACTAGTTAATTGTTCTCATGGTCAGGAAATATCTTCTTGGTTCTAGGTTGGTTCTCTCTTTGATTAGTTTCCACCCATTGTTTCTTATACTGCCTTCAGGTGCTTTGGAGAATAGCTTGACTCCCACTTCTTTGTGGCAATACCTTGAGATATTGGTAGACTGCTATCATGTCTCCTCTAGTCCTTCCTTTCATTAAATTAGACATACCCATTTCCTGCAACCATTCTTCAATTAATGTGTACTGCTAGGAATGGTCTGAAATTTTCCTAAGTCTTGACATACCTTGAACCTGGAGGACTTGCGATATATCGAACCCTTGACTTGTTCGAACAATTATCACACCAAATTCAAAGTCGAATGCATCACTGGAACAAAATTTACATTAAGAAATTATTTTTAAAAGTATTGAGTTACCCATATTGCAATAGTAACAGCTACTGTAAAGCCGTGACTATGAAGTAAATTTTAGCTTGAATCAAATTTATAACATGACAATAAAAATAAAGTAGGCATCAGTGTCTGCTTCCAAAATGTTTGCCAGAACATACTTTGAATCTGCAAGGAAGTCTGAAAAACAACAACGCACCAGGTTGCCTTAATGACTAGCAGCAAGGTACTGTGTTTTCAAGAAATATTTCTAAATATTTTCAAACTGCGCAAGCCTCTAGAACATACTGTAGTCTTTTCTCACATACAAACATTATTTTGTTTCAGGAGCATAGAAAGCAATAACCATTTTTGTCTTCAAGTTGTTTGGAATTTTGAATTGCAAGTTCAAAAATAATTTTATAAATCAGCACTTTTTTTTTTTTAAAAAGAACCAAACTATTTAAAGATGCTTTTAATTCCTAGCAGCATAATATACTTTCAAATTCATACTTACTGTATGGCACCTGTGTAATTTTCAACTTGCATTGCAGTGGCATGTCTCCAATCTTTTTTAAATCCAAGCACCAAAGTGTTAGGTTTCATTCTTCCCAAACCAGAGGCCTGCCAGTATAAAATACAGTGTTTAAAAGTAAGGCATGTGCAAAGTTTATCTAAAATTAGAACTAATGCAGAAATATAATGGGAGTACAGTGATGTTCTGGAAGGATTTAAGATTAAAATTTATCTGGCAAGTGTCCTTCATGCTTGTACCCGAGCAGCATGTATAAAGATTAGTTCTAAATCATCTCAGCTATAAAGTGATTTTTAAATGGCAAGAAATGTAATTGACTATAGTAGCATCCATTTGCATTCCTTTGGATTCAAAAATCAAACTTTGAAAACTGAAGATCAACAGAATTTTCAGGCTACTGGGTGTGTGATTGTTTTTAATACAATCCGTGCCAGGATTTGCAGTGCTCTTTATATAAAGCATGATGCTTATATTGTTTGAAGAATCATAACGTTGGGCAAGAGCTACATAATGCCTTTTATAGGACAGCTACTACATTCAAGGTACTCTCAGTCTTATCTGAGAGTAAACCTTACTTGAATACAGTTGGATTTTTTTTTTTAGAACAAGCACATCTTCCACATCACTACTTTAGATTTTTCCCTCCCTCTGAAAATCGTGAGTGCTTTCTGATTGAAAAGGCAGCCTAGACATTTTTTTAAAAAATGAAAATACAGAGGCCTCTTGTTTCAGAAGCATTAGTGCGCTCATTATAACTGATGGTGTAGCAATCAAATTAATACTCTGATCATAAACTCATTGTTTAATTTCACAGCAATTAGAACATCTGGTTGCTTGTATGATAACGAGCTTCTTTTCCCCTGTGAAATCCATGTTGAAATGTTAGAAGATGAAGTGTTAATTTCACTGTATAAAAATTACCTTTCGTGATCCAATATGAAATACTGGTACTATTACATAAGTAGAGTCAATAGGCTGAGTAGTTTAACATTTAAGTTCCTCTAAAGCCAGTGGTGGGATTCAAATTTTTTTATTACCGATTCTGGGTATGGCTTGGTGGGCATGGCTTGGTGGGCATGGTAAGGGAAGGATAATCCCATTTCCTCCCCACCCCACTAACCTGCTTTCCAGCTCCGTTCTCCTGTGCAGGGCAACAAAAGAAGACCCAGCCAATCAGCTGGGACTCGGGAGGTGGAGAATAGATGGGGCGGGGCCATCAGAGATGGTATTTGCCACCGGTTCTCCAGAACCTGCTGAATACCACTTCTGTCTAAAGCATCTCTATTTAACAGAGGATCTTGTCCATTGAATATGGCAATGTTTCTCAACCTTGGCAATTTGAAGATGGGTGGACTTCAAGTCCCATGATGACTGGGGAATTCCAGAAGTTGAAATCTACACACCTTCAAATCATAATCGCTGGGGAATTCTGGGAGTTGAAGTCCATCCATCTTCAAGCTACCAAGGTGAGAAACACTAGAATATGGAAATCTTTAGAGATTCTCAGTCCTTCAGGTCTTGTTTGTCCCAAAGGTGCTTTTTTCAGGAGGCAACTGGACTTCCTTGTTTTTTTTTTCTTCTTTGAATACATTTCACTTCTCATCCTAGAAGCTTCTTCTCACCATCCAGTCGGAGCTGAAGAAGCTTCTCGGATGAGAAGCGAAACATCTTCAAAGAAAAAAAACAAACAAACCCAAGAAAGTCCGGTTGCCTCCTGAAAAAAAACACCTTCGGGACTAGAATATGGGGTTCATTTCCCTGCCACATAGATCCGTTGCCTCGAAGCAGAGTTATTCCCCAAGTAAGCTAAACTACAGGCAGCAGTGCCCCCAGAATACCTTCTCCATTTCCACGATGCTTTCCGAGCGCGAACCTTAACGAATAAACCAACATTCTTGGGAAGCCAGGCTTCAAGCAGCTCACCTGAAGAAGACTTCTGACTCCATCTCTAAAGCAGTCGGCCGCCACCCCAGCATAAAAGGCTTTCCTTTTATTCTTCGCCAGCCAGGCCTGCTTGGTTGTCATGCCACTGTTCATCTGTGTAACGCACAGCTTGCGTGGGCCCTGGGTGACACGATCACACGTTAGAGAGCAGCTCCGCATTATGCCCAGCACAATAGCATGATTTGGAGGGAGGGACCGAATCGACTCGGTTGAGGGGCTGCGACGTGCGTCGAGGGGGAAAAAAAAATAGATCCCCAACAAAAGATTTTGCGTGTGTGTGTGTGTGTGTGTTTGTGAAGAGATTCCATCTTTTGCAAAGAAGCTTGCTCTGGTCCAAATCGTTCATTTTCCATTCAGTTCTGTTGTGGAGCCATTTAAGTTTCGCGATAAGGCAGAAAAGACCCATTTTTGAACATTCAGCTTTGGGAGAGTTTTAATTAACGGTGAAATTGTGAAGGATTAGCGGAGAAGCTCAACGGTAATTGGACTCCGAGTATACTGCATTCACTGTTATTTTTCTTTTAAAAAAAAACAACAACTAGGAACTATTACTAGGAACATTATTTTAAAAACAATATACGCAGTTCATAGTTTCTGTGTGAAAGGCTCCCTAAGCTGGGGATTGAGGCATGGCGTTTTTGCATCAAAGAAAATAGCTGTTGTGGCTTGCCGGCAGCCTGTGTGGATGGCGGCAGAATCAGATAGTGGGGAAGAAAGGGGACCAGTCAGAGAGTCTGAAGAGGATTTGGATGAGGGTCTTGCATCCGATGCAGAGATGGGACCAGGACCATCTGGGAGTGAGGGGCTGCCTCCAGAGTCTGGCAGCAGTGAGGCAGAGGAACAAGGGGAGCCTGTTCCCAGTATGTGTATACTCAGAGCTGCTAGAAGCTGAGACAAAAAGGGTGACTTGTGAGTAAGGCTGGGAGGTAATTGCCCCTCCCATCAGGCATAAAGGACAGGCAAAGGTGATGAAACCTTTGCAGGAAGCAAAGTCGTTCATTCGGTTCAGATTTATTCTTGAAGCTCTTTGGACTTCGGTTGGTTTTTTTTTTTTTTCTAGTTCAGTGGACACTTCCGTTATTGGCAGCACTTCACAGGAAAGAAAGGTAGGTGCTTATCTTGAGGGACTGTTTGAGATTCATTACCGGCTGGGAATGAAAATAATTCCCAGTATTGCAATAAAGCAAGACTTGTTTTTAAAATAAGCGTGTGGTTAATTAGGGCCTTGGAAGCCTTGGTCAGAACAATAGCAGCAGATGGGGACCAAAGAAAGGCCATTCTAAATTGTAGAGGGTATTTTTTTTTTTCCTCCAGGAGAAGACAATTTGCAATTCTCTTTGGAGATAACTGGCTACCGACTGCACCTGCTGTCACACAGACTGTCTAATCCCCCCACCGCTGCATTTTGCTTTGCAATTATTTTGTTTCAAATTAGATTAGCTTTGGAACTTCTTGGAGAGTTTTATTACTGTTGGCTGCCCTAAAATGTTTTGTCAACATTTAGAAGCGGAGAGGATATGTTTTATGTAAACAAACATATGCCGACGAATCCCAATTTTAACACATGGCGGTTTGTCATGTCTGTTGACCGTGTAATGCCAGCCTAGCTATGTAAAATACGAAGTTGAAGCGATCGCGAAAAGGTTTCTTTTGTTGTTTTGGATTAAGCCTTGCATGCCTGTCTTGAAAGGGCTAAGGTTTGCTGTGAAAATCTTATTCGGATTTATTCGGGATTGGATTGCTAAAAGCTTCCTACAGGTATGACCTACGACCAGGGGTGGGATTCTACCAGTTCGCACCTGTTTGCTAGAACCGGTTGTTAACATTCTAAGCAGTTCGGAGAACCGGTTGTTAGAAGAAATTACTGGCCTAATCAAAGGGCAGCAAGGACCCCTCACATCAACCCTGAGCTACAAATATTCTCCTTTATTTGTATAAACAGCACTCTCTACAGCAATTAAAAAATAAATAAAAACAGGTACTTAACCATCATTTTTCCCAATGGCTACAAAACTTTAGATTCGTGCATCAGCTGAATATGAACTAAGCAAAGCATTAATAGATCATTTAGAATCTTTTGGAATCATTTAGACCATTTAGAATTGTTTAGAATCTTAATGGATGTTGTATTGATACCCGACTCCTATTTTATCATTCTCTTATTTTCCCAGTTAAATAGCTTGCAATAATTCATTATGCCAATTTTTATTAGTCAATAAAACTAAATGTTACTCCTTTTAGAGAAGGAAATTAAAATTAAACCATATATAACAGCATGCTATATAAAATATTTGCAGACATATAAAAAATAGAAACCAATCAGTTAAAAAAATTGGAAACCTTTCTGTCTAAAGCTTTTATAGACTGGAATAAAATACCCACTGGAATAACAAGTAAAACTTAGCTTTATAAATTAAGGGCAGGGGAGGGACCCCTTTATTGAATTGTGCTGTTTTTATTATTTGGAAGAGTCACTTGTAAAAATAAGTTTATTTTATACAAGTAGCCCTCAGCCTACCACCCCAATTCCTAAATTTCTGTTGCTAAGCAAGACTAAGTAAATTGCTGGAGATGGTGACCCTTTAAGAGCTGTATGCAACAAAATTTCATTTTTAATATATGCCCATTATTGTACATTCAAAGTCACAATAAAGTTTGTTCTGTTCTATTCTACTCTACTCTACTCTACTCTACTCTACTCTACTCTACTCTACTCTACTCTACTCTATTCTACTCTACTCTAATTCCTTATGCTATTCTTATTCCTTATTCCTTATTCTACTCTACTCTACTCTACTCTTATTCCTTATTCTATTCTTATTCCTTATTCTATTCTTATTCCTTATTCTATTCTATTCTACTCTATTCTTATTCCTTATTCTATTCTTATTCCCTATTCTATTCTAATTCCTTATTCTATTCTTATTCTTTATTCTATTCTATTCTACTCTACTCTATTCTTATTCCCTATTCTATTCTATCCTATCCTATCCTATCCTATCACCTGCAGTTTCCAGTTGCTCTGAGCCATTTTTGTGAATCATGTACAGGTGTGTATGGTCCAAACTTACCACGTACACTTCACAGCAGAGACAAAGTCCGTTGTTCTTTGTGAATGAATGAGCGATGTCTAACAAAGCTGGTCTTGTCATAGGTCCTCCTGTTAAAACAATGCACTGAGGCCTGCATGCAAAAGACGGGAGGAGATGCATTACGTTGGATGATGCATTTACATCTCATAATCATGGCATCAGTTCCTTCCACAACCTACCGGAAGTTTTTCACGTGGTCATCCACCGTCGTTAGTTCCAGGGCGCTCTCAACAGCATTAATATAGTAGACTGCCTGGGCAGATGACCCCCAGTTTACTTCTGTGGTACGAGCAAAAGAAACCTGCATCAATTTTAGCTTCTACATGTAACCAAAGTCATTTTACAGATACCATATTTTTGATCCCTTGTAACAAGAAATCTGTTGTAACAAGAAGTACCGTGTTTACCCAAGAGTAAGACCCCATTGGAAAATAAGCCCTAGCATGATTTTTCAGGATGCTCGTAATATAAACCCTACCCCAAAAATAAGCCCCAGTTAAAATTACTGTATTTCCCTGAAAATAAGACCTAACCAAAAAAATAAACCCTAATACGTCTTTTGAAGCAAAAATTAATATATGACTTGGTCTTATTTTCGGGGAAACACTGGTAGTATTTGGTTCTTATATGTGGAATGCCAAATGCGAACTATCATTTTACACCCAGCTAGTGGAAGTAAACCTTACTCAATGAATTTTTAATCTACTCTTGACAGTATATATGCAGCCTCCTTCAACTGGGTTGCCAAATTTTCCCTCTTGAGCATTCTTGCCTTCTTTTCAATCCTTCAGGGTAGGCTAGATGAAGAAATAGACATTGCTGAGATTCCAGGAAAATTACTTTTTTTGTTGTAGGATATAATAACTGAATCTTGTAAGCCAGACCTGGGGATTTTACGGTACCCAGGGCCACATCTGTCTCTTTGGCTGTCCCTATCTGGTCCATATAGATTGCTCCCATTTTGAAGGCAACTGCTATTCCACCCCTCAAAAAATGTATGTATGTGTGTGAATGCAAGCTACACACCTTCACAGCTCTATCAATTTGGCCCTTTGGGAAAATTAATTGCCCATCCCTATTTGTAAGCCCATCAAAGCAACATAAACAAGACATTGATTATGGATTATTTGATCATTATATTGAGTTTCTTTCTTGTGCTTTCTACTTTCTCAGGACGGAGTTGGTATTTCTCCTTCTTTAACAATTCTCTCACTTCTTCCTCAAAGTCATCTCTTTCTCTCTTTCTTTTATATCTGATACAGTTCTACAGAGGAACTGTTGTGTCTGTCATTTGCACCTCTATAACTGTCTGGTTTGGTTCTGCAACCCAACAAGACAGAGACAGACTTTTCAGAGTAATTAGGAGTACAGAAAAAACAATTACTACCGCCTTCCATGGAGAACCTGCATACTGCACAAGTCAAAAAGAGGGCTGTGAAAATATCTACAGACCCCTCACATCCCGGACGTAAACTGTTTCAACCCCTACCCTCAAAACGACACTATAGAACACTGCACACCAGAACAACTAGACACAAGAACATTTTTCCCCCAAACACTATCACTTTGCTAAACAAATAATTCCCTCAACACTGTTCAACTATTTGCAAAGTCTGCATTACTATTACTATTAATCTTCTCATCACTCTTTATCGCCCTCCCCTCCCACTTGTGACTGTATGACTGTAACCTTGTTGCTTGTATCCTTACAATTTTTATTGACTGTTTCCTATTATGATTTGATTGCTTATTGTACCCTATGACTATTACTAAGTGTTGTACCTTATGATTCTTGACGAATGTATCTTTTCTTTTATGTACACCGAGAGCATTTGAACCGAGACAAATTCCTTGTGTGTCCAATCACACTTGGCCAATAAGGAATTCTGTTCTATCTCTGCTGCTTGACTCTTTTCTAACCAGTCTTACCAGATAAACATTCATGTTGGTTGAAATAATCTATTCTCTCTTGGTTCTATGCAACATAGTGAAAATAGATACTCAACCGAACTTCTAAACATTTGGTTATCTCATGTCTTTAACATTCTCAATCCTGGAAGTTTTATCACGATCATTTGCAGTGATGTTGGCTATTTACATCACTTTCAAGCTTATTTGTCTCTGTGCAATTTAGAAATTTTTCTAGAATTGAAGACACTGCTGTCTTACTTTTAAACAGCCTTGCTTGGTTTCTGAACAATTGGCTGCCAAATTTCACTATTAAGTTAGAAAAAAAAAGCAACATTTCAAAAGCAAACCATGATGTCTATTTATGTGAACCACAACTCGGCAATAATGTTTTTCCGCTCCTTGTGAGAATCACGTACCTTATAAAACAGTATTTTATAGAAAAGAGGCTCATTAAAGAAGAAGCAGAGAAAACCAACGTATGTTTTAAGCTTGCACAGCGTTCATACAAGCTAAAGAAATATTGTTTACTTTGGATAAGGGATCTACAGAAAGTGAATGTAACAGTGTAGCTATTAGACTTCTAAATAATAATAATGATAAAAACGAGCAAGCAAGCAAGCCAGACCAGGTTTCCAGTTAATTCCCGTGCTCTGTGTCGAAAAGCTACAATATTCTGCTCTACAGAACTCATAAAAACCTCATTACTAGCAAATATGTTGGTAGTCTACAAAGAAACCATTTTTCAAAAGCTACCTTTGGAGATCCCTCTAGACAATTTGTTTTTCCTAACAGTTTGAGAGCAAGCCAGATTAAAATGGCAGCAGTCATCTGATAGATAGGATTAGTTATCAGAGAGGTGAATACATGGCATTTTTAAGTGGGGGGGTGGGGGGAGGAATGTATGGTTCTTTGAAATCTTTTCCACCAAGCTGCATTAAAAAGCACCCCAGGGACAAGCAGAAGAACGAAGAAAGGAAAAATTGAAATCGGAATGTTTTTTAAAAAATAATTCCTCTAGGAACACCTCCTGGTAACTAAATTAGATGTGACGGTGAAAAGTTGATGGATTTTGATATGGACCTGTCCAACTGACACATGCCTGAAGGAGGAAAAACAAAAAGAAAACCAACTGTAAATTCAGATTATGTCTGCTTGTTTTGTCTGTGTCCAACCTTTTCAACTGCCAGATGGGTTAGGGCAGCGGTAGGGAACCTTAGCTCTTTTATCACTGATGGACTTCAACTCCCAGAATTCCTGAGTGAGCCATAAAAGTTTCCCCATCCCTGGCCTAGTGGTTTTTCAGTTGTGAGGGAAATCAATTTTTGACTTGAATGGGACTGTTTAATATACAAATGTAGGACATATAAAGAATATTGATCATTCAAGTCAAAAATTAGGACATTTGTATATTGAACAATCCCATTCAAATCAAAAATTGATTTCCCTCACAACTGAAAAACCAGTAGGCCAGGGATGGGGAACTTTTTATAGCTCATTCAGGAATTCTGGGAGTTGAAGTCCATCAGTGATAAAAGAGCCAAGGTTCCCTACCACTGGGTTAGGGTGTAGTTCCAGCAAGGATGTTTTTACTATTATTATTTTACTAGCTCTATACTCGTGCTTTGCTAGGAAACTATGTGATCGGGCTTAGTTTTTGGGGATGAAAATAAGGGGGGGGGGAGAAATTGCCTCTGCCTACCAGCATCCATTGGTATTCATCTGGCTAGTGTCCTGTCAGTGTGTGAGAGTTGAGGGCTGTTTGGAAACTGAAGCAGTATTTGCTGTGTGAGCAAGGAGACAGCAAGGAGCCTGGGCGTGGCTTAGCTCAAGTGTTCTGTATTAAAGCTGCTTGCTGCTGTAAAACTGAAACGGAAAGTCCTCTCCTGGTGTTTTGCATTTGGAATAGATTTCTTTTCAGGTGGGGAGGGGGAGTAGAACTCAACATCAGAGCGTGTTAATAATAATAGTATAGGAAATACTGATGCTCCAATGGTCATTTTGAAAAATCCTTCCTTAGTGAGCACCTAGAAGCCAAGAGGAACATACGTGCCAAATTTCAAGTTTGTAGGTTTTACGGTTCCGGAGGTTTTGTGATGATGCGTGAGTGAGTATTTTGCTTTTATATATTTTATAGATTTTTAAGAAGAGACTGGAGAGCTGCTTGTCTGAAATAGTGTAGGTTCTCCTGCCCTTCTAGCCCCATGAGTCTATGTTTTATGTCCTATAGCCTCTTCTGAAGTTTTCTCACCCCGCCATTCATTCATTCATTCATTCATTCATTCATTCATTCATTCATTCATTCATTCATTCATTGCCTTACCTGGCTTCTTGTAGGTCACATAAATATAAAGGAAGAACTCAATTGCGTATGTGATGAGAGCCGCGCACCAGTTAATGACAAACATGACACCACAGCACAGCACAGCTCCAAAAAGGGACACCCACATGTTGTAATACCTAAAAGCAGGTCTCCAGCCTGTGGGAGTCAGAAAAAATGGATCAATTCTGGATAGAGATAGAGAGAATTCGTGGATGGATTGATCGATGGATTGAGTAAATGTATAGCATTGCCCCCCCACGATCTAGCAACAGTTGTGATCAGAATGGAGCTATGGGTGCTCCATCACTGGAGGTTTTCAAGAATAGACTGGACAACCACTTGCCTTGGGTGGTAGAGGATCTCCTGCCCTATAGAACTCCCCCAAGGTCCCTTCCAACTCTTGTTATTGGAAGAGCCATGGCGGCGCAATGGATAGAATGCAGGATTGCAGGCTATCTCTTGCCGACTGCCAGCAGTTCGATCCTAACTGGCTCAAGGGGGACTCAGCCTTCCATCCTTCCGAGGTGGATAAAATGAGAACCCAGATTGTTGGGGGCATCAAGCTGACTCTGTAAAACCGCTTAGAAGGGGCTGTAAAAGCACTGTGAAGTGGTACATAAGCCTAAGTGCTCTTCCTTCCTTCCTTCCTTCCTTCCTTCCTTCCTTCCTTCCTTCCTTCCTTCCGCTGTAACTTCCTTCCTTCCTTTTTTCCTTCTGCTGTAGCCTCCTTCCTTCCTCTCTATTCTCCTTCCTTCCTCTGTAACTTCCTTCCTTCTGCTGTAACTTCCTTCCTTCTGCAGTAACTTCCTTCTTTCCTTCCTTCTCTTCCTTCTCTTCCTTCCTTCCTTCCTTCCTTCCTTCCTTCGTTCCTTCCGCTGTAACCTCCTTCCTTCCTCTCTATCCTCCTTCCTCTGTAACTTCCTTCCTTCCTTCCTTCCTTCCTTCCTTCCCTTCCCTTCCCCTTCCTTCCTTCCTTCCTTCCTTCCTTCCTTCCGCTGTAACTTCCTTCCTTCCTTCCTTCCTGCCTTCCCTCCTTCCTTCCTTCCTTCCTGCCTTCCCTCCTTCCTTCCTTCCTTCCTGCCTTCCCTCCTTCCTTCCTTCCTTCCTTCCTGCCTTCCTTCCTTCCTTCCTTCCTTCCTTCCTTCCTTCCTTCCTGCCTTCCCTCCTTCCTTCCTTCCTTCCTTCCTTCCTTCCTGCCTTCCCTCCTTCCTTCCTTCCTTCCTTCCTTCCTGCCTTCCCTCCTTCCTTCCTTCCTTCCTTCCTTCCTTCCTGCCTTCCCTCCTTCCTTCCTTCCTTCCTGCCTTCCCTCCTTCCCTCCTTCCTTCCTGCCTTCCCTCCTTCCTTCCTTCCTTCCTTTCTTCCTTCCTTCCTTCCTTCCCTCCTCCTTCCTTCCTTCCTTCCTTCCTCCTTCCTTCCTTCCTTCCTTCCTTCCTTCCTCCTTCCTTCCTTCCTTCCTTCCTGCCTTCCTCCTTCCTCCTTCCTTCCTTCCTTCCTTCCTGCCTTCCCTCCTTCCTTCCTTCCTTCCTGCCTTCCCTCCCTCCTTCCTTCCTTCCTTCCTGCCTTCCCTCCTTCCTTCCTTCCTTCCTGCCTGCCTTCCCTCCTTCCCTCCTTCCTTCCTTCCTTCCTTCCTTCCTTCCTTCCTTCCTTCCTTCCTTCCTTCCTGCCTTCCCTCCTTCCTTCCTTCCTTCCTGCCTGCCTTCCCTCCTTCCTTCCTTCCTTCCTTCCTTCCTTCCTTCCTTCCTTCCTTCCTTCCTTCCCTCCTTCCCAGTGGTTACAATGCAATATTGCAGGCTAACTCTGCTCACATTGCCAAGAGTTTGATTCCTGACTTATGGTTGACTCAGCCTTCCATCCTTCCGTGGTCGGTAAAACGAGGACCCAGATTGTTGGGGGTAACAGGCCAACTCTGTAAACCACTTAGAGAAGGTTGTAAAAGCACTGTGAAGTGGTATATAAGTCTAAGTGCTATTGCTATTCCTTCCTCTGTCTTCCTCTGTTGAGTAAGCATTATTGCCAGTGCGGGCAATTGGCATTGTCAGGCAGGTTCTAACTGAGACGTTTATTTTTGTTTACCTGATTTTTGTTTCGAGCCTCTATGGATTTGCTAAAGTCACAAAATAATAACAAGGAGAGGATTGTTCAAGCGCCTGGCAGCTGACGCTACCGAGCTGTTTGGATTTATTTCACTTGTTAGAATCCAGCTTGCCTTACCCCAATATATATTTACTGCCCTCAGTCATTTTCCTGCATCTAATGAAACAAAATTGTTGCCCAATAAAACACAGTATATGCCACAATATCGCAGGCAAGCCACCAAGGAGTAAAACACAGTTGTTCTTCAGCTTGTTATGCAAGATTTGCAGTCCCCTTAATGCTAAAGTCTCTATTCCTGCTTAGGCCTCTAGGAATTATTTACTGTTGGAAAAGATCTAAAAAAAGGTGTTACCAGATATCCTGTAGGAAATCCGCGCGAGAAACTAACCTGGAGATTTTGCATACGACGCGTGGAAACAAGAGAAATTGATGAGTGCATAGGAAGCCAGGAAGAAGTTGGAGATGATAGGAGCAATGGTATTCAGCTTGGCTATAAAACAAAACAATGACAAAATATTTGGATGATGGATTCTGTCTAGGAAGGGAGAAGTGATGGGATGGATAGCATTACATTATGTATTTTGTTTGTGCAACATTTCAAAGCCAGGTAGGAATAAAATTAATCTGATTTAACTGTGGTCAGAAATACTTCATGAAAGGATCTAGGCAGCCCTCGAATTACGACCGCAAGTAAGCCCAAAACTTCTGCAGCTAAGCGAGACATTGGTTAAGTTTGTTTTGCTCCATTTTACAACTTTTCTTGCCACCATTGTTAAGTGAATCACTGCAGTTGTTAAGTTAGTAACATCGTTGTTAAGTGAATCTGGCTTCCTCGATTTTTTTTTTGTCAGAAGGTCACGAAAAGTGATCACATGAGTGACGTCATAACTATGAGTCAGTTGACCATAGGAATGCTGCAATGGTTGTAAGTGTGAAAAACAGCCATGTCGCTTTTTTCAATGCTGTTGTAACTTCAGTCACTAAACAAACTGTTATAAGGCAGTGGTGGGATTAAATTTTTTTTACTATCGGTTCTGTGGGCGTGGCTTGGTGGGCGTGGCAGGGGAAGGATACTGTAAAATCTCCAGTCAGAGGTGGGATTTGCTGGTTCTCTGAACTACTCAAAATTTCTGCTACTAGTTCTCCAGAACTGGTCAGAACCTGCTGAATATCACCTCTGAGTTGTCAAAACAAAAATGATCAAAGATTTCTCCTTCTCCTCCTCCTCCTCCTCCTCCTGCTCCTCCTCTCTTTAGAATGGAGTAGATACCAAAACCAAAAAGCCTGTATTGTAAAAAGTGATGAAATCTTTGTGTGTGTTCCAAATAGGAAACCACAAAGGAATTTTAAGCAGCATAAGATGAAATAAAGGATGATCAAATGGGAATGTTTCTAGCAGAAATCTCTCAGGGATCAGCGCTGTGAACCTATTATGAAAGCAGGTAGAATACACTGTGCTGTTGGTTTGGAACACTGGACCTTTGATTTTTACAGACCTTTGAGAGAGAAAAAGCAGACTTTAAGCTACGTTGAAAGACTCTGAAGAAGATGACTTCAAAAAGCAGTTGCTTGATTTCTTAGGGAGCTGAGCAAGATGCTGTCAACTCATAAAATATTTCCATGGTCTTTTTAGAGTTGCCAACAGAAAGGGAGGGGGGAGCAGTACGGCAGCTTGGAAATCGAAAGTGCATTCCATAAATAGTTTTTCAAAGATAGTAACTTGGTGACTGAAGTTTCTGCCACACCAAATTCTAACTGGAGAGCATGATTGATGACTCTTGGCTATGGACGTGTCCCATTGGAGAATATGAACTACCCAGGGGTAGAGGAAAACCAGGGTCAAGGGTGACAATGAATTATGTGTCTCAGAGTTGGCTACACTTGGCAGTGCCGGACATGTTAACTCCCAATAAATTCTTTTGAAGTTTCGGAGGTTTGGCTCGAGACTCATGATTTAAATGGGGGTAACTGCCAGAATCCTGACAGATGTATATATACTATGCAAGCATCTGTAGCCAAATCTTTGGAAGAGCAAAGCTTCCATTGAGTCAACCACTCTCATATCTTGTGCAATCACGATGCACCATGCTTAACCATCATGGCTTGAGTGACCCAGTGCAAGGCACAAGGCACAAACATTAACTCATTAGCCTGATACTTAAATTCGGTCACTCAATCATTCAGTGAACGGCATCTTTTCTTTTTTAATTTACTTATTAAATTTGTAGGCCACTCATCTCACTTTAGATAGTGGGCAGATTTGATTTTGATTTGGACTCTGCTGTTTTTGTCACTGTTCTAGATTGAAGTTATATCATCTAATTTTTGTTGGTCAGAATTTAGACGGGCCTTTTATGATACCTTTCCATTGGAATTATTGTTTCTTCCTTCTCCTGGTCACTTGGTTGAGTTGGTCGGCTATAGAAATGGAATAAATAAAACTGAACAAAAAATAAATGCATTCGGTGATAGACGTAGACTGCTGTATGTCTTCCCACTGCAAACACCAAGCCAGCACTCACTGAGTTCTACCTACCAATCAGAATGAAGCCCAGAGCAATGAGGAAAGTCAGAATGTACCCTCGGATGGGTTCGTTGTTTTTCCCATATCCTTTGGCAAAAAAGTGGAGCGCTCGATAGATGTTATCCTTGCAGAGAGCCTGTCG
The DNA here is from genome assembly GCA_023653725.1 of Bungarus multicinctus. NCBI lineage: Eukaryota > Metazoa > Chordata > Lepidosauria > Squamata > Elapidae > Bungarus > Bungarus multicinctus. The sequence goes on from CM042843.1 coordinate 14,861,421, forward strand.
AAAGAGCAAATTCTGGTTAAGAAATCTAATTCTTGGTTCCTTGGTCTCTTGCCTATCATCAGAAGAACAGCAAGCCCTTCACTGTAAGTGATGTACCCCAAAATAAGACCCGGCCAGAAAATAAGCCCTAGCATGATTTTTCAGGATGCTTGTAATATAAACCCTACCCCAAAAATAAGCCCCAGTTAAGATTGTCAGGCAGACGGATTATATTTTCCCTGAAAATAAGACCTAACTGGAAAATAAGTCGTAATACGTCTTTTGGAGCAAAAAAATATTATTATTTTAGGAGAAACATGGGTATCATTGTAGTCTTGGTTTTTACCAAGTGTGGGAACATACCAGCATAATAACCTGTTTGGTGAACATGCACGCCAAGCACCTATTGCGCGCCTGTGCATAGTACTTGCAAAACAACTTATCCTGCAAGCAATCACCATCTCCTGCTGACGCGTGGCAGTTAGCTGTGCCACGCAAAGCAACTAAGGTAAAAATAAAAGACAGCCTAGAGCCTGGGCGAACAGGTGGGCCCAACCAAAGAAAAGAAGATCTTCAGAGAGAACAGGTTTGGTGTCAGCTGCTCTTCGGAGCTACCAGTTCTATAGAACTGGGCCGAACTGGTAGAATCCCACCCCTGGTTTTTACATCATTATGAATGGGAAGTTGCTTAGAACTTCTCACATTCATCTGATCCTCTTCTCACATTTATCTGATAACATTGGGAGCCCAGTGACCCTGTGAGGGCATATCAGAGATATCAATACTCCATCTGCACCCTTGTGTGGGATACCGGCTTGTACATGTAATCTTGTGACCGGTGTTCTCCCTCGTGTTTTCAGACATCCCATCAAGGTCCCCACCATCAAAAATAGCATTTTTGTAGTAAGGTAGTCCTCGGCTTATGACCACAATTGAATCCCACATGTCTCTTGCTAAGCGAGACAGTTGTTAAGTAAGCTTTGCCCCATTTTATGATTTTCCTTGCCACAGTATTTAAGTGAATCACCGCAGTTGGTAAATTAGTAATACAGTTATTAAGTGAATCTGGTTTCCTCGTTGACTTTGCTTGCCAGAAAGTTGTAAAAGGGAATTAAATGATCCTGGGACACAACTGTCACAAATATGACTCAGTTGCCAAGCATCTGAATTTTGATCACATGAAATGGTTGTAAGTGTGAAAAACAGTCATAAGTCACTTTTTTTCAGTGCTGTTGTAACTTCGAATGGTTGTAAATCAAGGACTACTTGTAGTAGCCTGATGGGAAGTGTGTGGATGAGGAGAACATCTACTCAAACAACAGAGAAGAAAGCCTGTTGGCGTTGTTAAACGATGCTAGATATTTCCTCCAGCTCTGTTTTTTATTATTATTTATTTATTTATTTCATTAATCAAATTTATATACTGCCCTTCTCCCAGGGGACTCAGGGCGGTGTACAGCCTATCTAAAAACCCACAAATATACAAAAATTAAAAAAGTATTAAACCAATTTGGCTGATAAATAAAACTAAACAGGTCCCACCCCCCCACCTTAAAACCCCAATTTAAAATTTAAATACCATGGAGACCAAAATTAAAACCACTATCTCAGCCCAGGCCGGCCTGCTCAAAGAGCCAGGTCTTCTTTTGTTTCCACAATAATTTTTATTGTTCTTTTTCTTCTTTTACACATATTGATCTTAATTTTAACAGTACTGTGTCATCATTATTATACAAACCAATCTCATCTAAATATCTACATTTACTGTATATACCTTTATATACATTCATATACATTTATTTATAATTTTCTTATCTCCTTTATCCTTACTTCTATTGTTCAACCTTTTATACCAATTATCCCAAATTTTGTAATACTCCGACTCTTCTTTATCTTTTAATTTTAATGTCAATTTATCCATTTCAGCACAATCTAGAATTTTTTGAATTACTAATTCCTCCGAGGGCATGTTATTTTGTTCCCAACATTGTGCATATACTGTACTATTCTTGTTGCTATCAAAATATGTAGTAAAATATATTTAATCTTTTCCCTGTATTTCCCTTTAATTATTCCCAACAGAAACAACTCCGGTTTAAATTCTATTCACTCTTCCACTACTATTTCTTGTATCCAACTCCATATTTTGGTCCAGTGTTTTTGGGCTTCTGGGCATGATCACCACATATGATAGAAGGTACTCCTCCAGCTCTTTTTTAAACCTCTCAAATGTATATCTTGCAAAGTGTGTTAACATAACATCTATGGGATTTTATCCTGTTGTGTTTGAGACACACACACACACACACACACACACACACACACAAATTGCAGAGAAACAGGAAAAGCAACAAAATATATTTGGCTCTCGAGGGTACCTGGAAAACCTTTGGCGCGCTCACAAGCGAAGCTAGCGCTGAGGACAGCGTGGCAGAAAATATTCCAGCAGTGATTAAAGGTCCAAACCCTGAAACCATGCTCATCACCTTTGGAAAAGGAAAAAAATATATATATATAATAAAAGCAAGCCATTAAATTTGTACAAGCTAAGCTATAAACCAAATTTGCAAATCCCTCCGATTGTTAAAATTTATAACCACGTGCATTGTGATTCTGGCTCTTTTCTATTATCTTTTAAGTCATCCATTAACAGCTTGTCGGCAAGACTGTTCAGCACAGCAAATTACTTTTTTGTTGTCCAAAAAAGAAAAGGAAAGGAAAAAGAAAAGAAAAACCAGTTTGCTCATAACGGAGAAGATTGTTTTTTAATTGAATCTTCTTTTGTTCCTTTTGAAGCCAAAGGCATAATTTTTATTTCTTCTGCAAAAGGATGCCATTCAGAAGAGACTCGTATTAAGAACAAGAGGCCATAAAAAGCAAGCTACGTATGTCTTAAGGAGGAAGCAATCTCTGCATTAGGAAAAGAGAATTTGCATGTGTAGCAATCTCCAATCCATAAATAGAGATATTATTGTATCATCTATTTAAGAAAAGTTCTGTCAACAATTTCACAGAACTAGTAATATCTGAGAAAGTTACTGCAGAGCCTAGATAATGAAGAGAGACCTTTTTGGGGACATTTTATTGATGGAGATATAAATCATAGATAACTGTATGTATTTAGAATAGAATAGAATAACAGAGTTGGAAGGGACCTTGGAGGTCTTCTAGTCCAACCCCCTGCCTAGGCAGGAAACCCTACACCACTTTAGACAAATGATTATCCAATCTCTGCTTAAAAACTTCCAGTGTTGGAGCATTCACAACTTCTGGAGGCAAATTGTTTCACTGATTAATTATTCTAATTGTCAGGAAATTTCTCCTTAGTTCTAGGTTGCTTCTCTCCTTGATTAGTTTCCATCCATTGCTTCTTGGCCTGCCTTCAGGTCTTTGGAGAAAAGCTTGACTCCCTCTTCTTTGTGGGCAGCCCCTGAGATATTGGAACACTGCCATCATGTCTCCCCTAGTCCTTCTTTTCATCAGAGTAGACATACCCAGTTCCTGCAACCGTTCTTCATATGTTTTAGCCTTCAGTCCCCTAATCATCCTGTAGATAGTTCACAGAATAACAATAACAGAGTTGGAAGGGACCTTGGAAGTCATCTAGTCCAACCCCCTGCTTGAGTCTATTTCAAATATTAGCCTCTACCTAGGATTTCCTGTAGATATACTTTTTAATGTAGTCTTTAAGAGAGCAAACATCCAAGTTCTCACAATCTTTCATGCTGTGGTTTGATTAAACATATTCTATCACTTAGGATTTAATTGGGGTGCACTTTGCAATTAATTACTCCAGTCTAAACTTTTGATGGAATTCCAGTTTGGATCATGAACGGTAGGAAGTCTGTATTCTCATTCCATTCATTTAACAACATGTTATTTTGCAGAAACTTAGGAACAAAAACTGACTTATCCCTGGTTAAATCATTGTCTGTTGTCTAATAGAAGATTCTCTCAATAAGGGCTTTTCCTATTTCTGTTGGTCTTAATTGGAGCTCTGAGGTACAAGTTATGAATGAAACTTTGCATGTGGAAAATTTATGCTGTCCTCCTGGGCTGTCTTATTTCTTCAAGTCATAATTCATGATCCTTTGGATGAGGATGAACATAAAATATAGTTTGGATGCACTACTCTGTCAAAGCTCTTTCATTTCAGGAAAAACTGACAGGACAAGTCACTTGTATATAAATGGAGATCAAACTTCACTCTGTTCTAGCACTGATGATGTTACCTAGATGGGTAATGAAATGTCTGCAAGAAAACAAGCAAGCTCAGAGAACACCAAGGACCCCACAGCCCACCTCCTCCTCCTTTCTGCAAACCCCACTCCCTTCTAGCACTGATGATGTTACCTAGTTGGGTAGTGAAATGTCTGCAAGAAAACTATCATGCTCAGAGAGCATCAAGGACCCCACTCTTTCATTTCACTTTGCATGTATACGTAACTACTCCACCCTGCAATTATAAATTATCAGTAGAAATCTTATAAAGTCAATCAATAGCCACTATGTGCTGTACGCGTATGTGAACATTAGTTCACGCTATTATGTACGGTGTGTAGTATACCACACACACACATGCAGTTATACAAATTGGATAATTAGCATGCTTTTGAACCTGGAAATTATTCATCAGCCCATAATCACATGTCTGGATTTTACAGCTGGAGAAATCGTAGCCCAGGGCACAAGCCGACGATCCATTGCAATTCATCCCGGATACCACGGTATCATTGACATTCCCTGTAGCTTCGCGCACGACACAAGCAGCTGTGGAAATAACAGGGTATTATTATTTCTCTTCCTTGTGACAACATGATAATATTGCTGGGCTCCTTTATATTTCAGGTAACTGATGTCCTGCGCACCTTTCTGCCTGTTATCCTGAGGCCAGGTAGGCTGCAAATCATGGGGCTATTGGTTAAAATTGTTTGATGGTTCCACTGGGTTTACTGTTCGATTTAGCAAATGAGAACGTACATAAAACGTGCCGCTGACAACGGATTAAACCTACAGAGCCTTATTTAATACGGAAGTAAGTTGGTAGAGACCTAACCACACCTCGAACAATAATAAAGCGCTGTTGATAAAGTAGAGCCGGGCTCTCCAAACTCTTTAGTTCATGAAGTTCCTGATTGTTTATCAATCCCCAAGCATTTATTATATGAAAACAAATTCACAAATATTACTTTAACCAAATAGGGACGCATTGGCTCAGTGGCTAAGACGCTGAGCTTGTTGATCAGAAAGGTCGGCAGTTCAGCGGTTCGAATCCCTAGCGCCGTGTAACAGAGTGAGCTCTCATTCCTTGTCCCAGCTTCTGCCAACCTAGCAGTTCGAAAGCATGTAAAAATGCAAGTAGAAAAATAGAGACCCCTTTGGTGGGAAGGTAACAGCGTTCCATGTGCCTTTGGCGTTTAGTCATGCCGGCCACATGACCACGGAGACGTCTTCGGACAGCGGTGGCTCTTCGGTTTTGTAACATGTAGCACCGCCCCCTACAGCTGGAAACGACTAGCACGTATGTGCGAGGGGTACCTTTAGCTTTACTTTTACCTTACTTTAACGAATAGCTGCTGCAAACGGTAACAACAACCTGGATTCCCATACTTCCACTTTGAAAAACTCTGAAGTAGAGGAAACTGTCTCTATAGGGCTACATGTCACCAAGATTGCTATGCAATGGGGGTGTTTTTGTTTTGTGTTTCTGATTATTGGCAGGACATCCAATAAATTTAGAATTCTGAAATGCACTTTGGGTTGGTATATAAGTCTAAGTGCTTTTTTGCCACCATCGTTAAGTGAATCACTGCAGTTGTGCGGTTGCTAAGTGTACCCTGGCTTCCCCATTGACTTTGCTCTTCAGAAGGTCGCAAAAGGGGATCACGAGACCCTGGGACCATTGCAACCGTCATAAGTACATGCCAGTTTCCAAGCAAGTTTGAATCACGTGACCATGGGAATGCTGTAATGGTCATCAGTGTGAACAATGAGTCCCTTTTTTTTCCTTGTTGTAATTTCGAACAGCCACTAAAAGGATAGTTGTAAGTCAAGGACTACCTGTAATGAGATTGATGGGTGTACCGGATTTTAAAATATGTCGATAGCAGCAGTCTGAACCTGAGTGCAAATATCTTGGTTTCTTACCTGCACAGATTGCAACTCCTATGTAAGCAACAGTTGTGATCAGAATGGCAAGCATTGTTCCTTTGGGTATAGCTTCCTGAGGATCCTGGAATATTACAGTAAAATAAAATAAAATTACAGCGATTGTAGTCATGGCCAGAACAAAAGAGAAGGTTAGGACAAAGACAAGATTTAATATAATTTAATTTATAATTAATTCAAATGTTTACTTTTCAGCTCTGTAATTCCTTTCTCCTTCAGTAGGTTTCCCATTGCAACACCTGGTGGTAATTTTTAGAAGAGCTTTGACCCAGATTCAGAATTCTTGGGGGACACTTACATGGCATTGGGGACCCTGGTTCTGTGCCTCTAGTGTAGACGTTGGACTCCAAATCCCATCATCCTTTACCATTATTGTAATGGATTGGGACTTGGAGTTCAACAATGTCTGGATGTCCACAGATTCCCTACCTCTGTAACTGAGTCCTGACTGTTGAAAAGCAAGAAAAGAATGTAAACAAATCAATTAAATAAAAAGATAGAACTATATCCAGAAGTATTTCTCCAGTAACATCTATTAATTATACACTTGACAGGTTCTTGCAAAAAGCATTTTCCAAATCAATACGAAATGTTCTTTTTGCAGATAGGATTCTTGGAATCTTGCTCTTCAGTTTCAGTGTTAAAAAAAATTTTTTTAAAAAAAATATTCAACGTTTCCCCAAAAGACCTTAGGTTATCTAAGGCTACATTTTCACAACATTGTTGTGGTTTTATGGTTAACTGTTTAAACGTACACACCTCTAAGTCTCCAGAGATGTTGGCTCCTGCCAGAATGCCAGTGGCAGCTGGGAAAAAAATAGCAAACACCGAGAAAAAATCTTGATCCGCTGTGAATTCTGGCCCAAAATTTTCCGTAAATATGGATGCTGCAAGCAAACACACAAGAAATAAAGAAAGATGGCAACCTTTCAAGTTTCAGAGATCTTAATCATTGATTTTACTTTTTACTTTATTATCATTGCACCTCGTACAACAAAATCAAACACCATCTTCAGTGCACATCATGACCATGACTATGAAAATAAACACAAACACACATCCTTCACCCTTCACACATTGAACCGGAAACCCCGGACACCACACCAACACTGCACTATACAGCAGAATTCAACAGAGCTACCGCCCTGGGATAGAAGCTGTTTTTCAGCCTATTTGTCCTTGTTTTTATTATTCTGTACCGTCTGCCAGATAGTAATAGTTCAAAAAAAAAAAAAAAGGGTGTCCATTATGAGATGCATCTTTGAGAATATTTTGAACTTTCTTAAGGTAGCAGGAGCTATAAAGCTCTTCCAAAGAGGGGACAGGGCAACCCATGATCTTCTGGGCAATGACATTAACCCTCTGGAGTGCTTTCCTTTATATTTCTCTCCCTCTCTTTTACAGATGCTTTCAACAAAATCCATTCTAGAGAATAACAGAGTTGGAAGGGACCTTGGAGGTCTTCTAGTCCAACCCCCTGCTCAAACAGGAGACCTTATACCACCTCAGACAAATGGCTGCCCAATCTCTTCTTAAAAATCTTTAACAGGAGGAGCAGAACTAAGATTACTCGATGGAACGTCATTGGTTGTTTGCCATGAGAGGTTCTTGCCCAGTTCTGTAAAGGTGTTAAGAAGGTATCTGTCAAACGTGGGAAAATCAGAAAGTCCAGGCAATTCAAAATAAAGGTTTATTGGACGCTTATGCTCTCTACAAGAATCTGAACTACTAACGGTCAAAGCAAAGAGGCGGTAGATAAGAGTCAATAGAATTCAAAATGGGCTGGACTTAGATCTCTTGTGGGCATGAAGGGACTCAAGATTGATGACACGTTTGACCCTCTCCTTGGGCTCAGCCTGGTCATCTCATCTGTTGTAACTTCGAACAGTCATTAAGCAATTGGTCATAAGTCAAGGACTCAGGGGTGGGCTGCTACTGGTTCGCACCAGTTTGGGCTAACCAGATGTTAATTTTACATCTGGTTCAGGGGTGGGATTCAAATTTTTTAACAACCAGTTCTATGGGCGTGGCTTAGGTGGTGGGCGTGGCTTGGTGGTCATGTGACTGGGTGGACATGGCTTGGTGGTCATGTTATTAGCTGGGTGTGGCCAACTCAATATCACTCACATTGAGGCACGCATCTCCTCGCCTGGCCTCTCATGACTGTGGGGATGCTGCAACAGTTGTAAGTGTGAAAAATGGTCATAAGTCACTTTTTTCTGTGCCATTGTAACTTTGAATGCTTACTCCACACAAAGGAGGAGAAAAAAAACTCCAGAGAAGTTCCTGAGACAGGAAGTCTCGTCCTGCCAAGAACGTAATAAGGGTTAACGGAGAGGCAGTTTCTGTAAGCAACACCAGAATGTTTCCTTCCTGCCTTCCTTACAGGATTAGGCCAGTAATTTCTTCTAACAGCCAGTTCTCCAAACTGCTTAGAATGTTAACAACCGGTTCTAGCGAATAGGTGCGAACTGGTAGAATCCCACCCCTGATCTGGTTCACTGAACCGGTAGTTGCAATGACTGTCTGACCCCCCACCCCTCCCCTCCCCTCCCCTCCCAGAAGACTCCATGCGGCCCATTTTGGATCCCAGGTAAGTGCAGGCCCCATGCAAAGGCTCGGGGAGGGCAAAAAACAGGCCTCTTGGAAGCTCCAGAAGGCCGGAAATTGGCCCGTTTCCAGCCTCCACAGAGCCTCCAGAGACTGGGGAACCCTTTTCGCCCTCCCAGAGGCTCCAGAAAAGACTCTGGAGCCCAGGGAAGGCAAAAATGGGCCCCCTCCATGGTGCAGGAGGCCAACTAGGCCACGCCCACCATGGCCACACCCATCCAGCAACCGGGCAGAGAACCGGTTGCTATATTTTTTAAAGCCCACCCCTGCAAGAACTCCTTGTAACTGCTTGCTCTTCTTATTACTATTTACAGCAGCTCTCCCCTGCAGCTTGCCACTCCATATTAACATGAGTCTTGTTTAGGGTGATGGATTTTTCACATCTGAAACCCTGTGGCACTTGCCTTGGTAATTGAAAAAGCCTCTCGCCCTCTTTTCTGCACTGCTAGGGATAACCGTCCCAATGAAAAAATTTACGATGGCGACCAGAAGTATAATTAGAAGAATCACTTGGGCCTGCAAGGGAAGAGAAAAAATATATACATTTTTTTTTATCATAGATTTATTTGGGAGAATTCTTTAGTCACGGCCTATACACCCCTGTAAAAATTAAGAGAGAACAAATGCTCAAATGCAACAGTGTAATAAGCCACAAGACAGAATGGCCTCTTATTATGTTTTTCTAAACTCTTACGCTTAAAAAAAACACAATTACCTTTGCTTCCCATTCCATACCAGCTACTGAAATACCCAATAGTATTACAACGGTTATGACACCAATTATCCTGATGTCATTGGTGACATCGACCATTATGGCATTACTGTTCTGAAAAAAAAAACAACCAGCAAAAAATTATTATTATTATTATTATTACCTTTATTGTCAGAGTACAACATGTGTACAATGAGATTGGCTGAGCCTCCTTCGTGCACCACCCCCAACACAACTCAAGTGAGGACAGAAGTCCCTAACTCAATCCCAATCTTATTGTGCCATGTGACCTTGTTGCACAACGCAAGTCTATCACACTACGTTGGCATGAAGTTATTTTCCATTCAGGAGTCTGACAGTCACGGATAGAAACTGTTCTTCAGCCTGTTGGTGCAGCTGGCTATGCTTCTGTATCTCCTACCCCAGTGGTCACCAACTGGCAGGCCGTGGCCCACTGGTGGTCCATGAGAAAATGTTGTGGTCCGCAGAGAATTGTCACCCCCAGAGCACTCCCCAAAGCAATTAATCCAGGCTCCGCAGGAAAACAAGTCTACCCCATCCACATGGCCCGCGGGAACTCTCCCCACCTACTCACTCCTTACCTAAGTGGCTATTTTTCCTTCTCCCCCGACTATCAGTTGTTCTGCTGTGCTGAGAGATTTAGATTAGCTAGAAAGCAACGATTTCTTGCTTTCTAGCTAATCTTTAGATCTTCGGCTCTGCTTTTAAGCAGAGCCAAACCTCCCTTTAGGATTGAAGGTTCTATTATTCAGGGCAGGTAGCCCAATGGCAGACAGATAGATCTCGGAATGAATCTGTGATTCTGTGAGCAACTAAATTTGCCTGCCTGCTTTGCCTGATTTTGGGTAAAAGTTACTTTTTTAAAAATAAAAAAAATTCAATATTTACATAAATATTTATAATATTTACATACAAGCCACGCCCAGCCAGTCACATGACCACCAAGCCACACCCACAAATTAGGCCACGCCCACAGAATTGGTTGTTAAGAAATTTGAATTCATCTTAGTGGTCCCCAGGATTTAAAATTATGAGTTTGGTGGTCCCTGAGGTCCAAAAGGTTGGCGACCCCTGTCCTACCCGATGGTAGGAGAGTGAAGCTGACCGGGATGTGAATCCTCCCTGAGAATTTTCCTCACTCTTCTAAGTGAGAATTTTCCTCACTCTTCTAAGGCAACGAGCCCTTGCGATGTCATCTAGTGGTGTCAGGGAACAGCCCACAATGTTTTGTGCTGGGCTCACCACCAGGGGTGGGATTCAAATTTTTAACAACCGGATCTGTGGGTGTGGCTTAGGTGGTGGGCATGGCTTGGTGGTCATGTGACTGGGTGGACATGGCTTGGTGGTCATGTTATTGGCTGGGTGTGGCCAACTCAATATCACCCACATCGAGGCACACATCTCCTCGCCTGGCCTCTCATGACTGTGAGAATGCTGCAAGAGTCATAAGTGTGAAAAACGGTCATAAGTCACTTTTTTCAGTGCCATTATAACTTTGAATGATCCCTCCACACAAGCAAAGTACCAGCAAAGGAGGGGGAAAAAACTCCAGAGAAGTTCCTGAGACAGGAAGTCTAGTCCTGCCAAGAATGTAATAAGGGTTAATGGAGAGACAGTTTCTGTAAGCAACACCAGAATGTTTCCTTCCTGTCTTCCTTACAGGATTAGGCCAGTAATTTCTTCTAACCACTGGTTCTCCAAACTGCTTAGAATGTTAACAACCGGTTCTAGCGAATAGGTGCGAACCGGTAGAATCCCACCCCTGGGTTCCGCCCTCTGTAATGTCTTTCTATCCACGGGCTGTCAAGCCAGCATATGATACTGTAATGCAATATGAGAGAGCACTTTCTATTGTGGACCGGTAAAAGGAGTCGTTGTTCCACTTTATTTAAGTAATGATTAAGACGGTTCTGTAAGCCTCGTAAAATACCAGGGAATTTCTACAGAGGGATTCCTCGCGTTTCATGGGTCTTGCATTTTGTATTTCGTATCCTGCCTGGACCTCATCCGTCAAGGTTATGGGCTGCCTAATTAGAGCCCTAATTCCCTTTAGTACAGATAGTCCTCGACTTACAACAGATTAATGACCGCTCAAAGTTAGAACGGCACTGAAAAAAGTGACTTATGGCCATTTTTCACACTTATGACCACTGCAGCATCCCCCGGGTCACATGGTCAAAATTCAGCTGCTTGGCAACTGCTTCATATTTATGACCCAGGGGGTCATGTGATCTCCTTTTGTGACCTTTTGACCCAGCAATGTCAATGGAGGAGCCAGATTCAATTAACAACCATGTCACTAACTTTAGAAATGCATGATTCATTTAACAACTGTGGCAAGAAAAGTCGTAAACCGGGACAAACTCGCTTAACAAATGTTTCACTTAGCAACATAAATTTTTTGGGATAAAATTGTGGTCGTTGCTCCGGGGCCACCTGTAGTTTTTGTTTTTTGGAAACTTTTACAATACTTTAAGAAACATTTCTTTGATCCGGTAGTAAAAAATCAAAACTGTATGAATTAGTAGAATAAACAATGTGGTGAAGGAACTTCAATTGGTGACCTTGTGTTTTATGAGACTTTTGGTCATTACGGTAGGGGAAAAAAAAGAAACAGACCAGTTTCCTTAAATTTAGCCGTATCCAAGTAAGGATGCTCACCTTGAGAAGTTCCACAACTGTTTCTGCAAAGCCAACCACGTACATAGCCACGGCCACAGCGTTGGCGAAGGCAAAGATGAGACCGATGGAGCCCCCAAATTCAGGACCTAAACTCCGTGAGATGAGGTAATAAGCTCCACCTGTCCGCACGACAAAGATTTGTGTCAGACTATGGACAAACCTGCATAGGATCTTACATTTCCCTAGGACAGTATATCATCTTTTAATGACCCCATAAACCCTTGTGGGGCAAAGTCTGAGCAACTGAATGGAGCTAACAGAGTGTTTACTGGCCAGATGCCCTTCCTGTTGCCAATGCGGAGATTTTTTTCAGCAGATGTATTCTGAGAGAGAGAAATATCTGCCTCTACCTACGATTGAACTCACAGCCTTCTGATTGTGAGATGAGAGCTCCACCTCACTGCTCTTTCCTGGGGCAGTTTATATGATCCAAGGAAAATGTAAGTTTTCTTTTTTGCCTTAATTGAAGCGTGGCTTAAGTGGTGGGCATGGCTTGGTGGTCATGTGACTGGGTGGATGTGGCTTGGTGGTCATGTGATTGGCTGGGTGTGGCCAATTCAATATCACTCATATCGAGGCACGCATCTCCTCGCCTGGCCTGTCATGACTGTGGGGATGCTGCAACAGTCATAAGTGTGAAAAACGGTCATAAGTCACTTTTTTCAGTGCCATTGTAACTTTGCATGGTCACTCCACACAAGCAAAGTACCAGCAAAGGAGGGGAAAAAAAACTCCAGAGACGTTCCTGAGACAGGAAGTCTAGTCCTGCCAAGAATGTAATAAGGGTTAATGGAGAGACAGTTTCTGTAAGCAACACCAGAATGGTTCATTCCTCCCTTCCTTACAGGATTAGGCCAGTAATTTCTTCTAACAACTGGTTCTCCAAACTGCTTAGAACGTTAACAACTGGTTCTAGAGAATAGGTGCAAACTGGTAGAATCCCACCCCTGCTTACAACCATACATTTAATGATGTTTGAATTGACAACAGCACTGAATAAAGTGATTTAGGATCATTTTTACCCAGCCATTACAGTGTCCCCATTTTAGGTTTTAAAATGGGGCAAAACTCATCAACCGTCTCACTTAGCAATGGAAATTTCGGGGTCAGTTGTGGTTGTAATTTGAGGATTCCTTTCCATTGAATGTGACTAGGATATCATCTACTACGATGTTACAAAACAACATTTTGGGTTAGGAGATGCATTATGACTTCTTCTAAAAATTCTTCAGCAAAGTATGTTAAGGTTTTGTTTCATTCTACTAAGCCTTTTTAAAAGTTTCTGTTGTTTTAATTTGAACAGATTCCATATAAAGCATAAAGAGCTTGAAATGAATGGGAACATATGTCAAAACATAGCAGAGCGTTCTCCACCTGCCTTCTCAAGGTGGCTCTATAGAATTTCCCTATGTAAATTGTTCACAATAATCTCTTTATATTCAGTAGAATTACAATGCTAGTTTTAAAAACACAAAGAGATGAGATAGAGACTAATTTTCTGCGAGTCTGCAGGAGGACAATCTCTTGTGCAAATCCTCAGTTTGCAACTTGCCAGATCAGATTCTTTGGATTTCATGAAATACAGTGTTGAAAAACTTTAAAAGAAGTAGTAGCTACTCATGATTTAAATGCTCGAGCATCTTTTTAAGCTGGTGCCCTCTAGGTTCATGCTGGTTTAAAAATAATGAGAATTATGGGAAGGCAGCAGATAAGAAAGCAGCTTAAGTCTCTTCCTATACAGTACACTTCAAACAGGAGCAATTTCCCTCAATTTATTTTATTCCTCAACTCTTGCAAAATCAAGAATATTATTTAGCTACATCATCTAAATCTGATTTTTTTTCCTAATGGAAAATAATTTCACAATTATTTTAAACCTCCACCGATTCAGCTCATTTAAAGATTTGGAAAGTATTAGGTTTTGTTTTTTTTTACTTTTAAAACTACTTTTAAAAATATTTTTTTAAATATACTTTTTAAATACTTTTTAAAAGGTATTGTTCTTCTACAAGCCTTCTAATTTGCCATCTTCCTCTCTATATCAGAAATGTTTCTTTATGGCTCAGATATTACGTCCTGCTATATTTTATTTCTATGCTCATTTATCGAGTGATCGTTTGTCCAGAAGGAACCATATTTTCTATCCCAACAGCAAATGGACTCACCTCATTGGTGCTCTCTGAACCTGGTGGTTTTCTTGCAGATATTTCATTACTCAAACTAGATAACATCATCAGTGTTAAGTCTAGCACTGATGATGTTACCTAGTTTGGGTAATGAAACATCTGCAAGAAAAGCACCAAGCTCAGAGACCACCAAGGACCCCTCATTTCAACCCTCAACTATAAATATTCTCCTTCATTTGGACTTACCTCCTCTTACCACTCCATTGGTACATATGGCAGACATGGAAATACCTGTTAAGGTTGTAACAACCACACTCAGGCAAATGACTACGATTCCGAGACCTGAAAAAGTGCCAAAAGAGATCTTTGACCCAAGTACCTTGGTTATATCGTTTACTTTAAAATCCATGAACAGGAAACTGGTATCCTTGTGTAAGAAGCCATCGCTCAGGGAAAGGTTTGACCGGAGCTGACAATAGTTGACGCAAAATCTTTATTCATCACATTTAAAGAAATACCTGTCAAGAATTGTGGATCCTGCTTCCATCGGAGCTGACTGCCTTGGCTCTCATGGATAGCGTATAAACATTTTTTTTTTAAAAAAGCAGAAGAATGAATTAATACCTTTTAGGGAACTTGAACAAGTGTTAGCGGGAAAGGAATAATGGTCTTCACGTCCAGCCCGTTCCAGGAAATGCAAGCTGTAATTTTTGATTTGATTTGATTTTTTTAAAAAAGAAAAAAAAATCTGGAAAAAATGGATGCCATTCTTCCATCGGTCTTGAGACCTTAACGAACTGAACCCGGCTTTCTGTTTGCAAATTAATTAATCATAGAAGGTTAATTGGTTTGTGGTTATGACTTACCTGTTGGTTCTTGGGATGACCATGACCTAGGCTGCTTATTACAGTAGAGACGTTTTGATGTACAAGACAATAAACAGGGAACGAATTCAGATCTTTGTGTGGAAAAGGGAAAAACCCTATAGAATTATTATTATTATTATTTTACCTCCACGGACAAAACCATTAGTTGCTATGGCAGAAGTTGACAAGCCAGTAATGGAAGTAACCACGGTAGCAAGAAGGATTATGATAACTCCAAGACCTGTCAGCAAGGAGAAGATGGCAAAATATAATCGACAGTCTGCAACTTTTCAAAACGGTTCTCTGAGGTAGCGGTTTCAATGAGAAGGAATCCACTTTTCACTGAGAAAGTATCTTTATCCCCGATGCTGGAGGAACTCCTTTCTCGCCTTTACTGTAGATCCATTTATATCCATGTAATATAAATGTTAAATAAGCTATGGGGACAAGGATTAAGAGCCTGGATAGCCTGCAGAGCAGGGGATTAAAATGTCTAAATTGTAATAAAAATGAGCACCTCTGCAAGCCAGAATATTTATCAAACGAAGGCAAATAGATAAGGTTGCAGAATCCAAGCTGGGTTGGTCACCGGGACCAGAGCAGAGATGGGTATTCAACAGGTTCTGACCAGTTCTGGAGAACCGGCAGTGGAAATTTTGAGTAGTTCAGAGAACCGGCAAATCCCATCTTTGACTGGCCCCGCCCCCATCTATTCTCCTCCTCCTGAGTCCCAGCTGATTGGCTGGGTCTTCTTTTGTTGCCCTGCACAGGAGAATGGAGCTGGAAAGCAGGTTAGTGGGGTGGGGAGGGAATGAGGATTTTGCAGTATTCTTCCCCTGCCACATCCACCAAGCCACATCCACCAAGCCATGGCATACCCACCAAGCCGCGTCCACAGAACCGGTAGTAATTTTTTTTTAATCTTCTGAGTTTTTGGACTCATGCTGGAGCGCATCCTCATTCTGTTGAGACAGAAGTTCCTTGAGGATGGTGTCTAGCACAAGTCTGAAACCTTGAAAGATTAAAACTCTGGTCCCAGTAACTGACTCAGATTGGATCCTGCAGAATATTTATCAGCAGATAAACCAGCAGATAGGTCAGAATATTAGCAGAATATTCATCAATGTAACCTCCTGAATTAGCTCATTCATTCATTTCTCTCTTCCTCCAAAGGTGCCTTTAAAAGAGGCAGTTGGACTTTCTGTTTGTTTGTTTTTTCTTTGAAGACCTTTCGCTTCTCATCCAAGAAGCTTCTTCAGCTCTGACTGGATGGTGGAGAATGGGAGGTGCATCCAGTGAGAGCTGAAGAAGCTTCTTGGATGAGAAGCGAAATGTCTTCAAAGAAAAACCAGAAAGTCCAGTTGCCTGTTGAAAAAGGGCCTTTGAGACAACCATGACCTGCATGGCTGTGAATCTCCATAGAATCTCCATCTCTTCCCCCAGTTTCCATCAGTTCTACGTCCAGCAAAGCCAATGTTGTAGCTTTGCATCACTGTTAAATGAATGACATTAAATTGAGGATTATCTGTAGTAGGGGGAAAACATTGTACCTTTCCTCAAGTCAAACAGGAGCATTAGTGTCACCTCCAAACTTGTTTTGAATATCCACATTTATGTACAATATATGAACAGACCAATGCTATAAAGACCAAATTAAACCAACACACTTAGGGAAATAACCCTCCTCTACTTATTCTGAAGTTAAACTCATACTGGTAATCCTCACCTTATGACTACAATTGAGCCCCAAATTTTGGTTGCTAAGAGAGACAATTGCTAAGCGGGTTTTGCCCCCATTTTATGACTTTTCTTGCCACGGTTGTTATGTGGATCACTGCAGGTGTTCAGTTAGCAACACGGTCGTAGAGTGAATCTGGCTTCCCTATTGACTTTGCTTGTTCAGCAAGACGTAAAAGGGGAACATATGAGCCTGGGACCCTGCAACCATTATAAGAACAAGCCAACTGCCAACTGCCCGAATTCTGATCATGTGACCATGAGGATGCTGCATCAGTCGTGTGAAAAACGATCATATGTCACTTTTTTTTCAGTGCCTATGAACAGTCAGTAAATTAATGATTGCAAATCAAGGACTGCCTGTTCTTATATATTTATACAGACTGAAGGAAAGACAGCAAAAAGCTATTTTGCCTAATTTTTTTCCTATCCCTCCCCTTCCCATCCCCCAAAAGAGGAGATTTCGTTTTACAATTTGATGACTGGCAAATCATAATTTCAGAATGAAAGGTGCCATGTTGGCTCATTGCAACTGCTCTGATTCCCGACTCAGGCTGAGCTCTGATTAAAGTTTAGATTAAAAACCCAGTTGCAAGGTCATTAAATAACATTTAAATGAATTACTCTTGCCCTTAGCTGTTTTCATACCTTAGAACAAAGTAATGCTCCTTGATGATGGTAATAAGTTACTAAGCTACCATTAAAAAAAAAACAACAACCCCAAAACCCAATTTTGCATGACACCCCTGAGCAAAGTCTTGGCAATGTTAATATGCAGAATCGCATGGCAAGGCACATACTTCGATGGGTTTCCAGCAGCAAAGGCTTCATTTGCTATGCTTCATAAACTCCCTAAGCACCCTACGTTTGGGCGTATTGCCAAACTTGTAAAGTTGTGTTGATGGGCAAAAGTTCCCACTTCTCCTCTGCTTATTTCCTTCCTGTTCCTTGTTCTCTAAAAGTAGACGAATAGCCCTTTAAAGTTTCCATGATTAGGGACATGGGAAAATTCCAAGGGACTCTAAGAAAAAATTATAAAATCCCTGTAAATATTTTTTTTTAAAAAATTCTGTTTGCGAGAGAAATTAAATTGTGTTTTGATGAAATTGTTTTCGTTTTAGGAGGATATCTGTATCGTTGATGCTAGTTTTTATAGTACTCTCAAATCTCAGTCATATGCTTTGAATGAACTGCTTTTGAGGAAACCATTTTTATGCTGAATTTCAGAAAATTATGGATCACTGAGAAGATTCTTCTTGTATCTGTGAAAACTGGTAAGCATTGATGACAGAAGATAGGCTGGGATGCACATAGAAATCTCATACATTTTTTATGGTAGAAAAATAATGGGAATCCTTTAAATTTCAGGAATAGTCCTATCTATATCTATGTATGTGAGCAGGTATACACAATTCTATAACCCTAGGTTTTCTGCCCAATTTATTAAAAACTTTCTTTCTTTCTTTCTTTCTTTCTTTCTTTCTTTCTTTCTTTCTTTCTTTCTTTCTTTCTTTCTTTCTTTCTTTCTTTCTTTCTTTCTTTCTTTCTTTCTTTCTTTTTCTTTTTCCTTCCTTCCTTCCTTCCTTCCTTCCTTCCTTCCTTCCTTCCTTCCTTCCTTCCTTCCTTCCTTCCTTCCTTCCTTCCTTCCTTCCTTCCTTCCTTCCTTCCTCTATCTATCTATCTATCTATCTATCTATCTATCTATCTATCTATCCATCCAAAGAAGTATTCGGCCGGTTCTGACCAGTTCTGGAGAACCGGTAGCGGAAATTTTGAGTAGTTCGGAGAACCGGCAAATCCCACCTCTGATTGGCCCCACCCCCATCTATTCTCTGCCTCCTGAGTCCCAGCTCACAGAACTGGTAGTAAAACTTTTTGAATCCCACCACTCACTCTGTCTGTCTGTCTGTCTGTCTGTCTGTCTGTCTGTCTGTCTGTCTGTCTGTCTGTCTGTCTGTCTGTCTATCTATCTATCTATCTATCTATCTATCTATCTATCTATCTATCTATCTATCTATCTATCTATCTATCTATCTATCTATCTATCTATCTATCTATCTATCTTTCTAACTAGCTAGCTAGCTAGCTAGCTAATACTTTTTGCTAATGTTTTACAAATTCTTTTGTAGAACTTTTCCAGGCATATAGTAGACAGTTTAGTAACCTCAATCCCCTATTATTCAAGACTATAACATGTAGGCAATTTAAAGTAACGGATGTTTCTGCTGGCCATAATAAAAATGTATACCATACTTAAAAAAAAAACACCTACCAATTCCAGCTTGACCAATGATCCAGGAAAGACGAATAAATAGCATTACACCCCAGATGTTCAGCATGCATCTCACCTAAATATTAATCAAAAATAATGGTATCAACATATAACTGCAGAACCCAACAGGTTTAAAATGGATAAAAATTGTTGTGTGAAAAAACCCGGATGCATTAAAAATGCATTGAAAAGTTTAAATGCATCAAATGCCTTGGAAATGTTCAACAGATGAATCAATTGCATTACATCCCAGATGTTCAATGTGCATCTCACCTAAATATTAAACAAAAATAATTGTATCAACGTATAACCACAGAATGCAACAGGTTTAAAATGGGTAAAAACAGTTCTATGAATAAAGAACGAATGCATTGAAAAGTTTAAAGCTGTAACAGCTTGAAATAAAAAGAACCTAAATTCTATAAAATATCTTTAGAAAGGAGTTGCTTTGAAAGAACAGTCATTATCTGGTTAAAGTAGAAATTTCAGTGTAAAAATTAAAATGTTAACATTTGAATGTTTTTTTTTAAAAGAATAAGAACAGAGATGTGAAGAACTAGTCATATGAAAGGATTACTTCAAATCTGCCTCATACATATTCATTGCTGGGGATGAACATGAAAATCTCATTAAAAAAAACAGGGGAAGTATCTACTTACTTTTTCTGCCATATGGAATTACTCAGGTTGTACTACCAACTGTTTAAAATTTTAAAAGCAGATGTTCTATACTTGTACAATCACAAGATAAATGCTACTTACCAGGACGCCCTTCATCCATCCAAATTTCACTATGCCTTTAGTTTCTTCTTCCTTGAGGAATTCAGCTTCTTCTGAGTTGCCATCTGCTTTACTGAATTTGTCCACTGAACCCGAAGTCGCTGTGATATTCTAGTCAGACAGTTTTAAACAAAATAGCTTGTTTTACTGGAATTCATAACAAAGAAATGATGTTGTGTATAGGTGGAAATCCATAAGAGCAGAACAACCCCCAGCATGTATCAAGTGTAAAATTATTTCTTTCTTTCTTTTTTTTAAATAGCTAGGGTCAAATATATCAGGTGTAAAGAGATGAGCTGTGCCAGTTCATGTCCAACAGTTTGCATTTGCCCACATCTCTTTGCCTCTTCCTATAAGAAGTAGAAAGAGAATAAACAAGAGGAAAATATAAAGGGTGTTGTGTAATTAAGACAAGATTACAGAATGCAGAAAGCCAATTTGGTCTAGTACTTTGTAACATCAAACTAGAAACCAGGAGATTTGTGAGTTCTAGTCTTGTCTTAGCCCTGAATGCCAGCTGGGTGACCTTGGGCCAGTCATTCTTTCTCAGCCCAACCTACATCACAGGGTTGTTGTTGTGGGGAAAATATGAGGAGATGTTTGCCTCCTTGAGTTATTTGTAAAAATAATAAAAGTGGGAAATAGATAAATAAATAGCAAATGTTTGAGAGCTTTTGGGTCAACCTCATCTCAAAGGGCTGCTACAAGAGCAGGAAAGGCTACACACACATACATATACTGGACACATAGACACACAGACACACATATATGCATATATATGTTTACAAACATAAATACATGTATTTATATGTGTGTGTATTTATACTCACAAACAATTAAATAAAATGTTTATATTTAGAAGGCAGGTTCTAAAAACGGATAATTCAAATCCTGCTAAACTGACATATCTCTCAAGGAGGGTCACATTTTCCCAACTGAAACTAGAGTTAAATCTGTTTATATATTGTGAAATCATTTAATTTAATTTCACAACATATAGACAGATTTAACCATAGTTTGGATTGGGAAAATGTGACCATTCAAGTCCAAAAAGGCCTGGAAATTTCTAGAAGCCTGGCACACTCTGGCAAATCAGCCATGGACATTAACAACATCTATAGACTATGCAAAAGAGACAATCAATCAGCCCAAAAGAGAACAAAAGGACTCCAGCACTTCTCCACCAGCAATCAGCACCCAGCTCAACATAGATTAATTCCAAGGTTAATATCAGACCAACTATTAAGTAAGCAATATCCCAATCAAGAAACTGCCAAAGAAACCATCAGAAAACAGCCCAATCAAAGAACCTCTAAGACCACCCCAATCAACACAGACAATAGAATATAAACTTACAGCAAACCATACTCCTCCTCACTAGCACTGATGATGTTACCTAGTTGGGTAATGAAACATCTGCAGGAAAACAGGCAAGCTCAGAGAACACCAGAGTCCCTTCATGTCAACCCTGAGCTACAAATTTTCTCCTTTATTACTACAGCAAATATTTGGGGGGAAAAAAATCAATCTCAGATGCTTTATGTTCCATAACTATACTTGTGCAATTTACAAATGTCCCAGAAGAAGGAAACCTTTGGTCTTTTCACATTTTTAGGACTCCTAAGAAAATCTTCTGGCTGTTAAGGAAGACCAAATAATGTTTTCCTTAATTTTCCTTTGACATACCTTTGCCAAATGTTCGTGAATATCCATCAGACTTGGACGGTTCATTTTGGCTCCTCTGATGCTTCCGGTGTTCTGGTAATAATCGATTTTTGGCACAACGTCCATGGTATTATGCCCAAAGGTTTTTAGATAATAGGTGTTACTGTGTGTGTCATAGGGATGGAAGCTTCCATCTGTTTTGGCAGTGTCGCCATTTTGGAAGAAACGGTCATAAGTTTCTTGGGTTCCAGACCTGTAGCTGATATGGAGCCTCTTAGTGGCATCTTTAGCGAAAGAAGTCTCTTCATAACATTGTGAGTTGGGGTCTCCCTGAGATTGAATTGAGTTCTCGTGGCTTTCATTAATGACATTAACCTGGAATCTGTGCAAATGTGGGTCCATAAATACATTTGGAGAATTATTCATAGTTGCGGATAACCGGTCTTTATTTCACCGATATCGCTGTTGTGTGTTGTCAGATTTTTTTTCAGCAGGGTTGTCTAGATGATCTTTTGTGATTCACTTAGCGGCCACTTCTGCAGACGTTCTGTACCGTAGGTGAAAGTAAGCTGTTCACTCTGCCTTCAAATACAGAATTTTTTTTAAAAAAAGAGCTAATTTATCTCTAAACATTAAGATAAATTATAATGGGCAACAACAATGGTACATGACTATGAAAAATTTCAGCTGCTGACTGTTTTTAAAACCAAGAATTTATTTTGTACTTCTTTCACGTTATGTTCCCATTTTATAGAATGATGAAATAAGCTTTCCAGATGTTTGTATCTTGAAGTACATGAAATAGAAGCCTAGATCCATTACTGATCAATGTTGGTCAACAGGTAGCATTCTGGTATTTTAAAATTAGATGATTAGCAATTAAAATAGAGGAACAATGTTTTTTAGAGAGCCATGATCTTCAACACTGAGTTTAGTTAATGTTTGAGCAGTTTTAATTTCAGGGGTTATTTATTTCTTCCAATCCCAAAATAATTTCTAAAACACCATAATAACAAAAAAGGACAGAACCTAAAGTTTGCATTTCTCGCACAAATATTACTTTTCCTTAATTTTTCTCTTAAGGACATTTTTTTTGCAATGGAAACTAACTAGAAGAAATAGTGTTGGGAGGAAAGGTCTTTTGCATTATAGGAAGGAATGTAGATTTAGGGTTAAAACAGAGAAGGCAGGAAGGGGTAATTGGGAAGAATTTTTTTGAATTCTGAATTACTTCCTTCTATTTTTCTGTCTCGGTTTAGTGGCAAGGGGTTAGTACCCATTAGCAATTCCCACCTTGTGCTGATTTCATGAGTCAAATGTACTCATTCACTGAGAGCAATCTGTACCTACCAAGGTTACAACCTTCAAAGATTCCCTGGTTATTTTTTATTAAAATAGTAGTTGTGAAACTGGTTAAGGAGGAAAGAACAACTGTGTTTTTCAGCTTCTCGTGATCTGGATCTTTCTAAATCGTACAGTAAGTGATTATGAATGAATCCAGAAGAAAATCAAAGATTTTTGGGGAGCAGTTTTAAAAACCAATGCATGTTGTTTTAACTAAATATAAAATAAAAAGATGGTCTGTTCACCTGTCCATTTAGCCTTCCCACCTGGTTATTCAGACTACAGGTTACTTGAAAGTCAAATAAAAGTAATGATCTTGATTCCCCCTCCAATTATTATTGACAACTTAAAACAGAGAAGATATGATAAAGTGATGAAAGGAGACGAGTATCCATTTTTCCATTCTAAATGATTCTTACTCTATATTTCATGAGAATCTTGTTCCTTTTTTACTTCTAGAGCAAAATACTTTTTTGGGTGGATTCCCCAAAGCCATCTCAGGCATCTTCTAAATCAAAATAATTTGCCATCCTAGACTGAACAAAACATACAGTATTAAAATACTACTGAGAATCAGAAGTGGCAACGAATAGGTAAATTTTAATGTTTAATTTGGTAAATATTGATAAGCTCAATCTGTACGAAACCTCTTTTGGGGTACCCCATATTTTTAAAAGCGGGGAGGTGTCCTGAAGTAAAAAATTTAAGATGTTTAAGAAACTCTGCTCTGAAGGTATAAAATCTTTAGAGCAAATAAAGAGCAAATAACTCTGGTTACAAATGGCTGATTATCAGTTGTTCTGCACTGCATTTCTATTGCCGCTCTTAATTAAAAATAGATTTAATTTTCTTCTCTACTGTACAGTCTTCTCTAAAGTGAAATTTATGCCTGACTTTTAAGCTATTAAGCTGAAGACTGTAAGTAACTACTGGAAATAGAAGGTTGTTAAGAAGAAAAATGTAAGGGGTAGCAGTCATTTTTTAATCTGACATCCAAACAGGAGGGAAAGACACCAGTTTGCTTGTTACAAACCTACTACAGCACACAAATAATGCCCACATTCAGATTTCTAGAATATGTGTGAATATTCAAATATCCAGCATGTCCGAACATCTGGTGTAAATTTAAGTGTGATAAAAATTGTACTTTAGCAACAGTATATGCGGCAGTGAATCCATTTTCTCAAGATATTGATTGTATAATTTACACTTACCAATTTGATTGTTGGGATTTTTTAAATGTGAAAATGTGGTCTGGTTCTTCCCATAAAAAGGTTTATTTGTTACAGATGAGCTGTTTTCAAAATAGGGAAGAGATTTTCAAACATAAATTAGGAACGACTTGTAATCCTAGCTGGAAATGAAATACATAAAAACCTTACCTCTTAACCAACTATTGGCACAAAGTGTGTTTTCAGGAGCCTGTTTGTTGCAGCTCTTCGTCTCGAAGTAAATTCAAAGTAGGTATAAAATCAACTACCATATCCAAGGTAGTTTTAGCTGCTTCTGGCACTCTGTTAAATGAAACGGTACTTTTGTTTCTTATTTGTGGGGGGTGGAAATTAAGTATCCTTTACTCTGGACCATACTTTACTGGTCTCTCTATAAATAAGCAAGGAAATCAGCCAATCCTGGAATTCAGAAGACAAGCCATGGTTACCCCTAGCCCCGAGGAACATTTCAGTCTGTTAAATATTAGCTTGTAATGAACTCATTAATACTTTGAATGGTAGGAGTCCAGTCTTGCATTGGTCTCTTACCGAAAGTCAGTGGATCTAATGAAAGTCATTTACATGCTCATCAAAATCTTAACCGCTACTGTTTTAAGTTTATAAATGACAGATGAAACAGCAATAGCATATTCCCAAGCAGTCATGTGCTACTGAAATAACTTTTATCCAGCGGTGTGAAAAAGTCCTTAAATATTCATGTTAATACATTTCATTTTTATTTTTACCCTTGAAGCAGAGAAAGTCATTGGTAGCCATTATTCTCCAGGCTTGGTTTAGCAATGTGGCTGGGAATCAAAAAATGCTTGCTTCAGTAAAAATGCTATATACACATACACACACACTCACACATACATACATACATTGCAGATATGTCCAGTTGGGCTAGCCAATATAATGTTAAATTCCATCTAACAGATGGATGACCATACACACTTGTTTAAAAATTAAATGAAAAATGGACAGCAATAAAGCAAATCTTGCCCCAACAATAGGACAGAATAATTATGATTGCAAATATTTCATATTTCGACTCTCATTTTATTGCTAATTGAGAGATGAAATATTACTTGAATTTTGCTGATCAAGTATACGATCAATAAATCTAGACAGTCAGGCAGCATTTAAATCATGTAATATAAAACATTAAAAATATTTGAAGGGAGATGTTAACAATTAAAAAGCAGCAGAATCCAATTTATTTTTTATGGTTGTTTCAATTAAGAGACAGGTCTACAGCCATCATGACAGTGCTGGATATTTATAGTCTCTTTTTAGAATCACACAAATGTAAGTTTAAATCTAAAATCAGTGATCAGAAAGAGAATCACACTGCAATTTTATGCCAATTAATTCACCACTACAGTTAGTTGAGTGACTTTGCTTTGTAGGTGCACAAAAAATGATAACTCTTGTGTTGGATTTGGAAAATAGATAGCGAAGAAGGATTTCCTCTTGCACCAATGTTTCATGTACAGGTTATTGTCACATTTGATGGTGCTTAATTCTCCTCTGACATCTCAAATTTTGTGTAAAAGAATTCTGCCTTACATTATAATGTGTGAATTGACCTAAGTGTGGTGGATTCATATCCTGAAACATAGTTTTTTCAATTTAAAAAAAGTATGTGTACAAAATGTACTTAACTAGTGGCAAATCCACACAAAATCATTCTCAGTTGATTGTTTACAAAACAAAGAGAGATGTTTCTAGCTCCTCCTTAAATTCTAGGTTGTTTACAATAATTGTGAAATATTAGACAAAACATATTCAATATATGATTGTAAAACACATATATTACTAAAAGCCCATTCAGAAATCTAGGTATTTATAGGAATAAGCACAAAAATGGATATATGTTTTGTGTGTTTTTAACAGTGCTGTGCTGCCTTATGTTCATATTTCTTTCTTTCTTTTTTAAAAAATAAATTTTATTGAATAAACATTAAAAAAATTGAACACAATGTGACTTTCTTGGCCATCATTTTGGCCATACCAGCTATATTATATACACATAACAGTTAATTTCCTTTTCCCCTTATGTTATTAGTATAGTGCTAGCTGCATATTATTTCTGTTTACATTTATCTACAATTATATACCTATTTGCAACCATCTTTTATACTCATGCATTTGTATCATCTTGTATTTTGTCCATTATATTCCATTCTCTTTGGTTTACAAAACTTTTAACTTTCATTCCTATAAAGCATCAACCCTTTCTTTCTTTTTCCTTGACTCTAGCCATTGATACATTTTACTCCAGGCTTCATAATGCTCTGTTTCACCCTTATCTTTGATTTCTAAAGTTAGTCTGTCCATCTCTGCACAGACTAATATTTTCCTTATTATGATGTCCCTATTTCTGGCTTCATCTGAGCCTATTTTTTTTGTACGACGTGTTCCTCCTGGCTTTCCTTGTAAAATTCTAGTACGGTT
Source organism: Bungarus multicinctus (assembly GCA_023653725.1). Lineage (NCBI taxonomy): Eukaryota > Metazoa > Chordata > Lepidosauria > Squamata > Elapidae > Bungarus > Bungarus multicinctus. Next base: position 14,888,050 of record CM042843.1, read on the forward strand.
TGAGTGGCATTTCATTTAGACGGCAGAACCACAATTCCCTCAGTTGTCATCTGTCTAGATTATAAAGCAAACGGCACAGTATTCAATTAGAGAGACGAGGAACGATCTGTCTGAGCTGATTGGCCTTATCTAAATGGTTCTTAGAGCGCACTTTAATGAAAGTAAACAGAGTTAAAATGAAATATTGGTTCCAATCAGAGGTGGCATTCAGCAGGTTCTGGCCAGTTCTGGAAAACCGGTAGCAAAAATTTTGAGTAGTTCGGAGAACCGGCAAATACCACTTCTGACTGGCCCTGCCCCCATCTATTCTCCACCTCCCGAGTCCCAGCTGATCAACTGGGTCTTCTTTGGTTGCCTTCACAGGAGAACGGAGCTGGAAAGTAGGTTAGCGGAGTGGGGAGGGAATGGAGATTTTGCAGTATCCTTCCCTGCCACGCCCACCAAGCCAAGTCACACCTACAGAACGGGTAGTAAATTTTTTTGAATCTCACCACTGACTTAAACTATTAATCCTCCAAAGCACCTGAAGGCAAGACAAGAAGTAATGGATGGAAATTAATCGAGGAAAGAACCGACCTAGAAATGAGGAGGAATTCCCTGACAGTGAGAACAATTAACAATTAACCAGTGGAACGACTTGTCTCCCGAAGTTTTGAGTTTTTAAGAAGATATTGGACAACCATTTGTCCGGAATGGTATAGGGTCTCCTTCTGGAGCAGGGGGTTGGACCAGAAGACCTCCAAGGTCCCTTCCAAGCCTGTTATTCTGTAAAATTTTGTTATTTTTTTTCCTACTCATAGTGAATTTGCAAACGATCTCTCTTCTTCCTTTTTATTCTCTAAATGAAGACCCCCCCCCGAAACATCTCCCACTCAAAAAAAAAACAAAAAAACCCACATCTAATGATGTAAATGGTTTCATTGATTTTGCCACAAAGCTTTATTTAACCAAACAAATTCTGCCGCCACAGCTTCCAAACATGGCTGTCAATTACAAATGTTTCGAATTCCACCGCTTCGGAGGGAGAAAAAATACAGAAAAGGAATCGGGATTAAGGCAGGACATGTTTTGAGGATTTTGCTTCATGCAAGAGCATATTCAAATGTCCCTTTATCGAGCCCTTCAACTTCGCCCTCCCAGGTGGAGGAAGGCATACTGCTGTAGGGGTCCAATAAGATTTTGAAGCATCGGATGACCAAAAGTCCCAGAAAGACACACAGGATCCCCACAAAGGCGAAACCGGTTTTCTGCTCCAGGGTCAACGGGAAACTGGACACCTCATTGACGCTCATGGTCACTGAGGCGTTGTTGCAGTAGCTACTGCTCATTTCTGGGCCTCACATTCTGCTGATTCAGGATTCGCGCTTCATCTGTAACAAAACACAACAACAACGAGAGAACAGAGACCGTTTTGGATCTGAGGAAGGGGTCTCGGATGTCTAGCCACCCCCGCCCAGCATCCAAGGATAGGAGGGACAGGCCAGTTTTGAGGGGATTCAATCGATGGTCTCTTCGGGTTGGATTTATGAGAGGGTGACAGGGATGGGTTCACAAAATGGCTGCCGAGATGTCTGTGACCGGACATCTCAACATCCCTCAGACACAGCAACTTCTCTTGACCCTTATGACTTCTTGATGTGGCCCAAATGTTAGTGTCAACTCATAAAATATTTCTCTGGTCTTTTTAGAGTTGCCAACAGAAAGGGAAGAGGGAGCAGTGCAGCAGCTTGCAAAACCAAAACTGCATTCCATAGTTTTCAAAGATAATAACTAGGTGACCGAAGTTTCTGCCGTGCAAAATTCTAACTGGAGAGCATGATTGATGACTCTGGGCTATGGAGGTGTCCCATTGGAGAATATGAATTATGATACACCCAGGGGTGGAGGAAAACCAGAATCCAGGGTGACAATGAATGATGTGTTTCAGAGTCGGCTACACCCAGGCAGTGCCGGCCATGTTAACTCCCAATAAATCCTTTTGAAGTTTTGGAAGTTTGGCTCGAGACTCACAATTCAAATGGGGTGAAGTGCGGGAATCCTGACAGTTAGATTTATTGAGAGGATGATGCAGACGGGCTAAAATATGGCTGCCAAGATGTCTGCGATCGGACATCTCAACATCCCTCAGACACAGCAACATCTCCTGGATGACTTCTCTTGACCCTTCTGAGTTCTTGGTGTGGCCCAAAGGCATTCTGGGAAATAAATATGAAGCTAGAGACAGTTGCTTTATTTTGCAGTATACCAGCTTCCAAATTTTTTTTGAACAAGCCGGATGAGGCAGGAAGTCCAGGATACAGCAAGGAAAGTATCTGGGGACCCATTATACCTCCAAGCCCATCTTGCCTTCTTCCCCCATGTTACAGCAACTCTGCACGTTCCACCCATTTGTTCAAATTCTTCATTCCAACATGTCTGAAGGAAGCTGACATATCTCCTCTTAATTTATCCTCCCTCAAATGCCACCCAGATATATTGGTTTCCCTTTCTTGTATAGCAACCGAGGCGCCTCTGTCTTATCAACTACTACCCTATTCATTTCCTATATCAAAATTGCATATAAATGCTAATACAGAATGGCATAACCCATGATTAATCTATAACAGTCGCGGTGATGGAATTTGGCACTTAAGCACTGGTTGAGACCCAGCTTCAGAGTAAACTTGATCTATTGGTGGCAGCTTATTATGCGCTGCCTTCATCCCTATAATTTCATTCCTGCAATAATTTTGCTAATCTAAATCCTCTACTGGATTTCTTCCTTAAGAAGGTGCTAAGTTTGCTCTGCCTTCCTGCTTTCTTTGTTCCTAGAGTCCTGCTATATTTTTCATTTCATCCCAAATGGTGCTCAATCCTTCTGATTCCTATCAAAAAATTCTCCTCCTCCTCCTCCTCATTTTTTTCTTAATAATTATTCCTTCAAGAATTGAAAGGAACAGCGTATTTGTTTTTAGCTGATGAGCTAGGAGTCCCAGTTAAATGCAGTGATTAAGGCAACGCTAAATGTTGATATAATAAGTGCTACCTGATGCATTCACATAAGGCACAATTCCAGAGTTTCCTGAAGTTTGAGCAGCTGTAGAGACAAAAAAGAAAAAAAAGAAATAGTGAGTCTTTTGGGTTAGGATAGCATTCTTTAAAGTACTGAGCTGAATTCCAGATAAGAATTGAACGTACAAAACCAATAACTGTTTATGACTTTATCATTATATTCAGCCCACATACCTGTGTCCTGTCTTACCTTCCCTTTCCTCCTCTCCTTATCTTTTTCCTGTTATTCTTCTAACCAGTCTGGTCTCCATGTTCATCTAAACCAGTACCGTATTTCCCAACCTTGACAACATTTTAAGATATGCGGACTTCCAGCTCCCAGAATTCTCATGGTTGGCTGGAGGATTGTGAGAGTTACGTCTCCATCTCTTGAAGTTGCCAAGGTTGGGATGCACTGATATAAACCTTTTAGCTCACATGTTTTTCTTCCTTCTGCCTTTCAAGTGCCATAGCTTCAAACCCTTGGTGGCCAGGCTTATATGACCCAGGGGGATTCAGCAAGCTGTCAATTCCGAGATGGTAGAATATGCTGGGCAAGTTTCCAGGTGCCACCTGCTGATTTTTTTCATAGCCAATTTGCAAATGGCCCTTCTTGGAACCTCTGTTTCTTTCCCCTGCCTTCGTGGGTTGAGAATTTTCCTTTTTAGCTGCATTCCTTTCTCAAGATGATTTCAACTGGAATAATCCAGTCCAAATATCAACATCACTATTTTCCACAGTGGTTTCCTCTCACCTCTGAAAAATCATAAGTCAGCATAAAAATTCTGATCTGTGTCCCCAAACCTTCAGGTTAGGGTTAAGTGTGTTGTTGTCTTGAGAGATTAGAACAAGGGTCTTCAAAATTGACGGCTTTAAGACTTGTGGACTTCAACTCCCAGAATTCCTCTTCCACTCATGTTAGCTCAGGAATTCTGGGAGTTGAAGTCCACAAGTCTTAAACTTGCCAAATTTGAAGACCCTTGGGTTAGAAAAACAGGTTCACAAAAACTACTAGACTGTAGTAAAGGTTTTGCTGAGGGATTGCTCCTGTTTTCCACATGGTAATCAGGGATTCAGTGTGTTAGTAACACACACACAAACACCTCACTGACTAGAGGAGGACTTTTAGAAGTTCTCCATCTCTTCTGACCAAATGTTATCACCCTAGTTCAGAGTTTCACCTGTTGCTCCATTGTCATCTCCTTCAGTTTATTGCTTAATAATTATGTTTTCTTTATTTAAAAAAAAAATGTTGGACTTTTCCCCTACCATAAACTAATCCTGCAACTCCTTTTTCTGAAAGAGAAAAAAAGTTTAAAAGATAATGGAAGTATTTCATCCTGACTTGTCTCATATTTCATCATTCCTGGAGTTTGGAAGAGTGATTCCGAAATGAAAATTGTCTGTCCGTGAAGGTCAAAAGCAGCCTGTACTTCTCGCTCCAATTCATCTGTGTATTATGGCACGATTTAAAAACCAACTGGACGTTTTGAGAGAACAAAAACATGCACGCACACCTTCCCCCACCCCCGCCCTTTCGCGGAAGCAGTGAATGGATGAAAATTGCAGTTCAGCCATCAAGTCATAGATTTCAATTCTTCAGCCTTACTATTATTCTAGGACATGCAATTGCAACATGTAACATTACGCTCCTTGCCAGGTTTGGTAAAGATTTCAGTTGGTTTATTAATGAAAAGAGGAATACATGGGAAAAATGCTGTGTGGAATATCTTATTGTTTATTCATAAATTAATGGAATTGGATGGGATAGTGAATAGATTAGTCCCATTAATTTTAATAGTCAATTTTTAATATGTTTATTATCAGATTTTTATGCCACCCTTTAAATTTCTTGAAAATACCATCTCTCTGCCATATCTATTATCTATCTATCTATCTATCTATCTATCTATCTATCTATCTATCTATCTATCTATCTATCTATCTATCTATCTATCTATCTATCTATCTATCTATCCATCTATCCATCCATCCATCCATCCATCCATCCATCCATCCATCCATCCATCTATCTATCTATCTATCTATAGTGTATTGGGGTTTGTGATTGGCTGTGCACCGCCCTGAGTCCTTCGGGAGAAGGGCGGTATATAAGTATTAGAAATAAATAAATAAAATATCTATCTATCTATCCTTTTAATGATCCCAAATCCCTTGCGGGGTGGAGCCTGGGCAACTGAATGGAACAGCGTGATTACTGGCCGGATGCCTTTCCTGTCACCAGTGCGGAGTTATATTCAGCAGATATATTCTCAACCTGCCCAGAGAGAGAGATATCTGATCAAACTCACAGCCTCCTGATTGTGAGGCAAGAGCTCCACCTCTAGGCCACCACACCACCCACTCATCATCATCATCATCATCATCATCATCTATTCTCTCTCCCTCTCCCTCTCTCTTCCCCCCTCCTCTCTCTGAAACTGATGAACATATCTACTCCTGCCGCCTATTTTCCCCACAACAGCCCTAATGAAGTGTGTTGGACAGAGAGAGCAACCGATCCAAAGTTACCCTACTGGCTTTCATGCCTAAAAACTCATAGTCTCCTTAAATTGAAACATAAAGAGCTACTGTGCTGTGATGCACACAGCGCACCTTCAAGGCCCAAAGGTCAAGCCTGGTTAGTTGGATATGAACCCCACTAACTACAGGGGGAATTACACAAGACTGTAAAACCCGAGTATGGACACAATCAGACAGTTAGGATTCTTAGCCACAATTCCAGACAGTCCAGGCAAGGTACTTCCTGGTGAGCAAATCATGTTTTCCCAATAGCAGAGCATTGGGCTTGCAAGGAACGTTGGGAAAATGCAATATTTGCCACAACCCAGATGCTAACATAGAAAGGGTGTTTTGCTTTACCGCAAGAAATGAACAACAATTCTCCGCCTTATCGCATGGAATGAATTAGCCCCGTTTCTCTGAAGAAGAGTTAAGACCCAACACTGCCTACTCTGTTGTGTTTTCTGTGGTTACACTGTAAGTAGCCACTGTGTCTTTCAAGGAAATCCACTAAGTGGCTATTGTGTTGTATGTTCTAAGCAGCGGAAATCTCCTTTGAGCTCAGGCCAATTTTGACATTTCCATTCAGGCCACATTTGTATTGTTTTCACAAATACCATTACCAAAATGATTTGGAATTGCCACCTTTCAGGGGGTTCTTCAACTGCTCAATCTAGTTACAGTCCTAGAATTTTTGGAGGTCTCCCTTCAGTGGTGGGATTCAAATATTTTTACTACCAGTTCTGTAGGCGTGGCTTGGTGGGTGTGGCTTGGTTTGGTGGGCGTGGTAGAGGAAGAATACTGCAAAATCCCCATTCCCTCCCCACTAAACTACTCTCCAGCTCCGTTCTCCTATGCAGGGCAACAAAAGAAAACTCAGCTGATCAGCTGGGACTTGGAAAGCAGAGAAGAGATTTGGGTGGGGCCAGTCAGAGGTGGTATTCCAAACGACTCAAAATTTCCGCTACAGGTTCTCCGAACTACTCAAAATTTCCGCTACCGGTTCTCCAGAACTGGTCAGAACCTGCTGAATACCACCTCTGTCTCCCTTCCAAGATACTAACCAAGCCTGATCCTGCTTATCTTCTGAGCCAAGGCAACGTCAACCTAATACCAACCTAATACCAACCGTTGGGTTTGTTCACCCAACACCCACCAAAAGACCATACAGAAAACCATGTATTAACAGGTAGCAATTCCTGAATTTTAATTTCATGAATTCCTCCCCCCACAGGATTCTTGGAGATGGTTATGCCCTAAAACCATATCGTTTGTTTGTACCGAGCCTGGACTTCAGCCTAAATAGGCTGTTTATTGAATACGCCAGTGGGATGCAATATCACAACAAGTGTGCAAAGGCAGTGGGGCGGGAAAGAGAACACAAACCAATTGTTGATTCCCGACTTCAACCGATTCCCTCCTGGGATAAGGAGGAGACTCTCCCCAATGCTGCAGTTGTCAGCCTGGAAACCACCAGGATTTGTTTTTCAGTAACCCTGGCGAGGAGACGGGTCGGTTAAACAAAACCTCTCTGGGTCAGGCGGTAACGGTAGCTCCAAGCAGCTGGCATTTTAAATGGCAAATATTTACATGAGCTAAACCGCTCCCCCCCCCTCCCCCCCCCGAGCATTGGGGATCTCGGCTGCGTGCATAAGCGCACCAACGTGCCTACCGTCCCTGTCCTGTTGTTTCTTTTTATTTTTCTTACATGTACCCATTCCATGTATTCATAACTATGTTTATCCGTATACCTGCTATCTTTGGCAAAATAAATAAAATAAAATAAATAAATAAATAATGGTAAATGGATCCTTTCCCCTTCCTTCCCTCCCCCCCACTCTTTTTCAGCATTGCTGACCTGGTCCTAACCAGACAGAAGCGGTAAAGGAGGAAAAACAACCACGATGCAGCCCGAAAAAAAAACAAAACCCAGACAACCCAGCAATGCAAGGTCGGGGCATCCTGTTGCGTGGAGCAGCGACCCCCCCAAGCCGACCCCCAGCCTTCCTTCTTCCTGGCCCATCAGGCTCTCCAGCCCCTCCGTCCTTCCCTCTAAGCCCCCCAGATCCTACCCTTCCAAGCCCACTCACCCCAGTTCCAGCCGGGCATCCTGAGCGCACAGCCCCCTGGCCGCCTCCCACGGTCGAAGTTTCAAGGTCTCTCAAGTCGATCCGGCTGCGACCTGCCAGCAAAAGGCCGGCTCTCGGCTCACCCCCGCCCAGCCGCCAGACCATCCTCGGGGTTCATCTTCAACGAGGCATCCCCCTCCCTCCCTCCCTCCCTTCTCCCGAGAGGCTGGGCTCCCGCGGCTGCTCCGGGCGTGCCTTCCGCCGGCTGCCACGCGTGTTTTTTTCCAAGGTGGGGTTCTCCCGCTCGGCCAAAGGCGAAGAGCCGAGGGGTCTGGATTTGGAGTGATGGAGGAGGGTGTGTATGGGGTGGGGGCGAGGTGAAGGCGAGACACCCCCCCTTCCCTCTCTCCTTTCTCCCCAGCCCCGCTTTGGGACGCCTCCTTCCCGAATTATTCGGGTTGGCCCCGAAGACGCGTGGAAAGTTCCTGCCGGAGGCTACTACGTGCGAGGCATTCCCAAATTCTCTGCAGCGGAGGCGGCTGGCCTGGTGGCCGGATCGCTCCTCGCGAAGCTGGGTTGGTCTGAGAGCCAGATGCCAGGCAGCCCCAACCCCAGGGAGACTCGGCTTCTTGCCTGCTTCCCTCGGAGGGGGGGGCCTCGGAAAGGAAACGCCCCTCGGAAAGCCCTCGGTCTTATTTATTTCATTTATTGTATTCGGGGGACTCGAACCGGCCGAGGGAGCGCCGCCTTTTATTGGGGCTATCAAGCCAAGAAGGTGCCGGAGGGGGTCACCCGGGGTTACGAAGGGAAGGTCGAATGGGCTTGGATTACTGTCAGAAATGGTGTAGGGTCTTCTGCTTGGGCAGGGGGTTGGACTAGATGACCTACAAGGTCCCTTCCAACTCTGATCATCTCTTATCTGGTACTACCCCCCATCTCCCCCCAGTGCTGGGAGTGGTCGAGCTGGCATTTGAACCCACCTGGGCTTCTTTCCAGGTAGCCCTCGTCTTACAATGGTTTTGTGAGAAGCCACCCCACCCCAGAAGAATATTTGGGAACTATTTTAAAAAGGCAGAATATTATATTTGCCTAATGGAAAAATGCGGGGGAAAGGAGGCGGAAACCAAGCCTTCCTGCCCTCAAGCAGAAACTGAGGAGGCCACCTTTTAGAAAAAGGCAGATTTGGTAATCCATTCAAGACAGGATGTAGTGGAATCTCTGGTCACCAAAGCTTCTGACAACAACCAAATCGGGTTCCCACCAAAAAATCCACAATGTTTTGTAATTGGGTCACCATTCAAAAATCGGGTGGTGACCAAACACGGCTGCGGCCGATTCCCTTTCCATGCCGATTTCTCCTTCCACGCCATTTTGTTTTTCGTAGACGCACATGCAGCAGCCTCGCTTCCGGTCATGACCAAATTGGATTGCGACCGAAGTTACGGAACAAATTATGGTCGTGAGTGGAGGTTCCACTGTATTTCAAAAGCTCTTACAGCAGGTGGTACTCAGCCGGTTCTAACTGGTTCTGGAGAACCAGTAGTGGAAATTTTGTGTAGTTCAGAGAACTGGCAAATGTCGCCTCTGACTGGCCCCACCCCCATCTATTCTCTGCCTCCCGAGTCCCAGCTGATTGGCTGGATCTTCTTTGGTTGCCCTACACAAGAGAACGGAGCTGGAAAGCAGGTTAGTGGGTTGGGGAGCAGAGGTGGTATTCATCCGGTTCTAACCAGTTCTGGAGAACCAGTAGTGGAAATTTTGAGTAGTTCAGAGAACCAGCAAATGCCACCTCTGACTGGCCCCACCCCCATCTATTCTCCGCCTCCCGAGTCCCAGCTGATTGGCTGGATCTTCTTTGGTTGCCCTACACAAGAGAACGGAGCTGGAAAGCAGGTTAGTGGGTTGGGGAGCAGAGGTGGTATTCATCCGGTTCTAACCAGTTCTGGAGAACCAGTAGTGGAAATTTTGAGTAGTTCAGAGAACCAGCAAATGCCACCTCTGACTGGCCCCACCCCCATCTATTCTCCGCCTCCCGAGTCCCAGCTGATCGACTGGGTCTTCTTTTGTTGCCCTGCACAGAACAACAGAACTGGAAAGCAGGTTAGTGGGGTGGGGAGGGAATGGAGATTTTGCAGTATCCTTCCCCTGCCATCCTCACCAAACCACGCCACGCCCACCAAGCCACGCCCACAGAACTGGTAGTAAAAAAATTTGAATCCCACCACTGCCTTGAAACTTGAACTAGAACTAGATGGATTTTCCTTCCAATGGTTTTTTTAGTAGCCAAAATTAAACGCCACTGAAAAAAGTGACTGATGATCATTTTTCCACACTTACATTGCAGCATCTCCGTGGTCACGTGATCAAAATTCAGCCCCTTGGCTACTGACTCATATTTATGACAGCTGCAAGGGCCCAGGAATCCTGTGATTCTCCTTTTGCGACATCCTGACCCAGCAAAGTCAATGGGGAAGCTAGATTCACTTAAGGATCGTGTTACTCACTTAATGGCTGCATCAATTCACTTAACAACGGTGGCAAGAAAAGGTTGTAAAAGGGGGTAAAAATTGACCTAACCACCATCTTGCTTAGCAGCAGAAATTTCGGGCTCTGTTGTGGTCGTAAGCCAAGGACTACCTGTATTCCCATGTAAAGTTTGATATCAAAGCTTCGTCCCCTCTAGGTTGGATTCTGACATTCCAATCCTGGATGCAGCTGACCTGGGTTATGCAGATGTGCTGGCAGTGTTTGATGCTGGATCAAATCTTTCCCTCACCTTCTTTCAATGGATGTTGTTTTCCTGCTTCCACAATTTCCTTGTGTGTCTAATCACGCTTGGCCAATAAAGAATTCATTCTTTTCCTCTCAGGCCTGCTTCCTTCCAGGAATTTAGGAGAAAAATAGCTGGGTTCTTACCTTCTGTGCTGTTGCCAAGAAGAAACAATATTCCCATAATAGACATGCGTTTCAGCTTATTTTGACGTTGCCGTGGCCAAGGAATCATTATGGAGAGCTGAACAAAGAGCCAAATTAGACTTCATTGAGCTAATTGTTGACTTGGGTTTAACCCTCAGGTTGGGCTTAAAACCACTACCCAATTTCCAGAGTGGCCTAGCAGTTAAAGCACCTCTTGGGGACCAATTTGGGGTATTGCCAATGTCCTGGATGAAATAAAAGATCTGGACTTCATTTCTATGGAGTTTCTCAATCATACAGGAATTGATTGTCCCAAAGGTGCTTTTTTCAAGACGCCATTGGACTTTCTGGTTTTTCTTTGAAGAGGTTTCCTTCTCATCTAAGAAGCTTCTTCAACTCTGGTCCAAAGGGCGTAGCTAAATGTCTATGGAGATTCTTAATCCAGGTCATGATTGTCCCAAAGGTGTTTTTTCAAGAGGCCACTGGACTTTTTCTGGTTTTTCTTTGAAGAGGTTTCCTTCTCATCTAAGAAGCTTCTTCAACTCTGGTCCAAAGGGCGTAGCTAAATGTCTATGGAGATTCTTAATCCAGGTCATGATTGTCCCAAAGGTGTTTTTTCAAGAGGCCACTGGACTTTTTCTGGTTTTTCTTTGAAGAAAAACCAGAAGGTCCACTAACATCTTCAAAAAAACCCTAGAAAGCTGAGTTGCCTCTTGAAAAAGCACCATTGGGTTTTCTTGAAGACGTTTCGATTCACATCCAAGAAGCTTCTTCAGCTCTGAAGAAACTTCTTGGATGAGAAGCAAAATGTCTTCAAACAAAAACAAAACCCCAAGAAAGTCCAGTTACCTTTTTGAAAAGCAGCTTGGAAACATCTGGCCTTTGGGCTTCATCTGCTACTCATTGTGCATCAACCAGTTGCTGTGTCTGAGCACTCGAACTGAAAAAGGTGATTAAAACAAAAATTTCCACTCCTTGTAGACCTTTCCATTAATTTGGTGTTTGTGGGCAAATAGTATAGAGATTTTTTAAAAAAATGTTTAGGTGATGATAGCTAAAGTTTTTTTTTTTTTTTTAAATCAGAGTGGAATCAAATTGATCATGGTCTACTTATCAGCATAATGTGTACCTCTGTTGTTCCTGTTTGATGAACATTTACAATGTTCTCTGATCCTTAGAAAATAACTCATCAATAGAAGGAGGAAAATTTCTGACTCAAATTATTTCTCTTAAATAAACCATGCTATTAAGGCAGAATTTTCAGAAAAACACATACACAGTTCGCCACCTTGGTGTATTGAAATTCAAGGGTCCCAAGTGATTCATTCTGAATTATAGATCCACTATATATGAACACCATATGACTTTTTAACTATGTTTTGGGTTGCAATTTATCGGCTAAATTTATTTGCCCCCTATCTCGCTACTCTAGGCAGCTAACAACAATAAAAACAGAGAAATGAAATGTAAATGTAACTAGCAATGCAATGGAACAATAGAACAAACAATGCAAAAACAATCATGTGAGAGGGTGTGGAAGCTGGGATCCTATATAAGAAATAGATAAATAAATAAATAAATAACTCTTGGAGGAAACCAAGCAAATAATGTCCCCCCTATACTCCATTGTGTGAGATTGACTGGCATATCAATGCGATAATTAATCGATGGTGGACATAAATAATCACCATCAGGAATGGGGGCCCTGAGTCATTTATGTGTGATTTGGGCAGCTATATAAATTTGTTTAATAAATTTAAAAAAAATGAATGAACTGGCGAGGAAGCTGGGAATCGAACAGCTGATAGTGTCAGGCGCTCCGCACGCTGGAGTCTTCAAGGCGGGAGGGGAAGGAGGTGGGTGGAAGTGTCCTCGTCGCCATAGTAACAGAGCCGGGCCCGTCTCGCTCCCGGGGCAGCCAGAAAGTTCCTCTTTCCCGTTCCCGCGACGTTTCGGTTCTCGCGAGAGCACGGCGCAGCCGCTGCGGAGCGAGTGGCTGAGGCGGGTTGAAAAGAGGAGGAGGCGGTCTTCTGTGTCTGCGTCCCCCTTTCGCATACGGCTGAGGAAATGGCGGAGGATGACAAGTACGAGGCTGGCTCGGCCGCGCCGCCGCCGATGGGAGAAGCCGAGGAGGTCGCCGTCAACGACCACGACCGGCAACAGGAGGAAGAAGCGGGCGGAGCGGGCCTGGCCGAGGGCGGCGGGAGCACAAACGGGGTGAAAATGTACGCGCGCGCTCGCCCGCCCGAAGGAGGGGGGGGGGGGGGAAGAGGGGAGAAGTTCGCGCCTGCGCACACGCGCGTTCGCGCTCCGCGGGTCTTGGCCGGGAGGGGGCGTGGCGCCCGGGCCCGAAGCCGTTACTTGAGGCCGGGGATGCGGCGGGCCGCTTAGGCCTCGCGGCGAGGATGTTGGAAGAGCAGAGGTCTGCTGGCCCCATCTCACCCGAGGGCAGTCGCCTGGATTTTTTTACCCTCTAATTCATCCTCTGTGTGTGTGTGTGTATGTGTATGGGGGGGGTCGTGGTGGGAGAAGGCAGGCAGGCAGACGGGCTGCTTGGCCGTCTTCAAAAAGGGGCCTTCGTGCTGAGGAAGCCACTTAAGGGGCTTCGTGGAATAGAAGGGAGGAAGGGGGGGACAGTCCTGGGGGGCAGCCTCCCCCTCCTTTGAAAGAGGGAGTCAAGTTCATTGAGCTGAAGAGGGGGGAGAGTTGGTCCTCCTAGCCGGTAAACATGCAGCCCACCCAATACTAAGTCTCCTCTCTTAGCATCTTACAACGGAGGAGGGAGGGATGGGTTGGAGCAGAAATTCTTCAAGGCCTCAGCGCCTCCCCTCCTCCTCCTCCCATTGTTTGCAGGCTCAAGTAGATTGTAAAAAGCAGTAGGGGAAAAGAAATGCATAGCCTGCGGCCATCGCTCCACAGCCCTGGACGTGTCCTAGTGAAAGAAACACCCTGATTGCCCAGGATAAGCCCCAGTTGAACCAGCCTGCAGTGGGATGTTATGCTGTTGGCTGGCCCAGCCTGAATTAAAACAGGCTAGATTAGAAAGTTGCAACTATTAAACCAAAAATATTGACTTTTTTTGACCTTTTACTTTGGCAGACGCTTTAATCTCCTGCAGTTGTTTTTCAGCCTTATTCTGGGATGGATTCCACAGGTAACAAGCAAGCCGCCCTGCCCTTAGAAGGGTCTCAGGGAACTTGCACATATCCAACTGATGCAGGATTGTTATAATCAGGTAGAATGTGGATATCAGTGTGCTTTTGAGCTTCCCTTGGATAATCATGAATTGTAAAGGGTTTTTTGTCTTTTCTGCCCACTTCTATAATTTCAGCTTGTTTTTGCATAGTGGAACTGATCAGCACAGCCCAAAGCACACAAGTGGCATGTTATTCATAAAAAGGTGGCATTCTGTATTATCAGATGCAAAAGTCACAAGATATTGCTGTGACAGCTATATCAAACATCTGATACAATTATAGTACATTATTGCACCCCTAGGTACTTGTAACCTTTCTATCTGATGAGCTGCTACAAAACACTCTGGGCTGCAGGACCACTTGTAGGAATCTTACGCTAATTGTACAACAGCTATACATTTGCTGCTGTAAAAGGATGTTTGCCTTCCATCAAGTCAGCTCTTCAGTCTATTGAAAATCAAAGCAGTGATGTGACTGTGTGTATAGTTCATAGGAGAATCTGTTTTAATGTCCATAACATGTTCCTCAGCTTACTCTCTGGGTGATAAATTCATAGAAGAGGATTTAGCTTTCTTTGCTTTACAAACAATTAATTGGTCTTTTCAAATGAGTAAGGATGCATCTAAGCACATCAGCCTGTGATATTTAGATACATACTTTGGTTTTGCTTCATGTGTTTCATACATTAATGCACAGTTACAATCTGGATTCATTAATATGGCATCTCTTTAGAAAAGCATAAGATAGTGCAGATACAAATACATCTAGTACAATTTCAGGTATCTGGCCTTAAGAGGCACCACATTCATACAAAAAAAAATAGAAAATTGCATCCTTGGATACATCCATCATTTAAATCTTGACCATGTCGAGTGAGAAGATCTAAAGAGGACTTACATGACCACTTGGCATGGGATAACCAGAATGCAGCAGGTCTCATAGTTCTGAGAATTTTGTTCATGTTTAGGTGGCTTAATTGATTAAAACTCTGGGAGGTTGAGGAATTCTGGGAGACGAAATCCATGGTTGAGAAACACTGGCTTAAAAGCAAGTATAATCCTACATTCCAAAACCATCATCACTTTGTTCTTTCCAAATGCAGGGAAAACGATGAAACAGGAAAAGATGAGACCGTACCAGCGAAAGCAAAATATATTTCAAAACCAAAGGCAATCCCATCTCTTGGACACAGGAATAGATTTCATCCATACACAAAGGAAAAGAGTGCAGGCGGTGGGGAAAAGAAGAGTGTTAATCGTAATAGAGTTTTCATTAGCAACATCCCATATGATATGAAATGGCAGTCCATTAAAGATCTTATGAGAGAGAAAGGTAACTTACTTCTTGCCATCTTCTCCACACACAAAAAAGGGACAATCATAAATATATCTGAAATATTATAAAAATCATGCAAATTTGGTGTGTCCTTTCCAACTTCTGCCTCATATGTCTATTTCTCCCTTTCCTTTCACTGGAGACATTTGCATTGCAGGACAGTGATAAACAAACGAAGTATCCAGTCTCCTCTACTAGTACAACAACGGACAGTGTAGTGAATATGCCAATTCTCATGAATGAACTTTTAAAAGGAGCGTGTTACGTCTAGCTATAGTTCTGAATATAAGCACCACTTAGTGTGTTCCTAAGTATGAAAGATTAAAGGATACCTCTCAAAAAGATTTTTCAGTATTTTTCCTTGGTGGAATCTGGCTGTGGAATTATTTCTGTCTGCCTTGTCACTTCTGCCACGACTTGTCTGTCTGGAGCTCTTACCAAGTGTGTGACTACTGTTGTAGTTTGACAGAACTATTTGAATTTCTCAAACTTCTTGCCACGGGCAGGTCTGGGACAGGTGAAATCTCAACTCACGAAATGTCAAAAGTTAGTTTTGTATTAATCTGGGAAAATACGATTGCTTCAAAATCATGCCAAGAATATTTGGTTTTTAGGTATTTTAATCAAAACAAACCTTTTAATTGTGCTAGGCGTATCTGTTGTAAGGTGACGTGACTATATGATTGGTTTTATGCAATGAAACTTTTATTCTAGAAAGTGTGTGGCTTGCTGTGAAATTTTTTTGACTCTTGTAAATTGGTTATTCTATTGAAGGCAACCTCTTTACTATTTGAAGATATTCAGGGAGAAAGTCACCTTAAAACAGCTGTTGTTAGCAGGATGACAAATGTCACTGAAAAGTGTTTATTGTTGATGTTCTAATCGATAGGTGAAGGGACTATCTGTATATCTGAACTTGTTCACCAACCATATCATACTGGCCAAAATATGATCTATAGTATGAATTAGGTTAAACATAGTTGTTTTTTCTAGCTTTTGAGAATGTGGCTGTTGCATATTCCTGAAAATTAGCTAAATTATATAGCCCTTGACAGGAGGTATGTTGGTCTGGTTTTGATTGTTGGTGAATAATAGGTGTTTTTCTGTAGAGTTGTGCACAGGGACACAGCAAAGAAAGACTGGTGTTTAAATGCATTGTCTCTTGGTATTTTCCCTTTGTATGTCTTATGTAGTTGGTGAGGTTACATACGTGGAGCTGTTTAAGGATGCAGAAGGAAAATCAAGGGTAAGTGCCGTGGGCAAATATCTGCTTGAGGTTTAAAGTTCCTCAGCAGTTTTACTTTTGTATAATACTTGTACCAGTAACTGGAAAGTAAGTTTCATTTTTTAAATATTGATATTACAGACAGAGGTTTCTATATCAGATACAGTTTGTCAACTTTTATTTAAATTTGTGTAGTTGGATGCAAGGGACAAGCCCTTTTAATATGTGTTTTAAATAAATGGCATTTACCTAATTAATTTAAAACAGCAGCTCACTTTAGGATTTCTGTTGTGTTCAGTGTGTTTAAGTTGAGGACTGGAAAAAAAATAACTGAAATGATAAATTAAGTGTAGCATTCTAACTAGAGGCTGAGTATAAATTTTGATGAGCCTAAAGAGTGCAGGACTATTTTGAATTACTGAACTTGTCTAGGTTTTTTTTAAAAAAAAACTTGTCTAGGTTTTTTTAAAAAAGGGAATGGAAGAAGTTGGCTGTTAGGTAGGAGATACCTGCAACAAGGGAGACCATTTTGTGCAAAGAATGTTTAAAGCTGCTTTGTGTCTTTCTTCTTAAAAGGGTCAAACGTTCAAACTATAGTAAGTCTGAGCCTGCTCTGAGAACACGAGAAATGCAGGTTTGACTCAAATGTAATCAGAAAAACCTGTTTGGTGTTTGATTATTTCCCCCTTAAGATTTTTATTTAACTGCAATTTTCATTTGACCCCTGGGAATTTTTATTAAATAAATAAATAAATAAAACCAAAGCTGGTTAAAAAGTAATTTTTAAAAAATAAAAAATGTTTTTTTTAAAAGAAGGCAACAACACCAACAATTGTTAATAACTGCCATCATGTTACAGAAAATGTGGATATTATTCCTCAAGATAACAGTCCAGGGATAGTAATGGATATACTCAGGTTTTTCGTGGATAAAGCTGTCTGTGTGCCATTTCCACATTCTGTATATGATTTGGCTTAAGAAAATTCTAGTAGAAAAAACCTGCAATAAAACAAATTGAATGCCCACTTTCTTTGCCTTTCAAATTAACTAAAATGTTTTGAGTAAATGGTGGTAGGATAAATTATAGTTAAAACTGGCCTTCCCACTCCAAAATTTCTGTTCTTTATTCAGACTATTCTTCATTTTGTCTAAAATCTTAGTATAACAATGACATTTACTGATTTATTTTTCATTTATTTTTGTTCTTTCCTGCATTGACAAACCTTCTCATGGATATAGGGTTGTGGGTAAGTGTATTTTATGTTTTTTTTCCTTAATATTTATAGTATTTAGAAAAGTAAACAAATAAATAAGCATTTCATTCTTTTTAACCCAGTGTGGTTGAATTTAAAGATGAAGAATTTGTAAAGAAAGCATTGGAGACCATGAATAAATATGATCTTAATGGAAGACCACTTAACATAAAAGAGGTATGTTTGTATTTTTTACTGCAGAATACTAAGAAACATTGTGGCTTTCTTTTAAAATAAAAGAACTGGAATAGAGTTACAGATATTTTGCAGAATAATATACTTCTGCAGACAAACAATAGACGTCAAAAAGTGCAAATTCTTTTTTAAAATTGCTGCAAATCCCTCTTTTTCCACTCTATGTAAAATGGTAATGCAGTAAGTACCAGCCTTATTAAGCTTTCATAAGAAAATTCTCAGGCCCCTGAATAATGAAACTTGCATGTAAGAGTGCTTTGTCAAGCACCACTGATTTCCTGTAAGACTTGAAATATATCTACTTACTTACAAGCTTCAAATCTAGAGTTGGTTGAATGATGATTTTTAAACACTATATGACTTGAACCTGCGCATCTTCTGACTGCCTAATTGCGAACCAGGGTAGGAATGAATGTGATGCCAGTATCTCCGGTCTATGAATCCTGCCTTCATGAAATACGTCTTCCGCAGATATTAACAGATAATTTTAAGATCATTGAATTTGATGTTTGGAAGAAACATATTTGACTTAACCTACTTTGGGTGATCTTTGAGCTAAGTAACATAATAGGAAGTGACAATGATATTTCTCTCAAGACTACTTACAGAAGTGAGGGAGGGGGTTAGGTCTGTATCAACATGAAATATTTGTTCCTTCCGCTGCCCCTCCTAAGAATGCTACCTGCTTTGTGGAAGCTCCTTGGAATTTAAAATTGTCTTAATATTTACTACTGCTGAGTTGATCAATTGATGCATATTTTCTTTGTTACCTATTTTGTAGGATCTGGATGGTGAGCATGCCCGCAGGGCACTGCAGCGTGGGAGTGGATCATTTACAGGCGGGCACGGTCCAGATATAGCACCTGGCTTAATGAATTTGCCACCTTCTATACTTAATAACCCAAACATTCCTCCTGAGATTATCAGCAATCTACAAGCTGGCAGGCTTGGCTCCACCATTTTTGTTGCCAACGTAAGTAATAGAAAAGCAGCGGAGATTCCTGGGCAATTGTACATTATCATTAAGTGAGAGGAGGCATTCTGATTTTAATGGGATATTAAGCATTAATAGGTATCGCTTGATGTTGTTTTTGCATGTCTTGATATATTCCCCCAAGTTCTAAGATTTAGTGACTTATCTTTTTAAAACAAACCTTTTAGCTCAGTGTTCTTATAATCTGCTTTCAAAATTCACAAAACTGCTTGGGTGGACATTGTAATCAATGGGAAATGAATAATCGTGTTTTAATACTTTTTGTTACTTGCCTTTTTAATAACTTTTCATGAGGAGATGAGGGGCGTTGCTTCTTCTGTTCTATCAGCATGTTAAAAAACGAAGGAACAGGTGCAGTTGCGTTGAGAGCGTGAATGGAATGAAAGGCCCTCCTCCTATAAGAGGCAAAATTTTGTTCGTCTATCACATGAAAGCTTTTGTCTTTTTAAGCTTGACTTTAAGGTTGGCTGGAAGAAATTAAAGGAAGTGTTCAGCATTGCTGGAACGGTAAAACGTGCGGATATCAAAGAAGACAAAGATGGCAAAAGTCGGGGGATGGGAACCGTGACTTTTGAGCAGCCCATTGAAGCTGTTCAGGCAATATGTATCCTCACAAGTGAACCTGATCAAAGAGCGATGTTGTCAAGTTTGGTCTGTGTAAGCAAGTTAAAAACATTGTTCCTACCGTATTTGACTTCAGAAAGGGCTTGGTTGCGTGCAAACTCTGCCAGCAGTTTTATCTTTTTGACAGAGAGCATGCTTTTGAACAGTAATTGAAGTTACAGTACTGGTCCTGTATTTTAGAGGTTATGGTGTAGTGGTAGATCGGCAGCTATGAAGGGGATTATAGTAGTTTGTGGTGGCTCAGAAACTCTGTATTTCTCTTCTGGAATTGTATAGATGGGAACTTGTGATCCACCAGCATCCCTCATTGTTGGCTACGCTGCCTGAAGTCAGGGTTCAATACCATCTTGAAATTCCATACTCCTGCGCTGTTGGAATGGATCACTCTTTTAGAAAGATATTTTGGTACTGGATCTGAGCAGATAATTAGATTTCTGATTTAATCAGAATTGGTATGCACCCTGAATTAATGCCTGATCATTTTCCGAGGAATGGCAAGCAGGTAGATTGAGAGTTGGTTTGGCTTGGGAAAAACTTAATCATCTGAGGAAAACAAAGAAGCCGGAGTATTAATTCCAACTACTTTGCTAATCCAACTGTAAAAGCTGTTTATTAGTGATTTAATTATTTTTTTTGCTATGCCTTGGTAGTAAAACTAACCTTTTAAAAAAACTAACAATAATTGGCAAAAGTAGGTAGATGATATGGAAAATAAATAGCATTTGTGATGTTGTGTGTCACTGCTGTGTGTAAGGAAAGTGTTCTGATAATAGAGTTCTTAAATTATATTTGAAGAAAACTTAAATCAATGACTTAGTTGGCATACAAATTGCTTTTTCTGATAATTAGTTTTCAGATAACTATTTTCTGTTAGGCGAAAGTGCTGATAGTCAGCTGGGTGCAACGCTATTTGCATTATGAAATGCAGGGAAGCTGATAATAAAGTTCAGAATTCCCAGTTTTCCTTCACACGCGCGTGCACACACACACACACACCTCCCCAAAAATAGCTTTTGTAAGCAAGAGATGTTATCCAAACATCGATGAATGTTGAAATTCATTGGTTTCCTGAAGTTGAAGATACTGCACAAGTGGTTCGCTGCCTGATTTGTGTTTGAAAAAGGCGGTTTTTACTTAATCACACATTGCATACCCGTGTGCATTTACCAACTCATCAGCAAACGGGCACCATTTTAAAAGGGAATTAATCTGCTCTTGTATCATCGATCAGAATTCTCAGTGTTGACATGCAGTTCAGGGCTTTCTACCTGCCTGAAATTTGAATATGCAGCGGTGCAGATTGAATCGTTAAATTAGATCAGAGGTGGACAATCTGAAGCCTTAACTTTGCGCCCCCTCTCCCCCCCCGCCCCCCCCCCCCGAGAACTCCGGAAGCATAATTTTAAATATGAAAAAAGCAACAAGTAATTAAATGCGCGATGGCAGAATCTCATTAGCTGTATGTATTTATAAATGTTAATGAAATCAAATTCAGTTTTTCCCTTGTTCTGCCCACTCCTATAGTGCCATTTGATACTAATTAACATACTAGTGATTGGTGAGAGCTCATGTATACGTACCACAATGTAAATGTGAGAGAAAGATGGTTTTCGGTTGAATGTCTCATTTTTAAAAACAAGAATCCTTGACTATGTGCTCAGCGATGTTCAATGGCCAGTTCCTCTTTGACAGACCCATGCATGTGAAAATGGTGAGTGTGCCTTTCTATTTTTTCCACGTGTGTGTGTGTGTGTGTGTGTGCGTGCGCTCCTAGCTGTGGAAACATCACTCAAAAGCCTTGGCTTGTTTTTAGGATGACAAATCGATTCCTCATGATGATTTCCGTGCCGCAGATAGCAAGACTCCTCAGTTACCCCGTGAGTTACGGTCCTTTTCTTTGCCGCTTATTTATTAGTTTATTAATCTGGCTTTGGATACTAATTCACTGTTCAAAAAGTAGCTCTGTCCGATGTGGCTTACAATACCATTCTGGAGCAACTATAAAGTTTGACGGAGAGATTTTGTTTTTATTTTTTTGCTTTTGAAGGTGGACTTGGAGGGATCGGAATGGGACTCGGTCCTGGGGGACAGCCCATCAGCGCCACCCAACTGAGCATGGGGAGTGGAATGGGGAACGTGACTCCAGGAGGTCAGCAGGCTTTCACCTTTTGAGACAAGGGGGGGAAAATACCTAGACTCCTCTAGAAGGTGCTCAATGTAGACTGGTGTTTTAGGTACCTTAACTTAGATGAAGATAAAGGGGGAAAAATGTAGAAGCTGGCACTTTTTATGGTATTCTTCCCCCCCTGAAATGGTTATAACCTTCCCAGTTCTATTCTTCGTTTGGACATCCAGCTTTTAAAATTCAGTATCAGTCTAGTTTTAACAGTTACTTTATTGCTGATTAATAAGGAAGGGAGAGAAGAAAGGAAGGAAATACATCAGTCTCTTTGCTATATTATAAATGCCTCTAGACCTACGCTAAATAAAAAGAAGAGCTGTAATCCTGCATTGATTCCTTTGATATATTTTAAGGAATGGGAGTGGATGGACCAGGCTTTGGAGGAATGAGTAGAATGAGCGGAGGTAGGTATGTTCACTTGCTCCTTTATTTCTGTGTAAATGTTACGGCATTCATAAAAAACTCTGCCCTTAACGGTTCAGGTGTCGGTGGCGTCGGTGGCTTTGGTGGCATGAAAGGAATGGCAAATATGGGAGGATTTGGCGGAGTCAACCGACTGGGAGGTAGGCAAACGTTTATTCATTACAATACAAAATGTTAAGCTGTCGGGCAATAAGTGTTAAAAAGTAAAATCTTTCTAGGTATGGGAAGCGTAGATGATTTCAGGGGGAACATCGGTAGCGGAATGAGCGGTGGCCTCGGAACGGGCATGGCTGCTGGGATGGGAGGTAAGTTTAGCTTTTATTTTACACGTGGTAATCAGGCTAGCCTATTCTTCAAAGAAAAATTTAAAACAATGGGCTGTTATGGCTTAAGACAGGGGCGTCAAACTCACGTCACGTTGGCATCACGTGACATATTGGGACTTTCCCCTTTGCTGAACTGGCTGTGGGCGTGGCCAGCATGTGACATATCTGGCCTGGGAGTTTGATAGCCCTGGCGTAAAGTTAATAATAAACAATATAGAAGTAGACTGCCTCCTACTTAATTAAAAAGTTCTGTGAAAAGTAAATTTCTCTTACATTGCTGTCTGATGTTTGAGAGGCTTCTCATGCACATTGATTGATCCATCCACCCATCCAGGTTCTATAGCTGACCGATCTCAATGACTGGGTGGCTTACAATTTCACAAGTATAAGAAGAACAAATAAAGCAATAAAAACCAATTTTTAAAACAAAACATCCAAAATAAATATATGTACACAGCAGCAGAGTTCCTTAGCCATGCAACAGTTAGGTAATTACCGTATTTTTTGGACTATAAGACGCACAAGACGCACCTAGGTTTAGAGGAGGAAAAGAAGAAAACAAATAGTTCTTTTCCTCCGCGTGTCCCGTTTTTGCCCTCCCCAGTGTCCAGAAGCATTCTGCAGTTTTTTTCCTCCCAGGCATTGGGGAGGCCGAAAACTGGACACACTGGAGGGTTTGGGAGGCCAAAAACAGGCCTGTATTCATTCACTCTATAAGACGCACAGACATTTCCATCCACTTTTTTTGGGAGTGTGTTTTATAGTCTGAAAAAATACGGTAGTTTTTCATTCTCTCAAGTTACCACCTGCGAGGAGCGATTGTGTACTATCGGAGTGCCTGAATGGTGATTTGTGCATCGCTCGGGAATCAAAAAGGAAGCACTGAATGCTGTCTTTTCCTTGCAGAAATGTTCCGTGGTGGCATGGGAGGAACTCTTGACAGAGACTTTGGTCGAAGCGATATGGCCTTGAGCCGCGGTTTCGGAGACACCTTTGGGAGAATGGGTATGACTCTGGGCAACCACCCCCCACCCCCCATCCCAAGAATGTAATAACCAGCATGGAGCAAGCAAGTCATTTTCACAAATGAGCATGATGCCACTTCATACTCAAAATCTTTCTTTTATCTCTCTTCTCACTATGGTTTTCTTAAAAAAGAAAAGATAAGATTGTCCCTTCACTCCAGAGAGGGACACCACGCAGGATCTCATTTGTACTATATTTTTGAAACAATCAAACCTAAGTCAGAAGCCTGGATTTTTTTAATCTTAGGAGGTGCTTCTGCTGCTTAACAGTCTTACAGACTATTTAATGTATGTGTCAGAATAATTGTAATGAATCTTCTCTTGTGGTATTTTCCTAACTTTTAAAAAATGTAGATCTATTTGAATAGTATGCTCAGAAGAAGTATGTGGATTATTATAAAACCCCACAGAAGTTTGGAAGAATTCCCCAGCTTAAAGTGAAATGGATTTATGTAACTTCATTTTTTTCTATCCTCGTTTAGGTGGTGCATTGGTTGGTGGTTTTG
This sequence comes from Bungarus multicinctus, assembly GCA_023653725.1. Classification (NCBI taxonomy): domain Eukaryota; kingdom Metazoa; phylum Chordata; class Lepidosauria; order Squamata; family Elapidae; genus Bungarus; species Bungarus multicinctus. Next base: position 14,911,873 of record CM042843.1, read on the forward strand.
CAGGAGGCATGGGAGCTTCTAATATGGGCCCAATAGGATCTGGAATGAGTAGGTTGAACAAAGAATAAATCCAGTTGTAGAAAGGCTTCTTAACATTTAAGGTGGACCTAGGGGGAAAAAAAATCAGCTGTTGCTCCCCTACCACAAAAATAGGATTTCCTAGATTGTGGGGCTTAGTTGTAATTGAAGTTTATTAAGATCTGTATATACCTTGCGTCTGGCTCTATGCTTAGCTTTTAGCCCTATGTTAGAGCATTTCAGAAACCAAGCTTTTTGTGAACCGGTTTTTCTGCTTAGGCGGCATGTATTTCTAGTGCAACTATAGAAATAATGGATTTGAGGAAAATTGTAGGGACAATTCAAGGTGTATGATACTTCAGGTGCATATACATTACATGGGAGGTTTAAATGTATAAAAGGAAGATTCACTGAGTTGTCATGCATGGCTGTTTGATAAATGAAATGGGTGTTCATTAATGCTTTGTGTTGTAAGTGTGATTGTATACCTTCACCCCTGCTGGAAGTTCTCATTCCTTGAGGGCTTTATGTATTGACAGTTCCATCCTCTTGAGAACCATTATGCTTATTTTCGGAAAACCAATGCTTTTTCATAATAAGAGCAAACAAAGCTGGCTTTATAACCAAGCAGGTGTTAGAGATTGAACCTGTGACCTTTACATCTGTACCTTAGAGATTGTATCTTAAGGGTGTGCAGTTTCACTAAGATGCAGTCCTTTCCTGCACTGAGCAAATAGTAGGCACACAGGCTGAGAGGTCTAAATCATAGCAGGCATGTTTAGCATGGTGTGTGAACCCATGATGCCTGACCCCAATTGCAGAATAACTATGATATCTGGAAGGCTGCTGTAACCAAACTAATAATATCCTATGGAGCCTCTTTTTGAAATCAGTGGATTGCTGCATGATTTAATGAGTTTATTATAAAGCCGTGGCTTTCACTCGCTCTAGGGCATTGACAACTGAAATTAGCCTTAATCATGGACCAATGGAATCAGCCTCAAAATAGATGGGGTTGAGATTCAACCTTTGCAGTGTTTGGCAACTTCCATTTCCCTGGGCCGCCCTCTGTTGCAGCCATAAATGACTGAGAGTTAACTAGAAAGATTGAATGGAAGGCGGAAGGGGATTGATAAAGTTGGCATCTCTAGGTGCAGCTTGACATCTCCAGAGAACCAGTTTGGTGTAATGGTTAAGGCCAGCAGGATAGGAGTCCATGAATTCTAGTCCTGTCATGGATACAAAGCCAGCTGAGTGATCTTAAGCCAGTCAGTTTCTGTCCGCCCTTAGGAAGGAAGTAATGGCAACCACTTCTGAAAAACCTTGTCCAGAAAACTGCATGGACTTGTTCAGGAAGTCTCCGAGAATCAGGCATAATTGAATAATAACAGAAAAAGACTCTTAGAAGTACTATTCATTAGTCAGTGCAATTGACAAGAACTACGTAGCTCCCTCTGCTGAAATGCCTCTGCTTTTGCAAAAAAAAAAAAAACCACCCCAAATTCCACTTGATTTCTCCCCCCCCCCCCCACCGGGATTCTAAAAGACTCACTTTTCCTCTCTCTGTTCTTCTCTGCCTTTGCAGGTAGTGGAATAAGTGGCATGAATAGCATGACCGGTGGCATGGGCATGGGTATGGGCATGGATCGGATGAGCACCAGTTTTGATCGGATGGGACCCACCATGGGAACTGCGCTGGAGAGAAACCTTGATATGGATCGAGGATTTGTGCCTGGCCCCATGGGAAGTGGTGTGAGAGACCGTGTAGGCACCAAAGGCAACCAAATATTTGTCAGAAATGTAAGCCTCTGAATTAAAAACCGATGAGCAGCATAATTCTCCCGCTTTTTCTCCTGAAGGTTACTACTCTATGCTTATCTTCATTTCAGCTTCCTTTTGACTTGACCTGGCAGAAGCTTAAGGAAAAATTCAGCCAGTGCGGTAAGTATTAGGCACAAATAAGGCTGCCTCTCAGAATTAACAAGACACAACAAGTGTCTGTGTTGGTGGCTTTCTGACCCATTCCTCTCTTCCGTGGAGCCTCTTGACGTCTGCCTTGACCTGCAGCATTCTGCAGAAGATGAGGGCACATGGGCAGGCATCTTGGGATGTCCTGTTCCCTTAAAGTGGGTGCTTGAGAAGAGCTGTCCCTTCTAAGAAGCTTTGAGTTCCTTTTTGGTATTTGCCTTGAGGAACAGACTGGGCAACACAAGCTTCCTCTTAGGCCATGAATTATGTGACAGATGTATTTGCAGAGATCGGGCTCTGGACTTACTACTGTGATTTCAGAGGGTAGTATAGTACCCTAAATTATAGTGTGATATCTGATAGTATATCAGATGTGATTGCCCAAACAAGGTTTTCAAACTATGAGTCAGACTTTGACTGGGTTTAGTTACATTGCAATATTCTTTTTCGAGAGGCAACTGGACTTTTGGGATTCCATTCTCCACCATCCAGTCAGAGCTGAAGAAATTCTTGGATGAGAAGTGAAACATCTTCAAAGAAAAACCGGAAAGTCCAGTTGCCTCTTGATAAAGCTTCTTTGGGACAACCATGACCTGGATGACTGAGAATCCCCATAGACATTTACATTGCAACAATCCTATAGTACTTCAAATACTGTAAATATGTTTCATGGATAATGCTAATCTATAGCATGGTTTTATTTTTTTCTATAGTGTAATATGCAAATTATGTTGTTATGGCTTATTTATAAATTAGTTAGGGTTAAAACTTTAGCTTAGTGCTTGGATGCCATGAAAAAAACTGATATTTGATAAGTAAGACCTTTTTAGATACATCTTGAATATTGCAACAATTTAGTTGTTGACATTCTAATGAAATACAGACATCTGGTGGTAAATTCTTTGGGGGGGGCATAATCTTTTTATATTCTGTTCAATAGGTAAGTTAAAATTTATTTAGTTTCACAATTAAGTCAGGTTCAGAACAAAAGACTGTTTTTGAATTTTAAAGGGAGTAGGGTATGTCTTGATTTTTTTTCTGAAAAGGTCAAGGGTTTTTGTATATCGTTTGAAAACTTGCATACAGAGAAAAATGATTTTAACATGCAATTTATTTCTTTACTTATTAAAGCTAAGCCTGCTTTCTTCAATATGTTGTAATTTGTAGCTAAAACTTGTTTTGGTATATATAAATGAATAGCTTTAAATATGTTTATCTTATACTGAATAGCATTTTACTAGAAAAATATGTTCTTATCTTAAAAAGCGGGAAAACACTATGTTCTTTCAATTCTGTGGTTAAAAGCATAAAAAGCAAGATTTTTCACATTGTTTTCATAAGATGATATTTATATATAGTTTTAGACATGCTGTTTTTTTAAATCTGGCTTCTGTTTTTCTTTCTTAATGTGAATGGGGGCTTAACTAGATCAGCTAAAAGTGCCCCAAGAGGGCCTCTTCAACATCGTTCTTATTTTATTTAGAAGCAATACCTAAGTTCTGGCTCACAATATCCAAAAGTATTTAACATTACTCTTAACATTTAGTTCAGCAAAGCCATAGGTGTCATTATTTGGATATACTCCAGTGACCGAAACATTAAAGAGCCATTAGATTATTTCAGTCCTATTTTACTTAAAAAGTCCAGTCGTACAACCAAGATCTGTTATCAATTACATAACAAGCTAACGGTAGAAACAAGAATATTTGCTTTGAAGTGATGAAAGCAGGGAAGGTGAGCAGGAAACGTGGAGTGAATCAGAAAGGAGGGGAGGGCTAAAGGAGGTGGCATGGAGCAAGATTTGAGGTGATGCCCTAAGCATTGGCACATCCTTCAGTGTGACTGCATACTATGGCATAACAGAAACTACTAGATAATTTAATCTTGTCTGTGGTTTAATACTTTGCTTCGGTAACTCTAGCTTTCCCAGAGTGGGTAAACTTGATTTAAAAAACCCCTTTGATGGTAATTATAGGATTTCTACTTCTAGCTGCACACGGTTGGCTAAACTGAGCTTTAACTTTTCAGGTCATGTAATGTTTGCAGAAATAAAAATGGAGAATGGAAAATCAAAAGGCTGTGGAACAGTCCGATTTGACTCGCCAGAATCGGCAGAAAAAGCCTGTAGAATAATGAACGGCATAAAAATCAATGGCAGAGAAATTGACGTACGTTTGGATCGCATTGCGTAATTTATAAAGTACATGTTGGGGAACATTCCTTTAGACAGTTTCCTGTAGCTCCTTCCTTCCTTTCCTTTCCCAGTAAGTCATTTTTAGTAGCACTGTCTGCTTTATTTGAGTTGAAGAAACAATACTTTTAAAACAAGCCCCCTCATCCCCACCCCCTGAGCCTTTAACAGTATAGTGTTTAATATACTGTGTGAACTTGTTAATTCTTACTACATTTTGATTTTTAAGAGAAAAACTTTCCTGACTTGTTCAGTGGCCTAAACCGCCCCACCTTCTCTTATATTCAGAAGTTGCGGCTGTTTTATGCCTCTTTAAAAATCATGCTAAGTGTTTCTAGTCATTCAGTTTAAATGAATGGTTCTACTGTTTTTAATAAAACAAGCCATTTTCTCTGTTTAATAAAAGTCTGTATAGTGGAATTTGTTTTTTTTTTTTGTCAGCTTTGCCTGTCTTGCAATTGTAAAAGCCTACGGGTTTTTCATTTCTCTTCCCATCCATTTGTTTTACAAGCTTTAATAGTTGTTGCTGCTCTTATTAATTCTTGATCGCATTCATCAATAACCATGATTTTTTTTTTTTTAAATGTCACGATGTGGATTTTTCTCTAAATACGTTTTACAGCCCATGGAGATGTTGGGAGTTTTTATTTCTTGGCGAAGTGAAGAGATTGACCCTTTTCCATTCCTCATTCTACATGATGGCGAATTGATACATAAACCAAAAGCCAAACAAAATTAGTCGCCGCAATTCTTTATCGGATTGTTGCCTATGATTCCAAGTTCATACAGAATTGATAACGTGGCAAAGGCCATGTACATCAGAAGGGAAATGGCTCCCAGCTTTTTGTCTAATTTCCAACCATTCAGATGAACGGCCAGAAAAATAAAAACAATGGAACAAATGAGAGAAATGGCCGTATAGGTCAATCCACTGCTGTTCACAAGCACAGGGCCTGATGGGTCAACAAAGGCGGTTTTTATAAACCAAGGTAATCCCAAGCACAACAAATCAAACACATTGGATCCTACAATGTTCGACATAGCCATATCTCCTTTCCCTGCAAGAAAGAACACATTAAGTATGTCAATCTTAAGAAGTTTGCTGTAGTATTTCATTTGTTTGTTATTAAATCAAATCTAGACTGCCGCCCAGCTCACAGAAAGTGATGATAGCAACCCAATTTTACATTTAAAAGACACTTGCTATATCTTGTCCATAGAACTGTGTCCCCTGTGGCCTTAACAAGTCTGAAAATACCTTCAGATCAATGTTAAGAGTGACACCGCTAGGCTCATCCAAAGTGGAGTGGAATTAGTATTTTGTCTTTTAACAGGAATCACTCGCTTCCCAAGTAGGACAAAAGGCAATGGTCTCATCCCAGTAATTATTAGGTAAAAGAATTGGAAGAACCCCTTGCACTTCTGAATGTAGTCAGCTTATTAATTCAGCAAGTTTAGGTGTCAAAGATGTCAAAAACTGGACAAGGTGTCCCATTCGTCACATGGTTACTAACTTGGCCATGATAGCTTAACAGATGCAAAGGGCTTACCTCTTTTAGCCACGAGAACACTGGCAATTGTGTCTGGAATGCTGGTTCCAGCTGCTAGTAGTGTAAGGCCCATTATAGTTTCAGGAATATGCAGGGTTTCCCCTGTAATCAGAAAAACCCAAAAGCAAATAATCTCATTTCCTTGAGAATGAATTGGGAAGCATACCTAATATTTTAGAGAATTGCATTTTAAAATCAAAATGACCTGACTAGAATACAGCAACCTGGTAGCTAATGAACTTAAGCTATAATTTTATTCTGAAAGCAGATAATCCCTCAACTGCACGAGTTGAACAGAGGAAGCTATTTAGCTTTGAAAAACTTGGTCAATGAATACTGTGAAAAGCTATATAACCTTTCCTTCAAATGCCAGAGAAGCCTGCTATTCTGGACAACACAGCCCTTCTTTGGAGTAGCTACAACCAGCCTAATCCCTTCAGTTACTTTGGCATTTTTATCACATGAGCCGATTGAAATCATATGAGGCACTAACCTCTCAATAATCTACTCATGCATTTTCATAGAAGGAGGGGTCTGGAACCTGCTAATAATCCTTGCTCTAAGAACTAAATTCAGATGAAAAGCAAGGGAGACGTGGTTTGTAGAATAGCAGTCTTTCCCGCTATAAAATATATTTTCATGTGAGGCACAAGTTTTCACTTACGTTTCCTAAGCTTTAAATAAGAGCCAATAACGGCTCAATTTTAAAAAAGGCAAAAATCTAGATTCATTGCCCAGCCCTTGTTTCGAATTTATTTCACTCGGGTAGTGATAGATGAGAAACAATCTAAATGTGGTTTTGACGTTCTTGGGAGTTTCTTCTAGATAATGTAATTGCAGCCAAGTGTTGGGACTGCAACCCAGTGCGACAGGGCATCTGATATGGGGAAGGACTCTAGTTCCTTCTCTTGAACATACAGGGGAAAACATTAAATGGATTGTGGAAAAGAGTCCGTCACTGTCAGTTTGACAAACATTGGACTGGAAGAACACAATTCATGCGCTGTTCTAAGCCTTAATGTGTTTTTTTTTTTTTTATTTCAGTAACCCAGCCGTTGTGGCTTAATCAGGAATGCACAGTCAAAATATGCCATGGTCTGATACTTGGCAAGTCAGTTTCTTCTTTACTAACTTAAAACAATTTCCTGTCCATATTAGCTCTTTTAGAGGGCATACTCTTAATCAGTCTGAGGGTCCTAGGTTTTGTTTCCTTTTACATCATCCTTGTATTAAGAATGGTTTTACCTTAAGCAGATGTCTATCCCTGCAGTGTTTTGCATTAGATGCTCAGGTAAAACCTTTCAGAGTCTGGAGGTTGTAGGTTACCTAAGCCAGGAGCTACGCATTTAAAATGGTCCTACATTTTGGGACACGTAGGCTGGCTTGACACAACTCTCAAGTGATTTTTTTTTTAAAAAAAGACATACCCTTGGCTGCTCTAGATACGTACACAGCCCTCAGTATCGTGTGAATATTGGGCATTCATTCTTCAACTCTAAATATGCAGTCTTAACATGTGATCTCTGCAGACGTATCACCTGAAATCAAGTTTTGTATTTTGAGATGCCATTTAATGTGTTGTTCGGAGCAGGCAGGCTAATAAAACTAGCCCATTGTAAACCTACCCACGATGGTCACCATCCATACGAGGATGTATGTAAAAGCAGAAATCCACAATGCCGACATGAAGAAGGAAAGCATGAACCACTTTTTCCAAAAGGGTTTTCTGCAGTCTGGAATCGTCAGATACAGTGCAGTGATGATGGGAAGGGCAAGCACCCACAGAATTCTCTTCAGATCTGCTTCAGGCATGGTGAAGACGCTTGGGGGATCTGTCCGATGAAAGAATCATTTAAAGAAATGAGAACCTGATGTTTAAAAATATATATTCGGTTTTCCTGATAATGTAGCTATTTTAGTTCTTTACAAAGCTGTCTTTATTATAAATATATAGGGCTTCATTATTCCATTAAATTTTTTTCTAGATGTAAAAATCTGAAAATCGGAAGCTTGTATCTTAGAAATTAAATTAGAAAAAGCAAAAATTAGGTATTTGTCCTTAGCTTGCCCCACAGATAATCTCAGGGGCCAGTGTGTTGGACTGGGGAGTTGTATACTTAATCACAACCCTTTTGCAAATTAATGACATACTTGACATACTTATTAGATGTTTCGTTACCTTTGTATCAACTTCCAGCATATGAAAATATGAAGAATTAAAAAAAAAAAACATGCCTCAATTTCGGGGTTAGAATTCCAAAAAATACATCTTGGCAGTTCTTGCAACAGTTTTTAAAGAGGTTCTGGATAAAAAAAATACCTTCAGAAATGGTATCAAGTCCATGTAAGCTTGCTGAAAGTTGAGCGTAATCAGACTCGTGAAAAATGTCATTGTCTGGTCTCGATTGTCGCCGAATGAGAGGTTGAGTCTCGTCCCTCCATCCCGACAGTGGCTGGTCTTCGGCCTCTTCCGTGGTCACCAAGAAACAGGTGCAGCAAGGACTAAATTTGCTCACGAAATATTGGTTGATTTTAATGTCAAAGCAGAGTACTAAAATATAGAGTCCATATATTAACAGGAGTGAAGCACATTCATACCTAAGACAAAGTAAAAACTTTGCGTCAATGTCAGGTTGTGTGAAACCACCCACTTTGGCAGGCAAACCTAGCCAGATGCAGCTTGTCCAATCACCAACCGTGATAAAGACTGTTACGTGAAGCAAGTCAATGTATCTTGCATTTCCCACTGCACTAGCAATTGTTTTTGAGTTCATTACATGAATTATTTTCCAGTTGTTCCTGCAGATTGTATGGCTTAAAATTTGGGGCTTTTTCATGGCAATACACATGCTTTTATATCGAACGATATCTTCTAGGTCTGCCTAGCTCTCAACTGCAGACTTTGTGCTTGAGATACGGGTGACCAGAAGAAGTCAAAAGTGTATCGGGCTCTATCAGATTCTGCATCAAAAGCAGGCAGATTTCACTAGAACATTTGCTCTGCATTTTCACTACATCTCCAAGATCCATCAGCGTGACCAAAATGCAAGAGATAACACAGGTTGTATCTGTGGTTGGAGAATACTTTGTGGCAATGAATTTGTCTCACATAAAAACCATTCATGATGATTCAGGCCCTCGATTGTAGAGGCGTGGCCTGAAAAATCAAAGGCTCCATATCTTCTCTTGCTAAAATATCTGTCTGAATAAGGAGCTGGAAACCTCTGTGTAGCATTGGGACTTGCTGATAGTAGAAGACTGCCTGCTTGGATCATATTCACTCCACATGCCGGATTGCTCATTCAAGAGCAAAGAATTCCAGCAGTTTGTCTCTAATGAACATAGGCGGCTAAATAATGCTTGAAAAGTATGTCCTTGCAGTAATCAATTACTAAATGTATATGCTTCTCAAGTCACTGTAGCAACCCAGAACCGCCTCTTCCCCAAATATTTAAAGTGTGCCTTTAAGTGTAAGCAACCAATCAATCTACTCATTAAACCAGCCAACCATGCACCTTAAAGTTAAGTGTGGAAAAGCAAAAATTTAAGATAAAAATGTGACTTCTAAAAGATCTGCAGTGCATATATGAGCAGCCAGTTCTTTCTGTGCTGTTTCACTTGAATAAAATAAGAAGGAGTGGTACTTTCAGGGAATACTTACCAATAAACTTGGTTGTCCACAATCATGGCAAGAACTGCCCCAGCACTAATAATGTAAGCCAAGCAATCTCTGAACAATGGCCAGCAAGACAGGTGCGAAACCTAGAGAATACAATTCAGACAATACATTTGGAGTGCATGAGCTTTTTCAAGTCTCTGTAACAAATGGGTCTTTTGAGAACGTAAGAAGTGCCCTGTTGGGTTGGACCTTGACCCATCTAGTCCAACTCTGCATTCTCCCAGGGAGCAAGTACACATGGAAGCCCACCATCTCCCAGCAGATGGCCTTCAGAGGCAGTCCCACCACCATGAATAGCCACTGATCTTCATGACTACCATCAGCCATGGTTTGGTTGACATGTTCCACATTTCATCCGAGAATGCCTTAAAAATGTCAATAAACCCAGTAAGCGACTTCATTCTACTTAATCTAAGATATTTCCATCTGCAGTATGGAAATTATGGGATACAAATCATTGTAGGATGTTATGTTCCTCACTATCAACTTTCTAAAAGTACCAAGATCTCAGTAACTTCTTATGCTAAACTTTTTCAGTTATCCCCAATCAATAACGCCCTACCTGGAAAGTACTGTCTATTGGCCCCAAATTAATTTCCCTTTGCAGTTAAGTGGAAGGCTGAATAATTAAAAAATAGAGAACGTACCATGCCAGCCAAGAGTCCACAGGCTGCACAGATGCCGAGAAGATTGTAGATGGCGGAACCAAGAATGGTGCTGACCCCAATATCGCCCTTTGTGACAAAAACACCTAAAAATGAAGCATTGGTTGATAGGACTGACTTTTGCTGTTGCAAAGACTCAACTGTGTGCTGGTTAAAGGGTGGCTTACCAAGAAAGGCGGTGACTAATTCAGGAGCGGAACTGCCAGCTGCCATGAAGGTTGCTCCTGCCACATCTTGAGAGAGGCCAAGAGCTACAGGAAGGATCAATAGGGACAAGAGAAAAGAGACATGCAATCATCAGGGATTGTAAAAATCAAGGAACAACGTTTTCCTTTCTCTATTTATTTTTCTTTCTTCTACTTATATCCCCTCAGTATTCAATGGCTCCAAGCAACTTACAAGATATTGATATAATAGGACTAAAAATAGCCATAAATGATTATTATACTTTATATAATTGGATAGATAATAGCTAGCTAGATTGTAGCTAGATGATAGATAGAGATAGATAGGTTTTGGAAGTTTGGCTCGAGACTCGTAATTTAATTGGGATAACTGCCAGAATCCTGATAAAAGGAGTTCGTCATCGCTTGGCCCATTATATGGCTTTTGCCAATATTCTTGGAAATTTGGCTTTGTCCAGAAAGCATTTCATAGCTGCTTTTTATCTGCTGACGAGATGAATATGCTCCCAGCGCTCTGACTCTACAAAGGAGGCCATTTGTTCAGCACTGATCAAGCCCAAGAGATAATCCTTGAATTCTTTGCTCCTGCCTTTTAGACCCTTTTTCCTAGAATAAGCCACGCAGAAAAAAAAATGCGTAACTTTTTTCTAAACTGCAGTTGCCTTGTGCCCAGAATTGTCTCGGAACGGCAATTCGGTTTTTGGGAAGGGGATAAGATAGCCCACGGCAGACTTACTATGACTGATCATCTCCAACGCTGGGAGGAAGTAGTCATCACAGACTATGGCCACGGCCAAGAACATGTAAAAAATGATGATGAAATAGATCACGATGCCGCCTTCTACTCGTTCTTGCGGTGTGAAAAACCCGTCGGGGAATTCCGATGATGGGAAGAGAACACACTGGCTTTTGTTTTCTGTAAAGCAAATCAGGAAATCCTAATTTCATAAAAAGCACATCTTGGCTGCCTTAGTAGATTTACTTTGAAGAACTGGAGGGCAAGGATGGTCTCTTTCTTTTCTGGGAGAAGTAGCTTAAAAAAAAGACTTCGCTTAAAAAATAATAATAAAGCGTATGGCTCTTCCCAAATGTATTTATCCTTACTGAAGTACTCTCATCTAATTCTCCAAAATATCTATGGAGATTCTCAATCCTCCAAGTCCTGGTTGTCTAAAAGGCGCTTTTCCAAAAGGCAACTGGACTTGCTTTGTTTTTCCTTGAAGATGTTTCACTTCTCATCCAAGAAGCTTCTTTAGTTCTAAAGAATTCACTCAGAACTGAAGAAGCTTCTTGGATGAGAAGCGAAACATTTTCAAGGGGAAAAAAAAAACACCTAGAAAGTTCAGTTGCCTTCTGAAAAAGCATCGTTGGGACAATGCCTAAAATGTTTTCTGCTCATGGCAAAAAAGGATGCTGGGACCTCTACCACCACTAACCCCGTCATCCGTACAGGTGTGGTCCTTTTTCTAATCATTCCTCACCTGTTAGCAGAAAGTATGGAGACACAAAAAAGTCCTTCAGGACATCTTCAAACAAGACTCAACTTTTCCAGGTAGATTCTCTTCTGCAGAAACCAAGCCCTTCTATTTCAACAGGATTTCCAAGCTGGCAATGACTACACACACCCTCCAAAGCAGTGGGCCAGGGACCACTAGTGGTCCACGAGAAAATTTTGGTGGTCTGCAGAGAAATGTCACCCCCAAAGCAATTAATCCAGGCTGCGTGGGAACACAAGGCTGCACCGCCCACATGGCCTGTGGGAACACAAGCCTTGCATCACTTTCATTGTGAACATGAGGTAGTGAGGGGAGGGGGGGAAGGGCGGAGGGGGGGAACTTGCCCCACTCCCCCCTTGTGCCTGGCCTGGCCACCAGGCTGTTCCTTTCTGCTTCTTTCTTCTTCTGCTTTTGGCTGCATGCAAGGAAAGCAGCAAAAGTCTTTCTTTCTCTCCCCCAAACTCCACCAGAAATGAGTTTTTGGAACCCTGCAAGGCCTCCTGCTCCAAGAGGCTGCACCAAGTCTCACAAAGACTCATTTCTGGCGGAGTTTGGGGGAGGGAAAGAAAGACTTCTGCTGCTTTCCTTGGATGAAACCCAAAGTCTCTCTCCCTCTCCCCCTGAGAACGGAGCTGGAATATCCTGTGATCCCAAATGAAGAATGATCAATTGGTAGGAAAACGGGGTGGGGAATTTTCTTACAGACTTTTTTGGGGATTTTCCCAGGGTCTCTCCAGAGGGAAAACATCCACAAGCCACTGTCAGTCAAAATTCATATTAATGGTCTGCGAGATTTAAAATTATGGGTTTGGTGGTCCCTGAGGTCCAAAAGGTTGGCGACCCCTGCTCCAAAGCGCACTCTGGAATGCAAACTCTGAAAGTCACAATCCTGAGACCTTCTTCTTGTCCCATATCCGTCATTGGATGTTGGCAATCATGTTGGTGATCCTACTTTGATCAACAGCCGCACGAAAAAGTGCTGTTGAGTTTAGTCCAAACCAGTTCCTTAAATTTGGAAGCCATGATGTTCTTCTTCTGCCTGGACTTTCGTTTGCCTTCTTCAATCTTTCCCTGGAGGATTAACTGAAGAATGCCATATTTTTCTGGGGGTCGCATCAGGTTTCCAAAATATTGTAACTTTCATTTTTTTATGGTTTTGATGATTTCCCTTGGCTTTCCCAGGCGGCTTCTCAATTCCTCCTTTCTGATTTTGTCAATCAAATCCTGAGACCCTCTTTTATCCTTATCAATGCTCCTGGTTGAGGGGATCCCATGAATTGAAACCAGAATGCATGCATTGTTATCACCTCCACCCTCCTAATTCCACTCCTGTGCCTGACAAGGACCTATCGGGAGAGCAACCTGGCTGCACCGAGTACAACTTACTCACAAGTAGACGAACCCGCAATAGGGAACCGACCTACTCCCAACTTCCAAAGGACGCCGTTTGGCGGGGCCGTGCGCGCAGGACACGGAGGGGGCAGCTGCAAAAGGGGAAGGGAAACTCGCCCGGCCTTACCTGGATCTTCGCGGAGGTGCTGAGCGCTCGCCTCCGGCAAAGGAAGCCCCCCTGCAAAGGCTCCCGTCCCCCAAATCAGCCCCAGACTCAGGGCGACCGCGCAGGGCGCCCGGCGACTTTTGGGCTGATGCTGAACTGGACGCATCTTGGAAGGCTGGAACCGTGGCGCATTGGGCAGGGCGGGCGGGCAGGCAGGCAGGCGACCGGGCTCGGGGGCATCATGTGAGTCTGCTGGGAAGGCCTTGTTGGACTCGGGGGCCTGAGAGGGAGGGAAGCTTTGAACTAAGTCCTGGAAAGAAAAGACTTTGGGAAGCAGCGCGAGATCAGGCGACCAGGGCTGGAGGCGGCGGGAGAATTTGGCGCTGGGGAAAAAACAAACACTACAAGCTTTCGGGTCCTTCAGAGCTCTTCGTCGGGGAAGAGAAACACGGCGAGGCTAGAAGGGACTCCACTAACGCCTATGCCGCGTCCTTTTAGACAGAGACGGGCTTAATTTCATGGATGGGGCTCGTGCGCCGTTGCCCGGGACTTGCATCCTTGTTGGGTTGGTTAACGATTCTTCGAAGGCTTAAACTTTAGTGATCTTGCAGCGGTTGAGGAGCCTGTCTTAGTTGAAGGCAGATTCGGAAGGAACTTTTCGCCTGAAGGGGCTGTAGAAGATTCCCAGCCTGCGTTGAAAAATGAAATTAAGCTCCCGGGGTTATCTGTAAATGCAATGATGATTGGTTGGTTAGACAGGGAAGGTAGGAATGTCCAGGGAGCATGGATGGCCTCTATCTTCCCCAACTCTGCTTTGATGGGGGAGAGGGGGTAGGAAAAAAGATTTCTCATTTATTTATTTGATCTATTAAATTTATATAGCCACCTATGTGTGAGTTCCACAACGCACACCTAGATGATTCCGGGCAAAGAATACAAAACTTAATTTAAACATTTTTTAAAAAAATCTTATCCAACTGAGAAAACAACAACAACTGGCAGCATGCAAATAGCAAAACTCCTTAGCTACTTACTTCCTTGCCAGCTTGTTCTTTCTCAACACAGCTACTATCCACGTAATTAAGGATTAAATGCTAATACACTCGCCTGTTTCAAGATACAAGCTTTTTAAAATCTGTCTAGGAATAAGGGCGGGCTATTGAAAGGCGAAATGCCAAGTTACGGCTTCTATTGAATTAAATAGTTTGCTAGCTCTGGTAAATATTTTCATGTCAATTTTGCACACTTGTATTTTGATACCGTTAAATAATGGTGCATTTAAATACGGCTTATCATTTGCATGGAGATATTTGGCCCTATGAGTTGCATGGAATAAATTCTGACCCCAGTGGATAAAATTGATACTTATGTCCTGTGGATCAGATGTGGGGGGGGCTATGCTCCCTATACCAATCTTCCAGCCTGATCCATATAAGAAGGTGTGGCTGCTGAAATAGAAGCTAGAACTTTTTAACCGATCTACCTAAAATTAACCGTCTTAAAAGGAAATTAACCCTGATTGTTCTTTGGAAAGGCAGATACTGAAGCTGAAGCTCAAATACTTTGGCCACCTAATGAGAAGAGAGGACTCCTTGAAAAAGACTATGATGTTGGGAAAGATTGAAAGCAAAAGGAGAAGGGGATGGATGAGATAGTTAGATAGGGTCATCAATACAATGAACATGAATTTGCACAAAATCTTCCAGACAGTGAAGGAGAAGGGAAGGGGGGCTGGCATGCTGTGGTCCATGGAGTTATGAAAAGTTGGACATGACTTAGCAATTGAACAACATGAACTAACCTTATCTTCATATTCCTCATCTGTTAAAAGTATGGCTTTCAGTATTCTCAAATATTATTGCCCCAAACCTTCTTGGATGTGCTTAGAAGTCCAATGTGGCCAGTGTAGACATGGTCCATGTAGATGAAGCAAGACCCAAGTTAGATGTCTATGGAGATTCTCAGTCATCCAGGTCATAGTTGTCCCCAAAGTGCTTTTTTCAAGAGGAAATTGGACTTTCTGGTGTCTAGTTCAGATTAGAAAGGGGTATTTGGGCACTGGCGAGGGCTGCAGATATCTTCATTCTTAATTGTTCTGATTCTGGTTCTGCCAGTCTATTGCTCCTGATGGCTGATTCTGTGGCTGTGAGGAGATATCTACAAGCGGTAGTCCAGTTGAAAAAAAGCTC
Source organism: Bungarus multicinctus (assembly GCA_023653725.1). Lineage (NCBI taxonomy): Eukaryota > Metazoa > Chordata > Lepidosauria > Squamata > Elapidae > Bungarus > Bungarus multicinctus. Next base: position 14,927,312 of record CM042843.1, read on the forward strand.
CTTTGGGACTCAAGTTAGATGCACGTTGAAGATCCTCCTAGTAAGGAAGAAGATGCTCTGTGCTGTTTTCAACCTCAAACAGCCTTCAAGAGGAGTCCAAAGATTAAAAAAAAAGGTCCATTGCAATAGTCCTCCACTTAAACTCCGAGAGCAGAACAAAGCCACAGCTGGTCTGCAGTTGGCCCCAAGTTGCTTTCCATTGATTCCATGAACCATGAGTAAGCAATAAGAGACCCCAGAATTCTTAGCAGGTAGGAAATCTGGGGCAACTGAAGTCCAAATCATCTGGAGGGCATCAGGTTGAGGGAAGTGCAGGTTAAGGAGACTATTCGTTCTTCTAATGGTGGTAAAATCAGAGGTGGCCTTCAGCAGGTTCTGACCAGTTCTCAAGAACTGGAAGTGGAAATTTTGAGTAGTTCGGAGAACCAGCAAATGCCACCTTTGACAGGCCCCGCCAACCCCATCTCTTCTCTGCCTCCCATTGAGTCCCAGCTGATCGGCTGGGTCTTCTTTGGTTGCCCTGCACGGGAGAATGGAGCTGGAAAGCAGGTTAGTGGGGTGGGGAGGGAATGGGGATTTTGCAGTATCTTCCCCTGCCATGCCCACCAAGACACTAAGCCACACCCACAGAACACCACGCCCATCAAGCCACGCCCATAGCTAATCGGCTGGGTCTTCTTTGGTTGCCTTGCATGGGAGAATGGAGCTGGAAAGCAGGTTAGTGGAGTGGGGAGGGAATGGGGATTTTGCAGTATCCTTCTCCTGCCACGCCCACCAAGCCATAGAACCAGTAGTAAAAATGTTTGAATCCCGTTACTGGATAAAATGTTCTACTTGGTTCTTGGGTTCTGGAGTTCAGTGGGAGAAATGATCAAAGGTGTGGCGGGTTTTGTGAGTGAAGAGATGTTAAGGTGGAACCAATCGCATGAGATTGGCAAATACTATGGAAGCAAACCGTCACACCTTCTTCGAACTAGACTAGCACTGATGATGTTACCTAATTAAGGTAACGAAACATCTTCAAGAAAACCAGAGAGCACCAAGGACCCCTCATTTCAACCCTGAGCTTCAAATATTCCCATTTATTGGAGCCTTCTTCATTTGGATTTTCTCTGATCTATCAAAAACCAAGCCAAAAACAAGCAATTCCCCCTTAAGTCAGGTTGTATCTATTTCAATTGGTTTTTTTTTTTAAAAAAATCTTAACATGTTTGTGGTTCTTCTCAATATTGCCTCTATATTGTTAACACTCCTGATAGTTTTGCTCATTTACATGTACATGGTCCTTTTTTTATAGCCACCCTTTCCATTCAGAAATCTCTATACATTTTATCGTTAACAAAGCAGAACATCGATTATAGGGTAGTCACACAAAGACATCTAATATTACCCTGCCATTCTGTAAATATCCAAGAGCATGATAACTTGTCAAAAGCAGCCTTTCCTTTAGCAACTAAATGAAAGAAGACAGATGGTTGACATAGAACTGGTATTTTAAGCTAATTATGGATAGAGTGCTTGGGAATTAGCCTCTGATTTAAGCCATTTGCGCTTGAAATATTGGGTCCGGCTAATCTGAGATTGCTTCTCAATGCCAGGGAGGGGGGTGGCATCAGGAGTAGGCTGCTGGGGATTCACAGGGGTTCAGGAGAGCCCCTAGCTAAGATTCTGTGCAGTTGGGAGAACCCCCAAATCCCACTCCTGGCTGGCCCCGCCCACCCCACCCCACCCAGGAGTCCCCAAGTGGCCTGTTTTGGCTACAGGTCAGTGGTAGGATTCAAAAATTTTTACTACTGGTTCTGTGGGCGTGGCTTGCTGGGCCTGGCTTGGTGGGCGTGGCAGGGGAAGGATACTGTAAAATCCCCATTCCCTCCCCACCCCACTAACCTGCTTTCCAGCTCCGTTCTCCTGTGCAGGGCAACCAAAGAAGACCCAGCTAATCAGCTGTGTGTGTGGCTTTGTGGGCATAGCATTCTGTGGGTGTGGCTTGGTGGGCGTGGCATTCTCTGGGCGTGGCTTAATGGGCATGGCAGAGGAAGGATACTGCAAAATCTCCATTCCCTCCCCACCCCCACTAACCTGCTTTCCAGCTCCCTTCTCCCGTGCAGGGCAACCAAAGCAGACCCAGCCAATCAGCTGGAACTTGGGAGGCAGAGAATAGATGTGGGCGGGGCCAGTCAGAGGCGGTATTTTCTGCTTCTCCGAACTACTCAAAATTCCCACTACCGGTTTTCCAGAACTGGTCAGAACCTGCTGAATGACCACCTCTGATGCAGGTAAATGCAAGGCGCGCATGGAGGCTCGGGGAAGGTAAAAAACGGGCCTCCTGAATGTTCTGGAAGGCCGGAAATGGGCCCGTTTCTGGCTTCCAGAAAGGCTCTGGAGCTCAGGGTGGCCATTTTCGCTCTCCCAGAGACTCAAAGCCTCCAAAGCCCATGGAGAGCAAAAATGTCCCCCCAACCATGGTGCAGGAGGCCGACTGGGCCACGCCCAGCCAGCAACCGGGCAGAGAACCGGTTGCTGGAATTTTTGAAGCCCAGCCCTGGGTGGCATTGTCAGATTCGTGATGTTTCTCCTCTGAGACAGAGCAAAGGCTTCGGGCTCGGAAGGGCAAATCTGTTGATAAATGCCAGGTTTCTGCAAGCACTGTGGCTCTGTTCTTTTCAGAAAGAGAGAAGGACCCTTGCTGAGAAGGGCCACAGGTCACGTGTCAAGAAACTGTCTCGCTTAGCAACAGAAATGTTGGGCTCAGTTGGGGCCTTAAGTCCCTCGACTACCTGTAGTGGAAAGGAAAGAAGTTTCTTTCCCTACGAAGACAGCCATCCTGTGAAATGTCCTCCCTCCCTCAGCCCCACACTCCTAATTTACAGCCTTAGAAATAAAATTATGCAGTCTCAAAGGGTTGACAATGACGTGATGACACCACCACCATCTTAAAAAAAAACAAAACAAATCTTTATGTTGCCCTTTCAAACTATAACTCCCTCCTGGTTTCAACGGGTAATTTTGATTTCCTAACATGGCTTTTCCAGTGTTGCTGTGGGATTTTTTTCATACGTACAAAGCAGATGCCAGTGTTTTAAATCAACGTGTTTAAGAGACAGAAATCTGGGAAAAAAGCAGAATAAAGTAAGAACGGTGCTTGGCCTTTGGGATCGAGCAGGTGGATTTTCAGGTTTCCGAAAGCTGGTTTCAGAAGTGGGATTCCTACAAGAAATTGTCTTGATATCCACAGGGAGAGTTGTGGGGGTTGAAATCACACATTTGTAAGCCCTGCCCCCTTTTCATGTGTTAACAGATTGACATTTTAATTTATACGAGGCAATCCCTTGTATATAGAAAGCTGTCAGTTTTGAAGTGATGGTTGGGAGGTTTGTGCTCAGGTGTGAGTTTGTGTGTTCTTGCCTGATTCTCCAGAGATGGGTCTATCTTTCAGATAAACCTGAACATCTTGTATGATTCTTTTCGAAGGTAGGCATATGCCTAGCTATGTTTTAATCTTCAGGAGTGGGCCTGGCATTTGGTGTATAACACAAATCACACATACTTTTTTGGGGGGATAGCTGCCATTCTTCTTCCTTTACTCTCTTCCATCACAGCTGTAGCTTTCAGATAAGAAAAATCAAAAGGAAGCTACGTGTGGAAACTACTCTTCTGATTTTCTTTTCTTTGCTATAATTTTTTTTCTTTTAAAAAAATGTTATGTCATACCCACTCTATCATTGCAGGATGTTTTGTATGCCATGAAATGAGGATTATGTTACATCTTCCATAAAACAATAAGAAGAACTTTGATCTTTTTGAACTTCACCTTTGGAAAAGATTCCTAAGAATACCACGGTTAGTCAAGAAAACAAATCAAGGAGTTTCCATATCGCTCAATCAAGACTTCTCCCTGGAGAATGGATGACCAGGGTAAAATTAATAAGTCTTGTCACCTTAGGCCAAAAGCTAGCTCTCTGGAGAAGTTTGCAATGGTGGGAAGGTGGAAGAAAAGAGAAAGAGGGGAGAACCAACCACAAGATGGATGGGTTCAATTACAGTGGTGATGTGGACGCTGTTGGAAGACATGAAGGATGTGATGGTTAAGAGATGACACCGATTTGGTGGCATATAATCTATCAATCAAAATAAGTTCTACAATACCGAGAGTAGATTAATAAGCCCCCTGATGAGTGATTGAATCTTCTAGAGGATAAGAAATTGTTAAGCAAGTTTTGGCCCCAGTGTTCATTGGAACCAAGATCAAATGTTCTTAGCTTAGATGATGTTTAGAATTTACAATCATCTTTAACTTCTGGGATTGGCAACTGGAAGCCTTGCTGATTATCCAGTGTAATGGGATAGTGTCCAGAATACAACAGTTATCTGTGGACAGAGATTAAAAGAAAAGTCAATGTGGTAACTACAACTGCATAAGCAAAGTCCTGTATGTGTCCTGCAATAACTCTTTGTATGACCCTATTCAGGGCAGCATTTACTGGCCAGATGCCCTTCCAGACACCTATGCGGAGTTCATAGCAGATTTTTTTTTCTTTGTGTCCTGGGAGAGAAACACCTGCTGCTATCTAGGATTGAACTCTCAACCTTTTGAGTTGCAGATGAGGGTTTTCACCACTAGGCCACCACGCTGCTCTAAAGATGTCCTGCAATGCATGTACAAAAAGGAGGGAGATGGTTTCAATTACACCTTATGACTCTCATGTTGATTTTTTTCAAAAATCTCTTTCAGGGATGTGTAGGAAAACCATTTTTTTCCCTTTATTAAGATTGTTAGCATAAACCTTTGTTGCAGTCCCCCAACCTATTTAGGTTTACCGGCCACAACGAATGACTGGCTTATTGGATTAGATCTTAGTGGGATGCTGAGTCTTTCTTTCTGTCTACATAAATGCATTTATTCATTTTTCAACATTTCTCTCCCCTCTCCCTCAAAAGGTCTTCCAGGGCAGCTTATAAATATCTGTATAAGACGCTTCTTGACCTTAGCTTTATAAACTAAAAAACATGATGCGTAGGGAAAACAGATGAAGAGAAAGGAAAAAAAAAAGACACAAGCTTTTCTCTCAGGCTCAGCTTGGATAGAAACAATTGGGGAAGATAACTGCCCTCTGTTCATTAGACCTGAAGGGCACAGAAGGCCCAGTAATTAATTAATGGATTGATTAAGAAAAGGTCAAAGGCAATTGATCTCTATGTAGAGAAGATGGATGAGTTCTTTGTTTTCTCTCTCTCTCTCTCTCTCTCTCTCTCTCTCTCTCTCGTATATGTTTTTCTCTTAAGTCTGCTAAACATTCTCTCTGGTAGCTGATCTGAGTCCTTTCCCAAGTCTTTTAGAATGCAAGGTGTTGAGTCTCTTTCTTTCTTTCTTTCTTTCTTTCTTTCTTTCTTTCTTTCTTTCTTTCTTTCTTTCTTTCTTTCTTTCTTTCTTTCTTTCTTCCTTCCTTCCTTCCTTCCTTCCTTCCTTCCTTCCTTCCTTCCTTCCTTCCTTTCTTTCTTTCTTTCTTTCTTTCTTCCTTCCTTCCTTCCTTCCTTCCTTCCTTCCTTCCTTCCTTCCTTCCTTCCTTCCTTCCTTCCTTCCTTCCTTCCTTTCTTTCTTTCTTTCTTTCTTTCTTTCTTTCTTTCTTTCTTTCTTTCTTTCTTTCTTTCTTTCTTTCTCTCTTTCTTTCTCTCTCTCTCTCTCTCATAGCTGCTATTTATTTATTTGTTGTTTTTCCCCCACCAAAAAACCCCTACTGTCAACATCACATTCTTCACATGCCCTCGAGCTGCCATAGAGAGGGGGATGGGGGAATTGAACCATGTGGCTGCATCGAACTTGCATTTCAGTCAAAACAAAGCATATTCCAGCCAGGAACGTCAAGGTCATCTCCACGGAGATCTACAGTAGCTGGAGGGAGCGACTTCTACAACCCACAAAATTGCTTTGTTGGGGAATGTGACTGATGACACACCTCGCGGGGGGGGGGGGGGAACAGGATCAGAGCCAAGGCAAGAATTAAGTGAGGTCAGAGTTGGCTTCATGCCAACATGAAACTTCTAATAAATAACTGTATTTCTTTTGAAGTTTGGCTCGAGGCTCATGATTTTATTAGGGCATCGGTCAGAACCCTGACACCTATCTATGAGGTGGGTTTGGCTGATGGGGAGACTAACTGAAGTTCCCCAGGAATCATCCATGGGCTGAAGGTAGACTAGAACCCAAGTTTCTTGGCTCCTAGTCCAGTGGTGGGATTCAAATTTTTTTACTACCGGTCCTGTGGACGTGACTTGGTGGGCGTGGCAGAGAAAGGTTACTGCAAAATCTCTATTCCCTCCCCACCCCACTAACCTGCTTTCCAGCTCCATTCTCCTGTGCAGGGCAACCAAAGAAGACCCAGCCAATCAGCTGGGACTCAATGGAAGGCGGAGAATAGATGGGGGCGGGGCCAGTCAGTGGTGGTATTCTGAACTACTCAGAATTTCCGCTACCGGTTCTCCGAACTACTTAAAATTTCCGCTACCGGTTCTCTGTGAACTACTCAAAATTTCTGCTACCGGTTCTCCAGAACTGGTCAGAACCTGCTGAATGCCACCTCTGTCCTAGTCCAGCATATTCATCATTACACCAACCTGACTCTTTTTAGGTGTTGGAATTCCATTCTGATCTAATAGTCTCTGCATTGAGAGGGTCTGTCTCTATGTCCACATTCTGGGATCTGAATTCAGACCTGTATGGAAAGCATCCATTTGAGAAAAAGAGCTGAGATAAATGCAGTAATAAATTTCCCCTTTATGAAACTCCCCATGAGTATGACTGACCACACTTATTTTTTTCTTGCTTTCAATTCAGATTCAGATTGCTTCCCATCTTTTCAATATCCACCTAATATCCCCTGATGGTGTCTTAGTGGTCTCTGAGCTTGGTGACTTTCTTAGAGACGTTTCATTATCAAACTAGGTAACATCATCAGTATTAGCACTGATGATGTTATCTAGTTTGGTAATGAAATGTCTGCAAGAAAACAACTAAGCTCAAGGAGAACCAAGGACTCCACAATTCAACCATGAGCTATAAATATTATCTTGCATTTTCCTTCTTTAAAAAAAAACCCTGAATGCCATGGTCTCCATCCATGACACTAAATCCTAAACCATGGTTTACAAGCTACAGTAAGGCCAACCAAGCTCAGCCACGCCAATGATGGATCTGTGTGATCCAACAATGCAAATGCAGCTCGTTCACATTTCCTTTTTGAAAACTGCTTAGCTTGCAAGCTACCAGGAATGATTACACAAGCCTGATAGCTATTTTTGATTAAACCAGGCCCATAATTCATATTTAGGGAGGCTGAGAAATTAGGCTAACCAAATTGCTCTTTTCCCGCATCGTGATTGCTCTTCTCCAGAAATGTGCTGAACGGTGCCAAACATGGCTTCTTTCATAACTCTGATAAGCTGGTTGAATGCTCTGGTAGCTTGTAGCTCAATGATTGCAAGATTTCAATTTCCACCTTTAAAGAAAAAAATATTTGCAGCTCTGGGTTGAGATGAGGGGTCCTTGGGGCTCTCTGAGCTTGGTTGTTTTCTTGCAGGCGTTTTCATTACCCAAACTAGACAACGTCAGCAGTGCTAGTGAAACTGTGCTAGTGCTAGGAACTAGCACTGATGTTGTTAACCAAGTTTGGGTAATGAAACATTTGCAAGAAAAAAAAAACAACCAAGCTCAGAAAGCACCAAGAGCCCGACAGTCCTAGTCCTCTATGCAAAAACCATTCCCTTCTAGCACTGATGATGTTACCTAGTTGGTAATGAAATGTCTGCAAGAAAACAACCAAGCTCAGTGAGCACAAAGGTCCATATAGTCGTTGTCGTCGTCGTCCTCCTCCTCCTCCTCCTCCTCCTCCTCTTCCTTCCTTCCTTCCTTCCTTCCTTCCTTCCTTCCTTCCTTCCTTCCTTCCTTCCTTCCTTCCTTCCTTCCTTCCTTCCTTCCTTCCAACATGGATGATGTTACCTAGTTTGGTTTGTTGGAAGAAATATCCTTCTGGGTTCAGTTCCAAGTGGGGAAGAAAGACACTGGAAACATGGTGACTGCTTGGAGAGATAGTTTAATAGTGGGTAGGACCATATGCAGGGGTGAGTTTCTACTGGTTCTGTCCACCTTTGTAGAACCGGTAGCTCTGAAGAGCAGCAGGCATAGAACCGGTTCTATGTCTACTGATGTTTTGGCCCACCTACCCACCCGGGCTCTTACCTGACCTTTATTTCCTGATTTTTTTTTTCAATTTCAGCTGCCGTGCGAGGCACAGCTGCAATTTAAAAAGCAGGGAAAAAGGACTTTTTGAAAGGCTGCTTCTCTGCACGCAGCATGCTGATGATGATTTACAGGCGCGCGGCTGGCAGCGTGCGGGGAAGCACATCGTAAATCACCAAATCTCGTAAATGACCGAACTGGTAGTTAACCCTGTCGGATCCCACCCCTGACCACATGCCTGGGAGCTCCAAAGTGAAAAGGACTATCACATGCTTCAAGATGTTGGGTGAAGGAAAAGAAGGAAAAGGGCTGATATGCCGAGAGTGCCTGAGTTTTATACCCTCTGTTGTGCCCCACTTAGCGTTACCTGTTGCTGTGTAAGAAATGTATTCCATTAGCTGTCAGACTCCCAGGAGTGTGTGTGTGTGGGGGCTCTTAGCTAACTTTGTAGACTTTGTCTGGACCACATGGCTTCACCTGAATGCTGGCTGATGCAATCTTCCCAGGCCAGGTGGTGAGGTGGGTGGAGGGCTTTGTTATGTAGAATACTCTGGCCCAGGCCTTAATGGCCCATCCATTCACAAAGGTGGTAGGGTGAGCTTCTGCTTCTGAGGTGAGTTTCTGCTTCTGAGTTTTCTACTTCTCTTTTAGGGGAAATACCCTGCCTTTTTTTTTAATATATACTAAAGTATTTCATTTTCCTAGGGGTGGGGGTGGGTTTTAACTTCCAACAGGGTAATGAAATGTTTGCAAGAAAACAAGGAAGCCCAGAGAGCACCAAGGACCCCTCATTTCAACCTTAAACTCTGCAGATAGACGTATAATTATATTATTTTAATAAACAGCCAGAGGGCTCCAGATATCAACAGAAGAAAGTGAACCATTTCTTTCCACCCACATATTTCTCTCTCTCTCTCTCTCTCTTTTATCTTCAGGATACCTTTCCCATTTTATCTGGGGCTACCCCCTTTTTTCTCTCTCACCCCATAACTTTCTGATTCAGAAGGACGAAGAATTTCGGGTCTCAGCCTCCAAGCCTCCACGTAGTTGTTTATCTAGCATGAAAGGGCGTCTTTGATGAAGCTCTCTACAAAAGCTGCAAAAATTGGCTTGCCGGAGATAAAAGGGGACTTCTTTGAGCTCCTTTGAAAGTATGTGTGTGTGGGGGGGAATAGTCCTATGGAAAGGCTGCAAGAAGATTTCTTTCTCGCTACTCCAACCTTAAGTACTCTTTAAAAGTACTCTTTCTTTAAAGAAGCTTTTGATCCGGTGATGACGTTAACCTAAGACAGTTGACTGCTGGCAAGAAATTCTGAGATGTATTGTCTCAACGCAGACATCTGGAGGGTGGCAGATTGAAGAAGAAAGGAGGTGGGGTTTAAATGAACAGCAAGGAGAATCGTAGAAGCATTTCAGAATAATGAGGATTTTCAAGAATTGGTTGGAAGGGTTTTTTTTTTTAAACTTTTGGGCATCATATATACTTGGGAAAAGTACTGTGATGTAGCTATGCTTCACATGCAAATAGTGCAGAGGTGGTATTCAGCAGGTTCTGGCCAGTTCTGGAGAACTGGTAGCGGAAATTTTGAGTAGTTTGGAGAATCAACAAATCCCACCTCTGACTGGCCCCACCAACCCATCAATTCTCTGCCTCCCTTTGAGTCCCAGCTGATCGGCTGGGTCTTCTTTTGTTGCCCTGCACAGGAGAACGCAGCTGGAAAGCAGGTTAGCGGGGTGGGAAGGGAATGGGGATTTTACAGTATCCTTCCCCCAGGAGTAGGGAGGGGATGCAGATTTTGCAGTATCCTTCCCCTGCAAGCCACCAAGCCACGCCACACCCACCAAGCCACGCCCACAGAACCGGTAGTAAAAAATTTGAATCCCACCACTGGTTCAGAAACTAAATTGAAACAAGCTTGGAGAGCAAACCATTGCTCAGATCTAAAACCTGAGCTACAAATATTTTCTGTTATTTCAAAGACCAGATTAGGGTCAGATCATCATGAAAATATTCCATCTAGTGTATATGGTCACTAAGAGTAGATGACAATTCTTAGTGGCCCTAAGCAATATAGCCAAGTAATATATAAGCACACTGTAGGTCCTAAATAGACGATGTCATATTCCCAAGTCTTTTCAGTAAGTCCTTCAACCCAATGCAGTTCATCCGTACTCTGATGTTTGCTTATTTAAGTGTGCACCCCCTGACTTCTGAAGAAGCGTGTGCAAGATCTCATTCTTAATATATTTGGTGAAAAACTCAGGTTTTATTCTGGTAGTTCTTTAGTTCATGGTTAGAGTTTTACCATGTCTGGTGGCTCACTCTGAAGAAGAAAACACCCATACAAACCTATCCATGATCCACATTTTTATTCACAGTGTGTCCTGTTACCCAAGGAAGCCCTCCCTCCCTCCCTCCTTTCTTTAAACGTGGCTTGCAAATTGGTGGCTGTTGTTCTAATTACATTCGCCTTGCAACTTGTGCTCACTGAAGCCTTTGATAGCAACTCTGAAAGAACATCCCATAAATAAGGATGCAATTACATTCGCTTGGGAAATAGGCTGAACTGCCAGGAGCGGTGAATTGACCCAGAGTAGTTTGCTTGGGGGAATGACACAACTCCATGATGGTGGTGGAACATGGATAGGAAGATAGACCAAAGGAGAACAAGACAGACAAACGTGTAGGAGTACATTGAAAAGAATTTGCGGTGGAGGGTTTTGTGTTGACTTAGTCACGGATTCCTGCAAAACTTATTAGAAAGGACAGTTCCTTTAGCATCCTAGCAAAGAAAAATAAAAAAGAGAAGCAATGGAAATTGAACCATCATTTTTAACTGCAAGGAACTGCTAGATCAGATTAAATTAAATGGGGTTTTTAGATTACTTGGGACGGGGTATGATGTTTTATTGATTTTAATTTGGGTTTTTAGATTTGGGACAGTCTAGTGTTTAATTCTTTTTTAAATAATTTATATTTTGTTTACTTGTATTTTAGTTGGCTGTTCACCGCCCTGAGTCCTTCGGGAGAAGGGCGGTATATAAAACTCAGAAAGAAATAAAATAAATAAATAAATTAGTGATGGGATTCAGCCACTTCGCATCACTTCAGAAGAAGCGGTTGTTAACTTTCTAAGCAGTTTGGCAAACTAATTGTTGGAAGAAATAATTAGGGTGGAGAACTGGTTGTTAAATTATTTGAATCCCACTACTGGATTAAATACCTCTCTAGGCCTGCTACTTTCTAGAGCCAGCTACAGGCTTCTGGGGGATCCAGAAGCATTTCCTAAACTACAGGTAGTCCTTGGTTATGACCACAATTGAGCCCAAGATTTCTGTTGCTAAGTGAAACATTCATTAATTGAATTTTACCCCCTTTCTTGCCACTGTTGTTAAGTGAATCATTGCAGCTGTTAAGTTAGTAACCAGGTTGTTAAATGAATCTGGTTTCCCCATTGACTTTGCTTGTCAGAAGCAAAAAGGGGATCATGTGACCCCAGGAATAGGAGTCATAAATAGGAGTCAGTTGCCAAGCATCTGAATTTTGAAGCTCATCTCTTTTAAATAGACCTAAATTCTCACTGGTCCGAAGTCTCTCACTGAGCTTCCCAGTTGAGTGAAGATCTAAACCAGAGGTGGGTATTCAGCAGGTTCTGACCAGTTCTGGAGAACCGGTAGCGGAAATTTTGAGTAGTTCAGAGAACCGGCAAATCTCACCTCTGATTGGAGATTTTACAGTATCCTTCCCCTGCCACACCCACAAAGCCACGCCCACACAACCGGTAGTAAAAAAATTGAATCCCACCACTGAAACCCAAGTTTTCTTAGGCTTAATCAGATGATTTTATCACTCCACTAGTCTTTGAGACATAAGGGAGCAAGAACGTGATGCAAAGTTCAGCATGAGAATGGTTGCTACAAGTTTCAGGAACATGAACTGCTTTAGAAAAGAGGAACAGGAGAATTCCATAGAGACCAATTCTTTGCACTGGATGATCACGATGACTAAATGGGATCTCATGTTCAGCACAAATATGGCTGAGAGAGTAACAAAAAGGTATGCTACTATTCATAATAAGAAATGTCTGGAGTCCAGCTTCTTAGATTTGTTAATATAACTTACATGCTACTAGAAACTCTTGTGATTTTATCTGCAGGGCAGGATTAAACATTACAGATTAGTTTCCTGCATTATTGTACAAAGAAAGCCATCAGGAGGTTTATTTCATTTTGTCTTAGTGGGCTCAACCACTGAAGTTCATAATCATGGCTTAGGACCAGTGGTGGGACTCAAAATTTTTTTACTACCGGTTCTGTGGGCATGGCTTGGTGGGTGTGACATTACTTGGTAGGCGTGGCTTGGTGGGCATGGACAGGGGGATGGATACTGCAAAATCCCCATTCCTTCCCCATCCTACTAATCTGCTTTCCAGCTCTGTTCTCCTATGCAGGGCAACAAAAGAAGACTCAGCCGATCAGCTGGGACTCGGGAAGCAGAGAATAGATGGGGTTGGCAGAGCCAGTCAGAGGTGGCATTTGCCAGTTCTCTGAACTGCTCAAAATTTCTGCTACCGGTTCTCCAGAACCGGTCAGAACCAGCTGAATTATTGCCTCTGCTTAGGACCATGTTGTCTTAATCATATAACTTATAACTGCTTCTTGACTTTGAAAAGCCAGAGACAATGAACCCCAAAAAACCTTTCACCCACAATATGGTTTTTCTCAAAGAGAAATCAGTAGCAAAACCAAGTCAATACTTCAACAATCTTATCGATCAATGCAAAAAGAGCTTTGGAAAGCACTTACTTCCCTTAGGAGGAGCTGAGAGAGGAATACGTCATGAATTTAAGATCACCCCAATTCAGTGAAATCTCTCAGTATTCTCATTTGTGGTCAATCTTCCTGTATATGTAGCCCTCCTGTTATCTTAGCTGCTCAGTTTTAAAGGATGGGTCATAAGTTTGGAAAGAGGTAGGGACCCTTTGGCTAGATTCACACACCACAATCCACCCTAAAGCTGGACTTAACAGATTACAATTATTACGTTCACATTGCTGTATGTGTAACGAATCAAACAAATGAACTGCATTTTTTACGTAGCATAGGATGAGTTCCCACAGTACAGCAAACCACAAACGACCTACTTTGGTTTTACCCTAGCTTTATTGTGTGATCCCATTCATTGAAGCCCAGGGTCACCAAGAGGAGGGCACTTAAAGTTTTTTTTTGGCCTTGCCAACTACTGTAAGGTCTCAATTGCTTCAGGCAGAGGCAAAGGTCTCTTACCATGAGCTCTCCAGGGTCCTGAAAATGTCTCAAACTTAACTTGTTTATATCTTTTCACTTCTAAATCCATATCTGGCCTTGTTGAAATCTTTTGGGATGGGCTGGTTGGTTTAAGAGTAATGCAAAATATACACCTGCATTGGGTGTAGGTAAGAGGTATTTAGGCAGAGTTAGAGATTGAATGGGCTATGGGCAAATGATCTCAAGTTATTGAAAAGGATGACCTCTGTCATTTGCTAATCAGCGCATGTCCCATGTTGGTCTTGAGCTGCTAAGAGTTTCTGGTAAGTTGATCCACCCACAAATTAACATGGCTCCATGTTGGCCAATGGATTTTTCTCCTAATTTTATTGCATGATGTTGCTTGTAGATCTAGGTACTTATTTAATTTTTAATTTGAGTCTTGTAACACATAATCCTAGGGATCTTCTGAAGGGCCACTGAGAAATAAAAGCTTTGTAAACACAGGAAGCCCAGTAGCAATTTTTTCCCCTCTCCTCTCCTCTCCTTCTTCCTTTCCCCTCCCTAATCTCCTCTCCTCTCTCCTCCTTCCTCTCCTTTCCTCTCTTTCTCTCCTCTCCCTAATCTCCTCTCTCCTCCCTTCCCTCTCTCTCTCTCTGTGTGTGTATGTGTAATACTGGTAAATTGTCAATTGCAACAGAGGAGAGAGAAAAGAAGTAGATAATTATCTCTAATGCTCGTAGGGTAAAAACATTAGAAAAAGAATCTTATAAGTAATTGCCATGATTTTTATGTAGTGTTGTTAATGTACTTAGTGATTTACAAAGTAATGAACAACAACAACAACAACAAAAATATGTGCTTTTCCTCCAAAGGAATTCGGTTAAATTGTAACCAAGGAGAGGCAGCAGAAGGCATTAATATAATAATTACTATAAACAATAATAATGTTCCCGCAACATAATCCATAAAGAGGGAATTTGTGGAAGAAGGGATTAGAGTGTTTGTTTTTAATCAAGATTTATGGTAAAGAAAAAACAGCTGTGACATAGAAACACACAAAAGCAAAAGAAAGACAAAGCAAAAATAACAACGGCTTCTTTCTCAGAATTATTTTTTAACTGGACTTCGATTTGAGAGCAATTTCAACCGAGAATATTTTCAGAAAGAAAGCTGCCTTCTAATAACCTTTAAAAAAACAAAACAAATCAGAAATCAAAAGATTATTTGGAAAATAAGAAAGTGTTCCTCGCTCTCTATTTACTGCAAAACGTGGGTTCTTAAAAATAGCACCTCAAATGGGTAAATCAAGAATTATGATTTTATTTTAAAAAAGATACATTTGAATTATTTTTCCAATAAAGCTATACAACAGGAGAAATAAAGAAAACAAAAACCCCATGCAGATGAATATATTTTGCACGAAGATAAATGAAAAGCAACAACGCAACACATCCTCACCTCTGGGGTTAGAAATGTTTGCTAGTTTCTTAATTTGCAAAGTCGACTGATTTTTGTGGTGCCCTTGTCAGCCATTAGCGTAAATTAGTGAAGTTCTTCTCTACTGCAAAGGCAGGAAAGTCAATAGACAGAAGAACAAAATACACACATTAGTAAAAGCTGCAGAAACAAGCTGATATTGTTTCACCAGTAAATATCTGGTGTGTGGCTGAGGCTTCCCAGTGACTTCCTTAAGAGATCACACTTCAAACACACTTGCTGCTTCTCCTCCATGAAGCTAACAAGAACAACAAAAAATTGGACTATATTTAGAACAGTGATAGATGGTTTTGGAACTGCATCTGATCCTTTAAGGTCCATGTTTTCATGCCTGAGTCACAACACTTGGACAACCTTGAACTACGCCGCCTACGGTTGGACTTAAGCGTAGTACACCAAATTATCGGCTACAATGTCCTGTCAGTCAATGACTACTTCAGCTTCAACCGCAACAATACGAGAGCACGCAACAGATACAAACTCAATGTTAACCGCTCCAAACTTGGTTGCAGAAAGTACGACTTCAGCAACAGAGTGGTCAATGCCTGGAATGCATTACCTGACTCTTTTGTAACATCCTCACTCCTTTAACCTTAAACTATCCATTATTGACCTTACCCCATTCCTAAGAGGTCTGTAAGGGGCGTGCATAAGTGCACCATCGTGCCTACCGTCCCTGTCCTATTGTCCCCATTTATTCGTATCTATTTCCTGTATTCTTACTCATGTTTATACTTATACCTATTATCTTGTAAGTGATTGACAAATCCATCAATCAATCAAACAAACAAACAAATAAATAAATGCTTTAGACCACGATTCTCCAAAGGAGTCAATATTGACTCCAAAGAGTCCATTTCACTTCTTCTGGTCCTCTCCCCTATGCTGTCCTCAACCCTGAGCTACAAATATTCCCACCTTCCCTGGTATTAAGACCCTTCTCAAGGACATGATATCTTTGCATAATACGATTGAGAGTAATTTGAGCCTAGGGATTTATGCCTCAAGGGAGAACTCTGGCTTGATTTATTCAGTGATCCATTTGTTTTCTTTGCTATCTTTCATATTTTCAGGAGTCTTCTCCAACTCCAAAGTTCAAGAGTGTCAATAGCAATAGCACTTAGACTTATATACTGCTTCACAATGCTTTACAGTCCTCTCTAAGTGGTTTACAGAGTCAGCGTATTTCCTCGAACAATCTGGGTCCTCATTTTACCCAACTCGGAAGGATGGAAAGCTGAGTCAACCTTGAGCCCGTCAGGATCGAACTCCTGGCTGTGGGAAGAATTAGCCTGCTATACTGCATCCTAACCACTGTGAAGGGAGGAGGGAGGGAGGGAGAGAGGACTAGCAATAGCACTTAGACTTATATACCACTTCACAGTACTTTTACAGACCTCTCTAAGGGGTTTACAGAGTCAGCCTCTTGCCCCCAACAATCTGGGTCCTCATTTGACCCACCTCGGAAGGACGGAAATCTGAGTCAACTTTAAGCCTGGTGAGATTCGAACTGCCAAATTGCAGGCAGCTGGCAGTCAGCAGAAGTAGCCTGCTGTCATGCCCTTGTTAGAGTCAGACTCTGAGGGAGAGGAGGAACAGCCGACAGGGAGTGGAGATGTGGCTCCGGAAATTGTGGAGGAGGCTGGGGAAGGGCAGAGGCCGGCTGGGCAGTCAGAGGAAGAACCAAGCCCATCCCCTCTTCATCCGAGTACACACAGGGAGGAATGGAGAAGGGAACAACTTGGCTTACGAGAAAGGAAGTGGCCACGATCCCCCTCATTAGTTGCAGCTGGGGAGAATAGTATATAAAAGAGACGGTTACAACACAGTGTTGCCAGAAACAAAGCATGTTTTATTTTGGGCTGAAGTTATCTTGGTTGGCATCCTTCCAACAGACTGTCCCTTGTTATCTCCTTGAAGTTGGTAATTACGTCCATTGTGGAAATTCCTTCATTGTAGTTTATTTTAGGTTTTTATTTCACCTCTATCTTCTCATTAAGTTCGGACTGTATTGCTTTCTTTTGAAGACTATTTTTGAGTCAGTTTTATCTCCAACTGAGAATTATTGAAGAGTGGAGACAAGTTGGAGGCATTAAAGGACATTTATTTATGTTTTGGATTTTGTTACATTTGTGTTACACTCTGAGTCATCACACCTGCAGTACTGCACTCTAACCACTGCGCCAACGTGGCTCAATACTCTTCCTATCCTTATAGGAACATATGAAACCAGATCTGACTAAGGAGCCTTGCTTGATTCCAAACCATGGATAATCCTTGGCTTACAACCATTCATTTAGTGACCGTTCAAAGTTATAACAGCACTTAAAAAAAGACTTACGAGCCTTTTTCACACTTACGACCGTTGCAGCATTCCCCAGGGTTATATGATCAAAATTCAGGCCCATGGCAACGGGCTCATCTTTATGATGGTTGCAGCGTCCCTGGGGAGTCAGGGGAATCTCCTTTTGCGACCTTCCGATGAGCAAAGTCAATGGGGAAAGCCAGATTCACTTAACAACCATGTTGCTAGCATATCACTTGAAGCGATTCACTTAACAATAATGGCAAGGAAGATCGCAAAATGGGACAAAACTGACTTAATGACTGTGTCGCTTAGCAACAGAAATTTTGAGCTTATTTTTGGTCATAAGAAGACTACCTGCAATTAAATGCAACCCTCGTTTGCTTTTGGAGCTTTGAGTTAAAGAAAGGGAGAAAATATCCATTGGTATTTATATTTATATTTATATATATGGATCTTTGGTTCTTCGGGTTTTCTCCTGCTTAGAATTGGAAGTATCTAGGCGACGTTTCGATGAAGTCTCATTCATCATCTTCAGGCTTGTGTCTTCAGCCTTGTGCTTCTCGGAGTAATGTGAGCTTGCAGCTGCTTCTTCCTTTTAACTGCTAGTGGGGGTGTGACTTGATTGGGTGGGGGCTTGGCTGTGTTCTGATTGGCTGGGGGTGTGTTCTCATTGGTTGGGGGATTGGCTGTGTTCTGATTGGTTGGGGGGTTGGCTGTGTTCTGATTGGCTGGGGGTGTGTTCTGTTCCAGTGGGGGATTGGTTGTACTCAGGTTAGTCTTAGTTGCTAGGGGATTTGAGCTGGTGAGCTGTGATCCTGTTGTTTGGCTTCGTGTTCGTGGTCATGCCACATCTTCATGGTGGGCGTCAGTTCACTTCATGTATGGGTTGGGGGGTGGATTAGCAGGTGTGTGTGTGTGTCTGTGTGCATCAATTTGATATAGGACTCTGGCTCTTGTTTGTTTCAATCCTTTAGAGTGGTTCCTTCATCATTTTTATCATGGGTAAGAAATGTGTCACTCTCTCCTCCAACTCCATTACGGCTTCAGAAAATTAACTCGCGTTCAAGTGGTCATTTCAGATTGGACATAAAGATTCAAACAGCAGTGTCCTTCCTTTTAACTGATAGCCTCTTTCATTCTGCACAACGGTGGCATTTGGCTTGTCAGCTTTTATAATACGAACAGGAGAGGCCTTTTTTAAAAAAATAAAATAAAATAAAAGAAGGTCCTTTTGTGAAAATCTGGACACCACAATTTCCTGCCCGAAGTCTCGTAAGCGTTCGCTTTGAAATGCAGCCCCTATTGTTGCCTTATCGAAATTCATCTTCCTCCACCTCTTAACATTTCTGCCTCTGATATTTCTTCAAGTAGAAATGCTTCAAAGGAGAATTGCTTGTCTTTTCACCCCTCCCATTTATGGGAAAGGAAAAAAAAGATGATTAGGGAGCAAATATGATTCACAATGCGCTAAAAATAGTGTGTCTGTGTGTTTGCCTGTGTCAAATTGCATGGCTGTGGTTTCCAGTAGGAATTATCAATACATGGGGGATAATGACATGGGATGTTCACAAGCATGCCCATGGAGTAGAGAACAAACCCATGTCTGTTGGAATGCTTCTGAACATCCTTGGATGACCAACAGAGAGCTTTCCTGCTTGATGGGGATGAAAGTGATATCTCTCTATATAAAAGCCAAGTACCACTCACTCATCACGAAATCTCGAGAACCGTAAAGCCTACAAACCTGAAATTTGGCACGTATGTTCCTCTTGGCTTCTAGGTGCTCACTAAGAAAGGATTTTTTGAAATGACCATCAGATCATTAGTATTTCATTAGTATTTCTTATACAGCAATTAACATGCTCTGATGCTAAGGAGTTCAACTCCCCCTCCCCACCTGAAAAGAAATCTGTTCCAATTACCAGTTGCCTCACATTCAGTTATCCCAGTTCAAACTGGCAGACGTTCCACTCCTTCACTCAGGAGCGTCCTGGGGCTCCTTACAGTACTAAATGTCGGTACCTCACCAAAATGTCTACACCTTCCACCTATGGAACCGCTTCCAGACTCAAGGCGGCGGGAGCGATATTCCCTTATGTGTTTCAATCACCGAACACTGCTGAGCCAACAGATTGTGAACCGAATTTCTCCTGCATAGCCCGATCACATAGTTTTGTCACAAAGCACGGGTATAGTAGTTCTTATACAGCAATTAACACGCTCTGATGCTAAGGAGTTCTGCTCCCCCTCCCCACCTGAAAAGAACTCTGTTCCAAATACAAGTTGCCTCACATTCCGTTATCTCAGTTCAAACTGGCAGACGTTCTACTCCTTCACTCAGGAGCGACCCGGGGCTCCTTACAGTACTAAACGTCGGTACCTCACCAAAATGTCTACGCCTTCCACCTATGGAACCGCTTCCAGACTCAAGGCGGCGGGAGCGATATTCCCTTACGTGTTTCAATCACCGACCACCGCTGAGCCAATGGATTGAACTGGAGTGAACCGGATTTCTCCTGTATTGCCCAATCACATAGTTTCACCACGAAGCACGAGTAATACCAGCTAGTCTCAAATAAAGGGGAGAAACTGCCCTGGTAAAGAAAAATAGGAGGTATAAAAATTGGGAGGGAGAGAAAGGAAACTCTTTTTGTGGTACAGAAATGGAGAAAACAGAAAGCCCAGAACACAGAGAGAAAGAAGGCAGCTCTTATTTTGCGCGATATTGAAAAAGACTAGAAAAGGGAGGAGGAATTGCTAGCACAAAGGATTTTGTGATGAAAAGATGGGCTGTAGGATGCCTTCACACCGGGTGTAAAGATATAATTCTCTTAATAACAAGGAAGAGGATGAGAGACAGTCGAGGCAACCAAAGGGAAAGGTGATAATGCAAGCAGAATAATAGGAGAGAGTTGGGATTGTTGAAGTCCCCGGCAGATGAAAATTGGGGCCTGTGGTTCTCCATTGTGTAGAAACAGCAATAAGAGGGGGAAAGAAAAGTGGCACCTTTTGATGGGGTGTTGTTGACTATACAGAGTTTTCATCTTACTATTATACAGTACAGCTCAAAGTTACTACAGGTATGTAAACTGGGAGAGAGAACTGATTCAGGGGCAGGATGCCCCCACAATCACTCCAGTTTGTGCAGGTTTGCTAGTTCTGGCGAGGTTTTGGGTGGCTTCACCTCCTGCAATGCATGCTAGAAGGGTGAAATCAGAGCTGAGCTTGTTTTGTTACTGAACTAGCTAACATCATCAGTGCTAGAAGGGAGGTGGGGGGGGGGAGGAGGAGGAGGACGATGACTGTGGGGTTCTTGGTGCTCTCTGAGTTGGTTGTTTTCTTGCAGACATTTCATCACTGAAAATGAGAAGGGAGCAAGACTATCAAAGAGAAAAATCACTTGGTTCAGGAGAGGAGGCAGTATAAGAAAGAAAATACTCAGCCCAACTCCACTTTAATTATGCTTGATGTAAGTTCTTTGGGTGAATTGCTTCAGCAGGTTTTCAAGTTTCTGTTATGGTATCCCCCTAGATATATTTCCAGAAATCTGAGAAGTTCTTGTTTTTGCCAGCCTTGATGGACTAGAACAGCAGTTGCCAACTGATGGGCCTTGGGCCACTGGTGGGCCATGAGAAAATTTTATGGGCCACAGAGAAATCTCACTCCCAGAGCACCCCCCCCAAGGCAATTAATCCAGGCTGCGCAGAAACACAAGGCTGGCCCGCGGGAACCCTCCCTGCCCACTCACTCCTTACCCGGCAAACTTGACTGCTAAATTGCTATTTTTCCTTTTTCCAACCATCAGCTGTTCTGCTGTGCCGCGAGATTTAGATTAGCTAGGAAGCAGGAAATGGTTGGATTTCTTGCTTTCTAGCTAGTCTTTAGATCTTCGGCTCTGCTATTAAGCACAGCCGAACCTCCCTTAGAGCTGAAGGTTCTATAATTCAGTGCAGACTCACGGCAAGCAAATTTTATGTGACAGATTCAGCTAGCCGATGGCAGAGAGATAGATCACTGAATGATTCTGTGAGCAACTCAATCTGCCTGCCTGCTTTGCCTGATTTGGGGTAAAAGTTGCTCTTTTTTTAATAAAAAATTCAATGTTTATATAAATATTTATAATATTTACATACAAGCCATGCGCAGACAATCACATGACCACCAAGCCACACCCACAAATTAGACCACGCCCACAGAACCGGTTAGTGGTCCCTGGGATTTAAAATTATGAGTTTGGTGGTCCCTGAGGTCCAAAAGGTTGGTAACCCCTGCACTAGAACAGGCAAATCTTTTGGGCTCAGCGTGTCAAAAATTCAGAAAAGGCCTAATCTTAATTCTGCTTCTTTTTCTCTCTCTCTCTCTCCCTCCTTCTCCCACTCCCTCTCTCTCTCACACACACATCCACACCAATCAGTAGAGAAACAATTTTTATACACAGGTAGTCCTAGACTTACAACAGTTCACTGTGTGACCGTTCGAAGTTAGAACGGCACTGAAGAAGGGGACTTATGACTATTTTTCATACTTATGACCATTGCAGCATCCTCATGGTCACGTGATTTACATCTTTGGCTGTTGTGGATGACAAAGAAAGGCAGGATGGTTGATTCCAGGCAGCGTGGTGATCCTGCTCTAAAATAATAAGTTTTGCGTTACCTTTTGATGGATGGCAATTGTATAAGAACCAGTACACCATTCCTTCCTCCCTTCCTCTCTCTTTTTTTTAAATCTCCAAGAGCGACGAGAACAGCTTAATGCCCACATTAGTGGGTTTGTAGATAACGAATGACTGGCTTGCCTGTTGCCAGGTGGTTTTAAATGTAACCATGCTGTGCTCACATTTCTTTCTGATCTGCACTTAAATTTTCATTTGCTTTTTACAGTAGCTGGCAAAAGGCTGCCAAGGTATCCATCTTGGGAAAGGCAGAGTTTTCATGATTCATCTTGTGTTTTATTCTCCTTCCCTGGTTTCTTTCTTCTGCAGAGTTTCCTTGCAAATGGCAGATTGGGAAGTGTGGGGTCTTACGTCAGCCTTTGGAGCAAATGCCTTGAAATCTGTGAGTGTGTGAATTGTAGATAATTCCCCAATTTATCAGTTTTCCTGATGTAGAAACTTTGTTTCTGAATGACTTTCCTTGATGGCTTCCAAAGCTGACTGGTAGTTAACAGATAACAGTTAATCAGAGTTGGAAGGGACCTTGTAGGTCATCTAGTCCAACCCCCTGCACAAGCAGGAAACCCTACACCACTTCTAACAAATGGCAGTCCAATTTCTTCTTGAAAGTCTCAAGTGATGGCGGTCCCACAACTTCTGAGGGCAAGCTGTTGCATGGGTTGATAGTTTCACTGTCAGAAAGTTTCTCCTTATTTCCAGCTTAAATCTCTCCTTGTTCAGTTTCCATCCATTATTCCTTGTCTGGCCTATAGGTGCTTTAGAAAATAGATTGACCCCCCTTCCTCTCTGTGGCAGCCCCTCAAATATTGGAAGACTGATATCCTGTCTCCCCTGGCCCTTCTCTTCATTAAACTAGACTTGCCTAGTTCCTGTAACCGTTCTTCGTATGTTTTAGTCTCCAGTCCCCTAATCATCCTGGTTGCTCTTCTCTGCACTTTTTCTAGAGTCTCGACATCTTTTTTATAATGTGGTGAACAAAACTGGATGCAATACTCTAGGTGTTGTCTAACTAATGCTTTATAGGGTGGTATTAGTACCTCACCTGATCTTGATTGTATCCCTCTGTTAATGCAACTTAGGGTTGCATTAGCTTTTTTGGCTGCTGCTGCACACTGCTGGCTCCTATTTAGCTGGTTGTCCACTAAGACTCCAAGATCCCTCTCACAGTTCCTGCTATTGAGCCCGGTTTCACCCAGTCTATATGTATACTTTTGGTTTTTCTTGCCTAAGTGCAGGATTTTACGTTTCTCTACATTTAATTTCATGTTGTTAGATACGGCCCAGTGTTCTAGTCTGTCAAGATTCATCTAGATCCATCTCCCATGTCTGGAAAGCCAGACATGGGTGATGCAAATGAAGTTCAGAAGACTGAGATAAGAACCATAGGAAGGAAGGTTTTATTTACAGAATAACAGAATTGGAATGGAGTTTGGAGATCTTCTAGAACCCCATTGCTCAAGCAGGAAATCTTATACTACTTCAGACAAATGGTTGTCCAATCTCTTCTTAATAACCTCTAGTGATGGAACATTCTGGAGCCAAGTCATTCCATTAATTAATTGTTTTCCCTGTCAGGCAATTTCTCCTTGGTTCTATGTTGAATCTCTCTTTGATAAATTTCCATCTGTTATTTTTTGTCTTCTCTTAGGTGCATTGGAAAATAGGTTGGCACCCTCTTCTGTATGACAATCCCTCAAATATTAGAAGTAGCAGAAATTCTGTTTATGTAAAGTACCACACAGAACAAACAAATACGGTCACCACGTGCTTTACTGCTCAACTGTTTAACTGTAACAGGAAACAGGAAATTTAAACCATTGGTCTGTTAGTCCGGCAGTGTCTGAATAAAATGTGAACACTGAAGAAACCTGGAGCCTATTTTGGTTAATGATTGGGAGAAAATAAATGTTCATGTAGCTCCTTCCAACCTACAGTTGGTTTTATTAAAGAGTTGTACCCACAAAGCATCCATCAGTAGGTGAAAATGATGATTTATGGATTTAATGATTTTAAAAGGTGAGGATTAAATAAGGGGCAGAAAGGATCTCTGGAAGAGTTAAGGGGAAAAGGAGATAATGGATTTGTTAATAACGGTTGGAAACAAAGTTGGAAGTCATTTGTATCTGTTTCTTTAGTTATCTCTCTCTCTCTCTCTTTTGCTTTTCCTTTGCTTTAGGCACATGATTCTTTCAAGCTAAGTTGGTAATAAAGATTTGCATTGGGTTTAGTTTCTCTGGAACTCACTCTTGGACAGGTGGTCTACAACTGATTTGGCTTTCTGGTTGGAATAGGTTTTTTTTTTTTTTCTCTTTCTTTCTTTTTTTCTGATACCAAACAGCCACAAAGTTGAGTTCCACCAGCTGCAAGGCATACTTTTCTTCAAACTTCTTCATTTGGATCCTTGCCTTGCTCAATTCCCCATCCTGTAGCCCATGAGAAAATTCAGCAAACATTGTTGACCTGCAGAAGGCTTTCTCTTAATCAAGGACTTTGTTCCTTTCTTTTTTGAGATTTTCTCTCTCTTTAACGTTTAACATTTTTCAAACTATGGGTTCATCTCACACCTGATGATCTTGCTTGTGGTTGTGTAGAAAGTTAGTACCTGCCCCTCTCCTAGAAGAATGAAGTATTTTGAGAAATATTAAAAAGGCAGAATTTTATATTTCCCTGGATGAAAAATGGAGAAACCTGCTCTTGGAAAGCAGCCCCCATTTTTCTTAATAGCCCCCAACAGATGTTAGCACTTAAGAGATAAAGAGCTAGCTAGCTCTATTCATAAGAAAATACCCTCACCCAAGATAGGATTTGTTGTGGTTCACCAGCAACAGGTGTGGATGGTTGAGGTCTCAGAGAGCGAGGACTCAGATGAGAGGCCTGTGTGTGAGGCAGGGATGGGCCCAGGACCACCAGGGAGTGAAATGCTGCCTTTGGAGATTATGGGAGCTGGCAGCAGTGATGAAGGGGAGCCCAAGGAGACTGGGCCCAATGTGCTTGCACGTAGGACTGCTCGTAGGAAAGAGCAGCTGCAACAGCACGGGTGACTCAGGAGTGAGGCTGCAAGGTAATGGCCCCTCTCTTAAGAGTTAAAAGCCAGCTAAGAAACCAGAGTTCTTTGCAGGAAGCAAAGATGTTTTTGCACTCAAGCCTTGTTGACATTCGGACTATCTTAGTTGGTATTTGGAGACACTTTGTGTTTGAAATATTTCTTAGTAGCGTTATCTAGTGTTCTTGTCAGCCTTGCACAACCTTGACAAGGCTTGTTCTTATCAGAGACAATTAGTTTGAAACAGCCTTTTAACCGTGAAGGAATGGAATTCATAAAGAATCATTAAAATGTTTTGCTGTTACCTCCATTTCATGGTTGTTTACTTGGAACAAGGTTTGGATCAGAACAGGATTAGCCCTCCTCAGCCACAATAGGAATTGCCCAAAACCTCTTCATTGCATCATCTCAGTTGCATCACCTCCAGCAGTTCGAACTTCAACCAAACTTAGCTCAGACAAACTCCTAGGATTTGTACATGGCCCCATGGGTGTCTGACAACAGCCAATAGAATACATGTTCTTGCACAGGAACAGAAACTTCAAGTGCAAAGCCCAAGAGAAGGTATAAATACCACCCCCCACTCTCAACTCCATGAACTGAACCAGACAGATATTTCTTCCAACCGTTGATTTTTGAAAACAGCAAACTAGCACCATTTTTAAGCATGAAATTTCACTTGGAATCTTGTCTTGGCGTCCATTTTTGCATTCAAGTTGAAAAAAATTTTTGGACCTCCTGGACCACAGCATCAGAAATTTTCTTCCCCAGGAACTTTCCTCTGAACCTTGAATGTACAGGTAGTCCTTATTTAGCAATTGTCTTGCCAGAATTACTATGGGGATGAAGCAATTTGCAATCAGTCCTTGCACTGATGAACTTTGTAAGTCCGTAAAGCAAAGGAAAGCTAAAATAAGATCTTAAACACAATTGAGCTTTCACTTAGCGACCACTTCACTTGATGGCCCAGTTGTGGCTCTACTAAATGAAAACTACCTATTAAAGCAAACTCTAGTCTAAAACTAGCATTTTGGCAACAATCTCTCCTCTGGGTGGCAGCATCTTCCTGTCCTTTCCTTTGAGTTTGGCAATCTGGATGTAATTCATTCTTTTCCCGATTTAAAAAAATTAATGATAAACTAGCTGACATCGTTCTCAGTTGTCACCTTCTGTCACGGGCGCAGCATTTATTATATTTCGTTTTCCCTCCTAGAGTGGCCTTTGCATTTTTCTCTTATTGTTTGCATTTTCTTTGATTTCGCCTCTTGGCATTTGTATCCCACTTTTTCTTCTGTAATTCAAAGGTGGAGGAGAAATCTGTTTCTATCTTCAAAACAACAGAGTGAAATAGTAGCCTGAAAAATGTTGACAGGCCAAAGGTGAACGTCAAGGGTTGAAAAGGAATTTGAACCTCCTCAGTCCACCCAAGCATGGTAGAGCTTGGTCTTTTCATAGCTGGATTACTTTGAAATTAGATGATTTAAAATACTGGATTTTTTTTTTTAGTTGATTTCTTATAGGAAAGTTATAAAGTGAATGCATCAGTCACATACGTGAGATAGGTGGCTATACAAATGAACAGAATAGAAAAGAATAGGAATTCTTTATTGGCCAAGTGTGATTGGACACACAAGGAATTTGTCTCAGTGCAAATGCTCTCAGTGTCCATAAAAGAAAATATACATTTGTCAAGAGTCAAGAATCATCAGGCACAACACTTAATAACAGTCATAGGGTACAATAAGCAATCAAATCATACTAGGAAACAGTCAATATAGATCGTAAGGATACAAGCGACAAAATTACAGTCCTACAGTCACAAGTGGGAGGGGATGGGTGATAAGGAGTGATGAGAAGATTAATAGTAATAGTAGTGCAGACTTTGTAAATAGTGGGACAGTGATGAAGGAATTATTTGTATAGCAGAGTGATGGCAGTCGGGAAAAAACTGTTCTTGTGTTTAGTTGTTCTGATGTGCAGTGCTCTATAGCGTTGTTTGGAGGGAAGGAGTTGAAACAGTTTATGTCCAGGATGTGAGGGGTCTGTAAATATATTCACAGCCCTCTTTTTGACTCGTGCAGTATATAGGTTCTCAATGGAAGGCAGGTTGGTAGCAATTGGTTTTTTTTGTAGTCCTAATTATCCTCTGAAGTTTGTGTCTGTCCTATTGGATTGCAGAACCAAACCCAAATATTACAGTGATGAAGAAAATTAAGGCCACGCTGTTTGTTTTCCCCTCAAATTTTGAGCTTCTTAATTCTGTCCTCAAAACACTCTGCAAGATTTTCTCTTTGCCGTTAGCAATAATGATTTTTTAAAAGTCCCAGAGCTCCTGCATTAGAATCTTCATTATAAATTACATTTAATGTATTTTCAGATACAGTACAGAGGCACTGTGTTTTATCACGGGCCTGCGCTACAGTGACACAGTGGTTAGAGTGCAGTACTGCAGGCTACTTCTGCTGACTGTCAGATGCCTGAACTTTGGCAATTCAAATTTCATCAGGCTCAAGGTAGACTCAGCCTTCCATCCTTCTGAGGTGGGTAAAATGAGGACCCAGATTGTTGGGGGCAATAGGCTGACTCTGTAAAATGGCTTAGAGAGGGCTGTAAAGTACTGTGAAGCAGTATATAAGTCTAAATGCTATTGCTATTATATTGACCAGCTGTCACTGCCTCTGCAGCTGAATCTCAGTTTGTAGGCCTTGTATAAGAGTCCTTTCCTTTATTCCCTTACCTAGCCAGAGGAGAAGGCAACCAATAAAACAGTCCTATTAGAGATCCATTTAATTTAGCCCCTGGGAAGAGAATCCAGGGCACGATATGGTATCTCTTCCCTTTTTCTATTTCTTTGCAGGAGGGCGATTCCTCTACATGTCAAAGAAAGAGGATGCTTTTATGCATAAAATTTTCATAGTTGATTTATAGCCTAGAGTTGCAAATGTAGAAATAATTAGTATCATTTAAATGAAGCATACCTTCCTATAGTGAGAAAGATAGCAGTAGCTGTTCTGCTTAGTCCATTGGCAATTATGAACTGTTGGCTGATGGACAACTTGGCAGCTCTTTGTTCTGAAATACATTTTACTTGAAAATAGACTTGCAAAGGTCCTAAAAACTAAGAAGTCTGGAGCCTCTCTGGTTCATTTTGCTCCAAATTCATGATGAGTTATCATGATTTTGTTTCGTGTTTGGGATGTGGTTGAAGAATTACGTGTTGTAGTCCTTGATTTAATTTTCAAATTCCTAATAGATGGGAGTTGGTAGAATTTATGCTTATTATGGAAGTTACCTACTTCCATAATAAGCACAAATTATGTTAGAATAACAGAATAACAGAGTTTGAAGGGACCTTGGAGGTCTTGTAGTCCAACCTGCTCCTCAGGCAGGAAATCTTATACCATCCCAGACAAGTGATTGTCCAAACTCTTCTTAAATACTTCCACTAATGGAACACCCACAACTTCCACTGATTAATTAATTAATTTCAACATTTTTAATTTCAACATTTATATGCCGCCCTTCTCCGGAGACTCAGGGTGGCTTACAGTCTATGGAGCACCATGCTAAGTGCTCAGCAATAGCCTTCTTTCCATTGTATATGCCTGCTTATTATTACTAGGGCTTTTGGCCCCCCGAAGCAGCATTTTTTACAAAGTCAGCTTATTGCCCCCAACAATCTTGGGTCCTCAATTTACCTACCCCGAGAGGATGGAAGGCTGAGTCAACCTTGAGCCTGGTGGGATTCGAACCTGCACTAATTGCAGGAAATTGAACCAAGTGCTAGATGCTTAACAGCCTGCACCACCAAGGCCCTGACAATTGTTCCCATTGTCAGGAAATGTCTCCTTAGTTCTAGGTTGCTTCTCTCCTTGATTAGTTTCCACTCATTGCTTCTTGTCCTGCCTTCGGGTGCTTTGGAAAACAGCTTGACTCCCTCTTCTTTCTGGCAGCCCCTTAGATATTGGAACACAGCTATCATGCCATCCCCCTTTTTTTTTCACTTTATCCACAAGAGTTGCTCTGTGTTCTACTCTTTAAAATTAAAGTAACATACAAAAGAATTTGTGTTGACAAAGAGTGATATCAGTACAAACATCAAGTGTAATATTGGCTCAAAACCTGGTTACAGAACCTCTTTGCGGGAAAACTCTGGAGCCATCTAAGCTTGGCATGGAAGAATACACTACAGACATTTCATTAATGGCATTGCAATAATCGGGCACTCTGGGTTAGATATGCAAGCCCTTGTTTTGTTTCAAATTTGAAGGAAATCAAGGACTGTAAATCAAAATACAAAGGTACACCTTTTTAGTAATGGTGTACCCTTGTAATGAATAGAATAGAATACTTTATTGGCCAAGTGTGATTGGACACACAAGGAATTTGTCTTGGTGTAAATACTCTCAGTATACATAAAGAAGGAACATTCGTTAAGAATCAAGAATCATAATGTACAACACTTAATGATAGTCACAGGGTACAATCAACATCAAATCATACTAGGAAACAGAGGATACAAGCAACAAAGTTACAGTCACAAGTGGGCGGGGATGGGTGATAAGGAGTGATGAAAAGATTAATAGTAATAGTAGTGCAGACTTTGTAAATAGTTGGACAGTGTTGAGGGAATTATTTGTTTAGCAGAGTGATAGTGTTCGGGAAAAAAACTGTTCTTGTGTCTAGTTGTTCTGGTGAGCAGTGCTCTATAGTGTCGTTTTGAGGGAAGGAGTTGAAACAATTTATGTCCAGGATGTGAGGGGTCTGTAAATATTTTCACAGCCCTCTTTTTGACTCGTGCAGTATACAGGTCCTCGATTGAAGGCAGGTGGATGGTAATTGTTTTTTCTGCATGACTGAATCTGCAGAGAGATTCAAACATTCCCACTATCATTAACAATAGAAGAATTCTTATATATAATATATTCCAATATATAATATATAATATATTCTAATATATATATGATCCATCTCAGAAAAGAATCTCCTGGCCTGTAGCCCTTTGAGTCTTCACTATGTCTAAAACTATACTTGCTATCTATACATCATATATATAATCTTCACCTCTTTCATGTATGAAAGAAAACTGATGTTAAACACCCTCATTTCTTTAATAATTTGCTATCTTGTTACAAATGAGTATGGAGACTATTGGGTGCAGCACCCCAAAATTTTTGACCGATCTGTGAATTTCAGGATCCCAGTTTCATAATTTTGTTTTATAACTACAAGGCTTCTGCTCTAACTTTCTATTGTTGTCAAGGAAAGAATAAGAAAAAAACCCTCCATTTTTCCACCCATCAGCTTCCTGAAAGACGCAACCTGTTGCCGCTCTTGAAAATGTTTAGGTTTGCTTATTGGTTTATGAATCATCAGAGCGATATACTCAAAATAATAACTGACTCACACAACTTATGAAAAGAAAAGAAAAAAAAAACAATGCCTCTAATAAAACAGCCGAATGTCAGCCTGGATCTAAAATAAACACCAAATGAACAGTCGTCTGAGCGATTGCCAGAACAGGCTGAGGCTAGAAGGAAGAGACAAACACAACTGATCTGAAAATTGTCAACAAATCCAATGCTTAATGGGACAGAAAGGAGAAACATTTCAGTGCACGACCAGAGAGCAATCTCATTAGGTTGAGTTAGAATCTATTTAATTATATATTTAATGATATTTGACTTGGACACACTATTAGAATAGAATAGAATTCTTTATTAGCCAAGTGTGAATTTGTCTTTGGTATAGAAGCTCTCAGTGGACATAAAAGATATCAGTGATAAATCATGATCATAGTCATCATAAAAATACATTCATCATGAATCATAAAATACAATACTTAGTGATAGTCGTGGGATGCTAAATAAGCAATCAAAATCATACTAGGAAACTAAATAACACAATATAAATCATAAAGATACAAGCAACAAGGTTATAATCATAAGTAGGAGGAGATAGGTAATAGAAAGGATGTGTTGTGATCCATAGGTGGCCTGTGGAGCTGGCAGCAGAGTCGGACATGGGCCAGTCCTGGAGTCTGGGGAGGGCTCGGATGAGGGATCTGTGTCTAACACAGAGATGGGGCCAGGGCCATCTGAGAGTTATGTGCTGATTCTGGAGCCTCCAGAATCCGATATCAGTGAGGCAGAGGAACAGGGGGAGCCTGTTCCCAGTGCGCGCTTGTGCAGAGCTGCCAGAAGGCAAGGACAGTTAAGACAAAAGGAGCAACTCGGAGTAAGGCTTGGAGATGATTGGCCCCTCCCATAAGACTTAAAGGAGGAGTAAAGGGATATGAGCATTTGCAGGAAGCAACTTTGTTTGGTTTAAACTCTGAAGCTCCATGTTGACTTCGTGCTCCATTTGCCTTGTACCGCTAATTGGCAATTTAGTCGTTGGCAGCATTTCAAGGGAGATAAAGGTGGGTGCTTATCAGCCTTATCCCGAAAGGCTGTGGCAGACCTCTGTTGGACTATTCATTACGGGCTGTGAATGCATATAATTCACAGCTGTTGAAATAAAAGCAAGTTTTTGGGAACAGCGTGTGATTGTTACTGTCTCAGGAAGCCTTGGTCAGAACAGGATGAGAAGAATAATAGTAATATAGTCTTAGTAAATAATTTGAGAGTGTTGTGGGAATTGTTTAGCAGAGTGATGGCATGCAGGGAAAAAAACTGTCCTTGTGTCTAGTTGTTCTGGTGTGCAGTTATGTTTGAATTCAGTTTAGCTTTAGTCTTGGTTGTCTTTCTCCTTCCTGGTTTGTGGAGTGTGGTCCTTGCCTGTCAAAACTCACAAAGGCCAGTGTGTGATGTTTGGCCAATAATGGCACCAAGGCAACAGAAGAGAGCCTCTTCCAAGAAAATAGAAATTTGTGACAATCGGAGTATCTCCATCTTCCCAGATGGGTGGGTTATGGTGCTGAAACCCACTGCTGGGAATCGAACTTGTGAACCTCTGTACTTTAGATCAGTGGTCGCCAACCGGTGGGCCGTGGCCCACTGATGGTCTGCGAGAAAATGTTGGTGGTCCACAGAGACATGTCACCCCCAGAGCACTCCCCAAAGCAATTAATCCAGGCTGCGCAGTAACACAAGGCTGCCGGGAACCCTCCCCTCCCACTCACTCCTTACCTGGCAAAATTGCCTGCTAAGTGGCTATTTTTTCTCCCCCCCTCCCCGACCATCAGCTGTTCTGCTATGCTGGGAGTTTTAGATTAGCTAGAAAGAAGGAAACCATTGGATTTCTTGCTTTCTAGCTAATCTTTAGATTTTCAGCTCTGCTTTTAAGCAGAGCCGAACCTTCCTTACGTCTGAAGGTTCTATTATTCAGTACAGACTCACGGCAAGTAAATTTTATGTGACAGACTCAGCTAGCCGATGGCAGAGAGATAGATCACTGAATGATTCTGTGAGCAACTCAATCTGCCTGCCTGCTTTGCCTGATTTTGGGTAAAAGTTGCTCTTTTTTTTAAATAAAAAAATTCAATATTTACATAAATATTTATAATATTTACATACAAGCCATGCCCAGCTAGTCACATGACCACCAAGCCACACCCACCAATTAGGCCACGCCCACAGAACCGGTTAAGAAATTTGAATTCATCTTAGTGGTCCCTGGGATTTAAAATTATGAGTTTGGTGGTCCCTGAGGTCCAAAAGGTTGGCGATCCTTGCTGGCTTTATCAGTGCATTCATTTTATAGCTACAGATAGTCCTCGACTTACAACAAATGGTTTAGTGACCATTCGAAGTTACAATGGCCACTGGAAAAAAGTGACTTGTGACTGTTTTTCACATGATCATTGCCACATCCCCATGGTCACATGATCAAAATTCGAATGTTTGGCAACCAGCCTGCATGGCTTATCGGTGTCCCAGGATCATGTGATCATTTTTTGCAAACTTCTGTCAAGAAATCCAGATTCATTTAATAACCGTGTTATTCATTTAACCCATGCAAGGATTCACTTAGCGACTGTGGCAAGAGAAGTTGTAAAACGGGGCAAAACTCACTGAACAAACATAAAATTTCCAACATAAATTCTGCGGCTTCAGTTGCCTGTAACTCAAGGACTACCTGTAATGCAAATATATAATAAACACAGTAATAATATCATGTTACAAATAACACTATAAACTTGGACACTCACGCTAGTCAAGGTTTCCCTCCCAGCCCTTTGAGTAATGTGCTTTTTGCCCTCCTGCCTTGCCTGGCTCTCCAGTATACCAAACATCGCTGGCTCCAGATATATTAAATTACATAGCCACACAGTGAAACAACATACTTTGGAAACCGGTTGTCAATTGTCCAAGAAGATTTTAACCTTACTGGTTTGGAAACAGATTTCGGGATTCTATTTGGAAGCAGGGCTGAGATGCTGTTTGGCCAAAGTACAATGCTGTGAAGCACTACACACAAACACACACACACAAGCACACATACACAAACACAACCAACCAGGGTTCTCTAGTTTTTGTGCAGAAGGTTCATCTGGGTTTGTTTGTTTGTTTTGGTCCCTTCGAGTTCATGTTGATTCTTGATCATTGCCCGGATAAGATCCCTGCAGTTTTCATGGTCAAGATTTCTGAATCCTTTGCCATTGTTTGCTTCCTTGGGCTGAGATGGAGTGACTGGCCTGAGGTCAGTCAGCTGGTTTTGTCCATAAGGTGAGGATTATTTATTTATTTATTTATTTATTTGATTTGTCAATCGCTTACAAGATAATAGGTATAAGTATATACATAGTTATGAATACATGAAATGGATATATATAAGAAAAATAAAAGAAACAATAGGACAGGGACGGTAGGCACGTTGGTGTGCTTATGCACGCCCCCTACAGACCTCTTAGGAAAGGGGTGAGGTCAATAGTAGACAGTGTAAGGTTAAAGTTTTTGGGGTTTGGGGAAGAAACCACAGAGTCAGGTAGAGTATTCCAGACATTAACCATTCTGTTGCTGAAGTCGTATTTCCTGCAATCAAGTTTGGTGCGATTAACCTTGAGTTTGTATCTATTGTGTGCTCTTGTATTGTTATGGTCGAAGCTGAAGTATTCATTGACAGGTAGGACATTGCAATAGAGAATTTTATGTACTATACTTAGATTGGATGGAAGGCAGCGTAGTTCTAGCTTTTCTAGGTCTAGAATTTCAAGTCTGGTGGCATAAGGTATTCTGCCAAGAGTAGAGGAGTGGAGAACTCTTCTTGTGAAATATTTCTGGACTTTCTCAACTGTGTTAATATCAGATACGTAATGCGCACAATTAACCTGATGAGTTAACCACTACACCAATCTGCCTAGCTTCCTCAGGGCTAAATCACCTGAACGTGATACTTTCTGTAGCTTCTTCTAAAAGCAAGTAATGGTCTCCTAAAGAAACTTGTGCCATGGAGTTTTTCAATCAATCAATATCAGAATAGAGCTAGAAGGGACCTTGAAGGTCTTCTAATCCAACTCCTTCTTCAAGCATGAGACCCTATACAATTTGAGACAAATGGTCTCTTCTTGAAAACCTCCAGTGATAGAGCATCCACAACTTCTAGAGGCAACTGTTCCACTGGTTAATTATTCTCACTATTAAGAAGTTTCAGGTTGAGAAGCTATCAAATAAAACCACCAGTCATAAAATACCTTCACCAGAAGTCCTACCTTTGTCTCCAAATCCAAGAAGAACTATCCCAAAAGAATCCAGCGAGAGAAATCTATAAGGAGCTTTCTGATCTTCTAAAAATAAGGGATAAAGCAGAAATTACAGGAAAAGATTTTTGTTTTTATCCTGGGGAAATTGAGCAGAAATTGAGTTTAGCACGATAATATTCCAAATATTTTAATTCCCCCCCGTGTGACTCCAAAACAAAAATTGAAATGCAAGTGTGGGACCCCACAAAGTACTTTACTAATGGGAGTGAGGATGTCACCGCTGCACACTTCTCATTCAAAGCACTCTTGGAAGAAGAGCAAAAATTAGCCACCTTGTAAAGGTAACATTTGCATATATGAGATAAAGCAGCGTGCAGTATGCGCTTGGCTGGTGGATGTCAGAACACAGAGTAGCAAATGAAATGCCAGAATCAAGAGTTGGCTGGTGAGTCTTGGTCCAAGCCAAACTGACCTGGATGGATTTCCCAATGCAACCTCTCTCTCTTTGCTTTCTGCAAAGAAAAAAATTAAGAATAAAATGACTTCTTTATGCAAAACCGTACAAAGAGCATAAGATTCGAACCAGGCTCATTTCAAGAGCTGACAAGAAGGACAAGATAGAGTCAGAGGGGAAGAACAGAGCGAAGGGGAAAGCAAATCGCTCTCACTTTTACTACAAGTAGTCCTCCACTTACAATGGTTCATTTAGTGACCATTCAAAGTTACCACAGCACTGAAACCAGATAATAGATAATCAGAGTTGAAAGGGACCTTATAGGCAGGGGTGGGATTCTACCGGTTCGCACCTATTCACTAGAACCGATTGTTAACATTCTAAGCAATTCGGAGAACTGGTTGTTAGAAGAAATTACTGGACTAATCCTGTAAGGAAGGCAGGAAGGAGACATTCTGGTGTTGCTTACAGAAACTGCCTCTCCGTTAACCTTTATTACATTCTTGGCAGGACTAGACTTCCTGTCTCAGGAAGGAATTTTTTTCCCCTCCTTTGCTGATGTTTTGCTTGTGTGGAGTGACCATTCAAAGTTACAATGGCACTGAAAAAAGTGACTTATGACCGTTTTTCACACTTACAGCTGCATCCCCACAGTCATGAGAGGCCAGGCAAGGAGATGCATGCCTCGATGTGAGTGATGTTGAGTTGGCCACGCCCAGCCAATAACATGACCACCAAGCCACACCCACCAAATAAGCCATGCCCACAGAACCGGTTGTTAAAAAAACTGAATCACATTCCTGCTTATAGGCCATCTAGTCCAACCTCCCCGCCCAAGCGGGAGACCCTACACCATTTCTGACAAATGACAGTCCAATCTCTTCTTGAAAGTCTGAAGTGATGAAGCTCCCACAATTTCCGAGGGCAACTTCTGTTCCATTGGTTGATTGTTCTCACTGTCAGAAAGTTTCTCCTTATTTCCAGGTTGAATCTCTCCTTGTTCAGTTTCCATCCATTATTGCCTGTCTGGCCTTCGGGTGTCTTGGAGATTAGCTTGACCCCTTCCTTTCTGTGGCAGCCCCTCAAACATTGGAAGACTGCTCTCATGTCTCCCCTGGTCCTTCTCTTTACTAGACTAGCCAAGCCCAGTTCCTCTAATCTTTCTTTCATATGTTTTAGTCTCCAGTCCCCTAATCATCCTGGTTGCTCTTCTCTGCACTCTTTCTAGAGTCTCAACATCTTTTTTATAGTGTGGTAACCAAAACTGGATTCAGTACTCTAGGTGTGGTCTTACTAAGGCTTTATAGAGTGGTATTAGTGCCTAACTTGATTTCGATTCTATCCCTCTGTTAATGCAACTTAGGATTGCATTGGCTTTTTTGGCTGCTGCTGCACACTGCTGGCTCCTATTTAGCTGGTTGTCCACTAAGACTCCAAGATCCCTTTCACAGTTACTGCTATTGAGCCTGGTTTCACCCAGTCTATATGTGTCCTTTTGGTTTTTCTTGCCTAAGTGTAGGACTTTACTTTTCTCTATATTGAATTTAATTTTGTTAGATACAGCCCAGGCTAATTCTGCCAACTGTCAGCAGCTCAGTCCTGACTGGCTCAAGGTGGATTCAGCTTTCCATCCTTCCGAAATGGGTAAAATGAGGACCCAGATAGTTGGGGGCAAGAGGCTGACTCTGTAAACGGCTTAGAGAG
This sequence comes from Bungarus multicinctus, assembly GCA_023653725.1. Taxonomy (NCBI): domain Eukaryota; kingdom Metazoa; phylum Chordata; class Lepidosauria; order Squamata; family Elapidae; genus Bungarus; species Bungarus multicinctus. The sequence continues at coordinate 14,964,119 of CM042843.1, forward strand.
GGCTGTAAAAGCACTTTGAAGCAGTATATAAGTCTAAGTGCTATTGCTATTGCCCTTCCTTCCTTCCTTCCTTCCTTCCTTCCTTCCTTCCTTCCTTCCTTCCTTCCTTCCTTCCTTCCTTCCTACCTTCCTTCCTTTTTTCCTTCCTTTCTTCCTGCCTGCCTGCCTTCCCTTCTTTCTTTCTTTCTTTCTTTCTTTCTTTCTTTCTTCCTTCCTTCCTTCCTTCCTTCCTTCCTTCCTTCCTTCCTTCTTGCCTTCCCTCCTTGCTTCCTTTCTTCCTTCCTTCCTTCCTTCCTTCCTTCCTTCCTTCCTTCCTTCCTTCCTTCCTTCCTTCCTTCCTTCCTTCCTTCCTTCCTTCCTTCCTTCCTTCCTTCCCTCCCTCCCTCCCTCCTTCCTTCCTTCCTTCCTTCCTTCCTTCCTTCCTTCCTTCCTTCCTTCCTTCCTTCCTTCCTTCCTTCCTTCCTTCCTTCCTTCCTTCCTGTGAAGCAGTATATAAGTCTAAGTGCTATTGCTAAGTGCACAATATGGGTATCAATGGCATTGCAACTTCTGGCTTTTCAGAACTCTGTTATGATGCTAATTGCATCCCCCACATTTTGAAGAAATAAGATAGGCAGGAAGTTTTTAGAGAGTGAGTTCTGTTTCAGGACCTTTCGATAAATATTAACTACTCTGGGTCTTGAAACGATCTTCATTTAAAAATACCTGTCTGTTAAAAGGGAAATCAGTGAAGAAGGTAATGTTGAACAAGGTCTATAACAATGTTTTGCTAAAAGATACCACCCCTTTCCCTTCTCCATCACTAACTGTGGTCCATCTGGATTTCAGTTTGCTGAACACAGGGGAGATTTAGGGATTAGCTCTGTTTGAAAGCACCTCGTGCTGCTGGAAGAGGAATCTGGTTTTGCTCAGTGGCATAAACCAGATTCCCAGCAGAAAAACTAATTACTGTAATGTTTTCCGTCTTGCACGCGAGGCATCAAAAGTGTTATTAATCCCGAAGTGCCAACTTAGTTGGGCAGAATAAAAGAATTTTGTCTTGAAGATTCATGATTAGAATTTCATTGTTGTGGCTTGAATTTTCAAGTACTAAGCCAGAGGGGCAAACAAAGGGAGAGATTATATTGGAGAACTGGGCTACTTTTTAATTTTTATTTTAATTCTTCCGAGCAACAAACTTTCGACCTTCAGGGCTGCCTTAAGTGCAGGGGTCAAAAGGCAATTTGATCTGGGTTTCCGTAACTTAGAGACCTTGACTTATGTTTTAAAACCATGTTGAATCCTTAAGAAATAAGCACTTTTCACTCTGGGGACTGTATTTACAATACACTAACCAGCCTCTTTGTGCTGATATTCTTGTGAACTTAAATAATCCTTCACTTATGGGATTTTAAGTTTGCTGTGATCAAGGAATTTAAGTCTTGTATTAAAAATGTAAATACAATTTAATACAAGCACTAATTTGGTCTAGTGACTAAGGCTACCAGGCTAGAAATTGATGCACTGATGATAGTACCTAGCTTGGTAATGAAATGTCTGCAAGAAAACCACCAAGCTCAGAAAGCACCAAGGACCCCTCTCTGAATTCACGTTTGACATATTAAATTCATGTTGGTCTGGGGCTTTCAAATTCTATTGAGTGGGGGAAAGGCTACTTGATGAGATAAGACTAGAAAATATAAGCCTATTTGTGGAAGGGAGTTGGTTTTTTAAAAAACTCTCTTTAATATAAGCATGTTTCAAGATGGCAACGTATGTTAGAAGGCGATGCTGTTGCTTCGGTGGGAAAACCATGATCAGAGCAGTAATCTGTCAGTGTACAAAATTGCAATGTAGAATTGGGCATCTTCTCTACACCCAGCAATGGAAGCAGGAGCGCAGGCTGGGTATACTTTTTTGGAGTGAAATTACATGTTATTTTAAAAAAATGAGGATGTGTTTGGAAGCTCCGAGCCAAGAGGCGTTGAGCATGTGGTGATAATGGTAAAGGCATCAAGTCTGTGGATGTTGTTGACCAAATCCAAGGCAAGCTGTTGATTGGTTGAGCAAGACATTCTTGTTAACTCATTTGTTCAAAAAACAGATGGTCTCATTTTCAGTTTATTTCTCCTTCTAAGAGGTGGTCCAGCAAATTAAGAAAATAAGTCAATTCATATGCAACAGTAACATTTTAATCAGTGCGATTTGCAAGTCAACGTATGCACACGAGACATACAGATTGGAACAATGTATCACCCAGATTTAACTTTACCAAAAACATCTCCAAGACAGATTGGGTTTGCATCTCTCCTGAAAGACATCCAAGATAGCAGAGTTTTGTTTACTTCTACTAAAAGTATGAAACATTGGCAGGCATCCACTGCCAACCAACCACCCACCCATCTTCCAGTTTTTGTTTTTTTTTTATAGAGGACATTCATCAATCCAGAAAATCATGCAGTTAGATCTTGGTGAAATATTATGATTTCTTCTGGATTGTATGTACATGGTTTCCACCTCTATGGAAGCTTGCAAACAAGGAAATGTATGGAATTATTATATTTTGGATCAGATTGCCTGACAGTTTAAAATGACAGAGGTCAAGTGTCCCAAATATGCTTTTTTTGAGGAGACAATGGGACTTTCTTGTTGTTTTCTTTGAGAACATTGTGTTTGTCATCTAAGAAGCTTAATGTTTATGGAGATTCTCAATCATCCAGGTCCCAAAGGTGCTTTTTCCAAGAGGCAACTAAACTTTCCTTTTTTTTTTGAAAAAGTTTCACTTATCATCCAAGAAGCTTTTCCCATTCTAACTGACTGGTGGGGAGTGGAAGGATCAGGGCCTTGAAAGAATCGTGTACCCAAAGTCACACCTGTTTTCCAAGGAACTGGAACTAGAATCTGAATTCAAGGTTAAAACCTTCCCCAGATGTATTTTCCAGGTTTCTTTTCATTCCAAAGCTCCCTTCCATCTGTGTGTACACAGAACAAGTCCATTCCATCTTTGTGATCTGGCAAGGAAATTCCTTATTTTGAATATTTTCCCTGTTTTAATTTGTAGAATTGCCAATAATTCGTTCCTTCACTGAGTCCTTTCTAATGGGAACATCATAGCCTTCATAGCATACAATCATTATAGCATCCCTAATAGCATTGTTTCCCTGGCACTCCTATTTTTTATATCGAATACTGTTTTTCTAATGTTAGTAATATTTATTTATTTATTTATTTATTTATTTATTAAATAGTTTTATATACCGCCCTTCTCCCGAAGGACTCAGAGCTGGTGAACAGCCAACTAAAATATATATAAATTACAAATACAAATACAATTAAAAGAGAATTAAATTATAGGCTGCCATTTAAAAATTTAAAACCCCCGATTAAAAATAAGCTAAAATTTTCATACCCCAACCAATCAATTCTAAAACCCCTTATTTAAAATCCCATTTGAAGTCAGCTCAGGCCAGCCTGCTCAAAGAATCAGGTTTTCAGATCACGTCCGAACGCCCTCAGGTCAGTGGTTGTCCTGTAGCCCCGGGGGCAGCCCATTCCAAAGGGTAGGTGCCCCCACAGACAAGGCCCTAATAGAACTGAATGTAAGCTGCAGAGATAAATTAGATAATGGATAAAATATGTCGGGCAGTGAAGGGGTCAAATGAAATGCTAGCAGGCAACTTAAAAGAAGAAGAAGCAAAAAAAAGTGACATTCTCTGGATTAAATTTTAGCCATGCAAATGAGGGCATTTGACAGTTTTATGCTACTGAGCAAATTTACCACTTGGCTAATATATTCAAGGGTCCCCACCCAGATTTGAAATGATGCCAACTTTTTGACAATCCACATCTTTGCATACAAAATCTGCACCGTGCTCCAGCTATTGTTCTAACCTTGACTTTTGAGAAGCAGACAATGGAGTAAATCTAATCAGAGGTGAAGTTTGATGGAAATGGGGAAGTTTGCTGCTGAGTGACAAACCAGGTTAATTGCTCTCAGAAACCAGGAGCTGAAAAGTATCTCCGGGGACTTAAAGCAGGAAGATCTTTTCAGTTCTGTCGGATTTCTGCTCGAAGTGAGATGTAAAAGAAGCATGAAGCCATAATTATGATGAGGAATGGCTATTGAAGCAATCAAAGCAGTGCAATAGATATATGAATGGTCCTTGTGTTATGAACACAAAGGTCACCCATTCTGAAATGGATTACCGACTTTATTTTTCCCTTGTCAAAACACAGTAAATCAAGTCCTGCTAGGATTTGCAGACAACAATAGGGAGATGCAGCAATCAAGTTACGATGTAAAAATGCTAGAAACAGTAGATGGGATGTGCGTTAAAAACTAAGAGTCTTCGGGGATGTCAAAGAGGTGGAAGACAATGGACCTGTTGTGTCTGGTAGCATCTGGAAGAGGTATCATTTCAGGATCCTCCAAGATCATTAGTAACCTCCTCTCTCCTGAAGAGATGAGTAATCAACCATCGACACCAGGAGGAAAACAAAGGGTATAATTTTGACTAACAAGGAATTTGATCCCAAACAGATGCTCTCTCAGCTTCATCAACCTTCTGTCTGCTGGTAATATAATCACAGGCTGTCATAGTCATAAGAAGTCAGCAATAGAGAACTAGGAAACCATCGCCATTATAATGTTCACTGCAGAAGAGCTGTCTCGTTGCAACATTTTGTGATGTTGGGGGAGAAAGAACCAAAAAAGTCACTTGATGTGGAAGGTATCTCGCTTACCCAGAGAGATGATGGAGTCTCCTTCATTGGATGGTTTCAGGTGGAGGATGAACAGGCATCTGCCATGAAGGCTTTAATTGGGATTCCTGCATGGAATTGGATTCCTGCATGGAATTGGTGGAACAGGGACCAAACATTTCCAATGTTTTTTTTTTCCATTTCTCATCTTACTCTTTGCAAGATATGTAGAGGAAGGGGATGTGAATGTGTAATTCGTGGTCATTTATTCCTTTTCTTTTTTTAAAAGCTTCTAATATCCAGCCAAATGAAAGGAGCAGGACAGAAGATGTACTTCTTGTTGATCATGAAATCAGGGGTGGGCTGCTGGGGTTCATAGGGGTTCGGGAGAACCCCCATATCCTACTCCTGGCTGGCCCCACCTGCCCTTCCCTGGGATATCATCCTCTACAAATAAGTCAATCACTGAAGACTGTATTGTGAGAGCAGCTTTGCCATGTTTGTAAATATTTCACAAAGTAAAGAAAGTGGAGGTTGTAAGTATTCTGTGATGGTTGGTTTCAGTAAGGCAACAGAATGGCCACTTCTTGGTTATCAGATTTGAACATTAAAGTCATGAATATTAAAACTACTTCTAGGGTTTTAGTAACAGAATCTTGCATGTCTGAATGCGCCTTGACATTTCCTGACTTTATTCTAATGAGAACTAGGAGAGCCAAGTCTGAGACTCTTTCTCAAATTCTATTCCTGCTCTGGACTCGGATTTCTCTTATCTGATTGTTATTTTGGCTACAATTCTTCTTTCCCTTCCTTATTCTCACATTCCATTACAGGTGGCAATGTTACTTATTCTGCTTTAAATCAAATGATGTTGATAAAATTAGGCATAACACAATCCCAGCAATTGACTATTAGATAACAGATAATCAGAGTTGGAAGGGACCTTATAGGTCATCTAGTCTAACCCCCCACCCAAGTGGAAGACCCTACACCATTTCTGACAGATGGCAATCCAGTCTCTTCTTGAAAGCCTCCAGTGATGAAGCTCCCACAACTTCCACAGGCAACTTCTGTTCCATGGGTTGATTGCTCTGACTGTGAGAAAATGTCTCCTTATTTCCAGGTTGAATCTCTCCTTGTTCAGCTTCCACCCTGACCTTCCCCTCCCAGGAGTCCCCACGTGGCCTGTTTTGGATGCAAGTAAGTGCAGAGCGTGCATGAAGATTCAGGGAGGGCAAAAAACGGGCCTCCCAGAAGTTCAGGAAGCCCGCAAATAGGCCAGTTTCTGGCTTCCAGAAAGCCTCCGGAGCCCGGGAAGGACAAACTCCCACAATGGTGCCAGAAGTCAACTAGGCCATGCCCACTGTGGCCACGCCCACCCAGCAACCGGGCAGTGAACCCTTTGTTAAAATTTTTGAAGCCCACCCCTGCACGAAACCTGTTTGCTGAACCCCCTGCAGAGGCAAATTTAAACAGAGAAAGGGAGTACTAAAGGCCCAAGAGGCTCTGGTTGAATAAAATCAGCTAGGAAACCGAGGCCTCCCTTCGCTGCAGGGAGAAGGGTGAACACGTATTTTTGATTTTCTTTAACGTCTCTTGTCAAGGGCAGCGAGAGCATTGAACGAATTGATTTAAAAAAAACAAATAAACCAGACATTGTTAACTTTAATGAAACAAGAGTGGAGAAAGCTGACACGTATATTAGCATATTTTCTTCCCTGGTGGGTACTTCACTTCTCTTTTGTTTTCCAATCCCAATTGGGAATCCACAATGGACTCCCAACCGATGTAAAAACCTGGATATATTAAGTGTTACAGGCAATCCAATTCATTTAGTGCCTCTTGAAGTTACGACGGCACTGGGAAAAAAAGGGACTTAATGACCGATTTTCACACTTACGACCGTTGCAGCAACCCTGTGGCCCTCGAGACCACAATTCGGAGCTTGGCAACTGGCATGGGCTTGTGACGGTTGTAGTGTCCTGGAGTCACGTGGCTACCTTTTGCGGAACCTTCTGACAAAAGAAGTCAATGGGGAAGCTGGATTCACTTAACAATTGTGTTACTAACAATTGCATGATTCACTTAATAACTACGAAAGGATTAGAATGTGCATTGAGATCCACCCCACTAACCTGCTTTCCAGCTCTGTTCTCTTGTGCAGGGCAACAAAAGAAGACCCAGCCAATCAGCTGGGACTCGGGAGGCGGAGAATAGATGGGGGTGTGGCCTGTGATGACCCGGAGTGTAACACAAATGTAACAAAATCCAAAACGTAAATAAATGTCCTTTAATGCTTCCAACTTGGCCCCACTGTTCAATAATTCTCAGTTGGAGATAAAACTGATTCAAAAATAGTCTTCAAAAGAAAGCAATACAGTCCGAACTTAATGAGCAGGTAGAGGTGAAATAAAAAACTAAAACAAACTACAATGAAGGAAATTCCACAATGGACCAGGATAAGTAATTACCAATTTCAAGGAGATAACAAGGGACAGTCTGTTGGAAGGATGCCAACCAAGATAACTTCAGCCATTCTATTGCACTCTACTCTACTCTATTCTACTCTACTCTACTCTATGCCACGCCACGCCACGCCACGCCACTCCACTCCACTCCACTCCACTCCACTCCACTCCACTCCACTCCACTCCACTCCACTCCATTCCATTCCATTCCATTCTATTCTATTCATTTCTTGGGGCTTAGTAGCAAAAACAATCCGCCATTGGGTTGAGTCATCACGGCACATTGCAAGATCGCTGGTGACAAGAAGGCCAGTCTACGTAAAAGCCTTCTCTTTCTCAACAAGGAGTAGAAGCTAGCAGCTCCTGAAACTTGTCTGAACTGGCAGGTGGGATAATGCAAAGAGAGAACACAATAGGAGAAAAATGCTGGCCAGTGCAGAGGGAGACATGAAGCTTCGGGGGCAAGCAAAATCGTTTGCTGTTATAGAAACAGGCAAGTTCCTGCAAGCCTCAATGCACAGCAAGAGAATAGCCCCACTACAAAAGAGTAAGTCAGCAAAATGAAACAAAGTTATCTTTAAGCACTTGTCTAAAAGGAAATTCGCCGGGAACACTGCCATCTAAGAAGAGACTAGAAAACTGATCTCAAATAATCCCATTTTGAAAAGGAGTGCCAGACACACATTTAGCCGATCTTAATATTCTCAGCTGGTTGAGTTTTGAAATCTGGATTTATTTCCCCCCTCCACCTTTGCATGGATATGGTTGAGAGCATGCCATCTCATGACACAAAACCTAGTTTGGCTTCATGACACCTGACAAATGTACCCAAACTTGGTCCTCCGTTGGTTTGTACGATCCAGTTAGTTTTCTGAGAGACAACGTGGTGTGGTAGTGAAAGTGTTAGACTGTAATCAAGAAGATCCTGGTTCAGGTCTTCTGTAGGTACAGAACCAGTGGTGGGATGCTGCTGGTTTGGACCGGTTCTAGAGAACCGGTAGTGCTGTCGATCAGCTGGCCCTGTCCACCCACCCCTGCCCTATCCTGTCTTACATGTCTGCGTTTTTCAACTCAGCTGATTCGTGTGTCACAGTGGATTCCCGCGCCTCAGCTGTTTTAATTACCGGGGCTGCCCTCGAAGGTAAGCTGTAGTGCTTGAAATTGGTGTATTTTGAGAAAACACACACGTGCATACAAAACACTTTCTCATAGAACTGGTAATAAAAAATTTTTTTGAATCCCACCACTGTATAGAACCTCTATCAGCTCTACAAGACAGACCAGATCAGGAAACGGGAATCCACAGGAAGATGAGAACAATACTTGATAGAAATTGGCTCTAATAGCAGAATGTTGCAAGTCTGACCGGGCCTACCTGAGTCACTTCTGAATGTTTTTCTTGCTTTTCAGGACTTAAGGAATCTTTCAGCTCTCTTTGTTCACCTAATAGTTCTTGTGTCAGCTTTGGAAGCCATATTGAGATCCGATGCTCCCACACTGCCACAATTAAGTCTGGGAAAGTGGGAGAGGGGAATTCATCTAGTTAGACAAAATGAAATTCTTTTGCTGTTTCAAGGTCATGTAGTGTTGCACATAGTGAAAAAGAAGTCTTACTTTGGGATGGATGGTGATTGGGCCATGTGATGTGGTGATGGGTATAGGGGATGGATTTTGTAGTTTTTACTTGTGCAAGGAAGCCTAAAACTTTCAGATTCGGGATTCCACAGATTCCACGGTTACTATCCAAATAAAAGGAACTTTTGAGAGATGTCAGTCTCGGAGTTATTGGTTGGAATGGAGGCTTGCTGGAATGCTGACATCTTACCTATTTCCCTCAAGGACATCTCCCTAACTCTGAGTGACTTTGGGCCAGTCTCACATTCTCAAGTCCAAGAGACAGTTTAGTGTAGTGGTAAAAGAGTTGGACTGGTGTTTCAAGTTCCATGTCAGCCATGGAATCTCCCTTTGTGACTTTGGGCCAGTTCCTCTTCCTCAGCCCAAGAACTTGGATGAAGTAGAGATGAAGATGCTCGACTACAAGTGGGGACATCCTGGTTCAGGTTTCCCCCTTAGACACAGCCTCTTTCTGGATGACTTTGGTTCAACCTTTCTCAGCCCGAGGCCCAGTTTAGAGTAACGGAGAAACTGTTGGATTAGGGATGGAAAGACTGAGGTTCTAACCCATTCTAAGATGTAGAACATCTTCCTGAAAGACTGGGTCTATCTACTCAATGAACACATCTTTATCATTAGGGCATTTTTTGAGAAAATAAAATATAATGCCAGATAAGATCCTTCCCAATTCTTTATCCAAGATTGCAGATAGCTCTCGATTTACAACAATTCTTTTAGTGACCGTTCAAAGTTACAACAGCACTGAAAACAATGAGTTATGACCATTTTTTTCACATTTATGACCATTGCAGCATCTTTATGGTCACATGATCAAAATTCAGATGCTTGGCAACTGGTTCCTGTTTATGATGGTTGCATTGTCCCAGGTAATATAATTATTAGCTTTCGTGACCTTTGGATAAGCAATATCAATGGGAAAGCCAGATTCACTTAACAACTTGGTTACTAACTTTACAACTGCAGTGTGTTCTGACCCAAACCCTTTTCCAATAAAACAAACACGAACCAAAGGGAACAGAATCCTTTTGATAATCCTTACGAATCCCTAGTTAAAAGGCTGCTGCAAACTAATTTACTTTGATAAGCATGACCATCACCAAAACTGTGCGAGGCTACCAAGAATAACAGATAAGGTTACCTAGAAATATTTTACAACACAAGAGTCTTCAAATACCAACTAAGGTACTGCAATGTCCACGAGGTTCGAGTTTCAAAATGTCTTTGCTTCCTGTAAAGAACATCCTATTCACAGCTGGCTTTTATCTTCTTGAAGGAGGGGCCATTACCTTGCAGCCTTACTCCCGAGTCACTTGTGCTGCTGCAGCTGCTCTTTCCTGCAAGGAGCCCTGTATGCATGTGCATTTGGCACAAGCTCCTCAGGAACCTCCTCATCACTGCTGCCAGCCCCCACAACCTCTGAAGGCAGCAGTCCACTCCCTAATCATCCTTGCCTCTCATATGAGTCCTCGCTCTCCTCAGCCATCCGTACCTGCTGCCAGCCTAACCACAGCACAGTGATTCAGTTAACAATTGTGGCAAGAAAGGTTGTAAAATGGAGCAACATTCACTTAATGAATGTCTCACTTAGCAATTCAGATTTTGGGCTCAGTTGTGGTCCGTAAGTATGAGGACTACCTGTGTTTAATGTAAGTTTCAATAAAGGAGGACAGCAAAGAGGATGGAGGGTAAGAATTATAATGCAACATACTCTTATCTTTAAACTCCAATGTTCAAATAATTTAGTAATTTTTATTTCTGGTGCCGGAACTGCTAACACTGAAAAATCCTCCCTACCTCACCCATGATGAATTTCCCACTGATTTTATGTACATTATTACAATGATTATGAAGTATAACAGCCCTCAGTCGCCTGGGACTTCCTTTGTTTCTGCACTATATTTAACTGCACTCCGGTTTGATTCATTGCATGTACCTACAATAACTAGTAATTCCTTTACAATCTGATGTAAAAAAGAAATCTTTGTTTCCCTCCCCACTCCAGGCAGAAGGATACTGCAAAATCTCCATTCCCTCCCCACCCCACTAACCTGCTTTCCAGCTCCATTCTCCTGTGCAGGACAACCAAAGAAGACCCAGCCAATCAGCTGGGACTCGGGAGGCAGAGAATAGATGGGGGCTGGGACCAGTCAGCCTGTGGGCGTGGCTTGGTGGGCATGGCAGGGGAAGGATACTGCAAAATCCCATTCCCTCCCCACCCCACTAACCTGCTTTCCAGCTCCATTCTCCTGTGCAGGACAACCAAAGAAGACCCAGCCAATCAGCTGGGACTCAGGAGGCGGAGAATAGATGGGGGCAGGGCCAGTCAGAGGTGGGATTTGCCGGTTCTCCAAACTAATCCGAATTTCCGCTACCGGTTCTTCAGAACCTGTCAGAACTTGTTGTATCCCACCTCTGAGAGTAACAGAATTATTTTCATTGCTGAAAACTTCAAACTAGCTTTTTTTTTTTTTGTGAATCCTTGGTCTGAATTGGCCAAGGTTTATTTATGTTCTTATGAACCCACATGGGGCACTCTGTGATTCATTTATTTAGATATTGTATTTACTGCTTTATTAAAAGCCATGTTATTGTGGTCCATGGTTGCTCTTTAGAGAGGGCCAGAACATATACCTTCTATAACTGAATAAACGATTTGGCTATTGTGGGTCTAAGAAACAAGGATCCCAGAGACACCTATAAACATTTTCTTATAACATTTATGGGTCTTTTTGGCTGCAGTGAACAATTGATTTTGAATGTAATTACATTGTGTGTGTGTTTCCTCCAAGACGATGTTCTCAGTTTGAAAGGTCAATAAAAGCACTGCTTTGCGTTATGAAAACCATTTGAGATCTCCAGCTTAAAGATCTCAATAGAGAGATGAAGATTTTTTTGGGGGGGGGCAGAAATGATGAACTGTTATTTGAAAAAATAAAAATAATGATATTCTAGACGCTCTTGCGAATATTCTGCTAGTTGTGTCAATATCTAGTCAATGGGATAACTGGTGGAATTGCATTTCATCTTAAATTCTTGATCAAGCGTAAATATTTAAAGAGTTATGCCCTTCTTTAAAAAGGCACAATTTACCTGCATTTTAGTCCATTCCTGGTTACAAAATAGCATTTGGGGGAAAGAATAATACATCACTTGGAGTGAGTCCTAATAGAGTTTTTGAAAGAAGACGAGTTTTTTTTTTTTTTTTGCTGAAGTTAGCTCAAACAACTTGTTTTCCGAGGTTCAATCACAGCTATTATTTCAAGGAGCAGGAAGGTTGGAAGGGATAGAATCACCTCTGATGGCATGCACCTTCTTTAAACACGGGAGGATTTCAATTGATAGGGGGACATGTACTTAAAATACATCTCAAGTCAGCTGCCTAAGGAGACCAGTTCCGCAGAAAAAGATAAATTTTTGAGAAATGCTTGACCGGTCAAGTAATTTGCCCTATTCAAGAAATGTATATAGGAAGAGGCTGTCCATAATAGTATTTTGAGGGCGTATATGTTTTTCTCTTAAGTCTGCTAAACATTCCCACTGGTAGCTGATCTGAGTCCTTTCCCAAGTCTTTTAGAATGCAAGGTGTTGAGTCTCTTTCTTTCTTTCTTTCTTTCTTTCTTTCTTTCTTTCTTTCTTTCTTTCTTCTTTCTTTCTTCTTTCTTTCTTTCTTTCTTTCTTTCTTCTTTCTTTCTTTCTTTCTTTCTTTCTTTCTATTTCTTTCTCTCTCTCTCTCTCTCTCTCTCTCTCTCTCGTATATGTTTTCTCTTAAGTTGCTAAACATTCCACTGGTAGCTGATCTGAGTCCTTTCCAAGTCTTTTAGAATGCAAGGTGTTGAGTCTCTTTCTTTCTTTCTTTCTTTCTTTCTTTCTTTCTTTCTTTCTTTCTTTCTTTCTTTCTTTCTTTCTTTCTTTCTTTATTTCTTTCTTTCTTTCTTTCTTTCTTTCTTTCTTTCTTTCTTTCTTTCTTTCTTTCTTTCTTTCTTTCTTTCTTTCTTTCTTTCTTTCTTTCTTTCTTTCTTTCTCTCTTTCTCTCTCTCATATATGTTTTTCTCTTAAGTCTGCTAAACATTCCCACTGGTAGCTGATCTGAGTCCTTTCCCAAGTCTTTTAGAATGCAAGGTGTTGAGTCTCTTTCTTTCTTTGAATTTATTTAAATTGGCAAATTCAGACAGAATACCAGCTCTAGATCTAGTATCTGAGAACATAAGATCTGGAGTACACACACTGTGCCTATCTTATTTATACGTCTTATTTCTTCTATAGTATCTATCCAGATTCCACTTGAAGGCCTACCAAGAAGGAAGAAATAGTTTCCATAGCTGAGAGCTAAGGATGCAGATGAGGTTATTTCTTGAGGAGGTCACAGTTAGAAGCAGATTGAAAGAAACCTTCCTTCCTTTCATCCTCCTTTCCTCCATTGATCCATCCATCCATCCATCCATCCATCCATCCATCCATCCATCCATCCTATCATCTATCTGTCATCTCTTGTCTGTCTGTCTGTCTGTCTGCCTGCCTGCCTGCCTGCATCTATCTATCTATCTATCTATCTATCTATCTATCTATCTATCTATCTATCTATCTATCATTATCTATCTATCTATCTATCTATCTATCTATCTATCTATCTATCTATCTATCTATCTATCTATCTATTTCATCCACTATCTATCTATATCAATCTTTAATCTCTCTATCTATCTATCTATCTATCTATCTATCTATCTATCTATCTATCTATCTATCTATCTATCTATCTATCTATCTATCTATCTATCTATCTATCTTTTCACTTTTATATCCAGCTTCAATACTAACAGACTTTGGGTAAGTAACAGCAAGACAAAAATATACAATTCAAAAAAATCAAAGAAAAATATGAAGTATTTATTGCAAAAAAAAAGTTATGCCTTTTTTTAGGGCCAAAAGTATGCTTGGGCAAGATGGTTTAACATTGCCAAAATATAAATAGGGTTGAGGCTCTCTGTACTTTCACTGGAAGAGTCTTCAAAGAGTAGGGAGCACCACTGAAAAGATCTCCTTCACCACCACCCTCCCCCAAGAAGAAGAACAGATTCTCAATCGGCTCCATTCTGGAATGTCGGACCAGACAGACAGATGATGTCCTGGCAAAGTGTCCCCTGAATTATCCTAGTGCTGAGCTGTAGGGAAGCCATGGTGTCAGCATTCCAATAAAACTCCCCATTTTATTCAGCACTCAGAAACAAAGTTTATCCAAGTAAGAATTTATTAAAGAAGTCATATTGGCACATCTGGGAAAATCCAAATCTGAGAGTTCCTGGTTTTCCCTCCAATAATTGAAAATCAAAACCCATCCCCTGCACCCACCAGTCCATCACATGGCCCAATCAACCATCGTCCCAACTGGAGTCATTCCTCCAGCCACTCCTCTCCAGGTGCAGGGTGACTTGTCCTTGACTTTCTGAGAAGAATGTTGCTATATCTAAACTTCCACATGAAATCCCCACTCCTAAATTCCCAGGCACTGGGATGTGGCAGCATGGAAGCTTCTAAGTAAACTATGGCTTCCAAAGCTGACACATGGCTCTCTCTGTCTCTCTCTCTTTATCATCTCTAGAAGATGATAAAGTATAGTACATAAAATTATATATTGCCATGTCCTACCTATTAATGAATACTTCAGCTTCAACCATAACAACCCAAGAGCAAACAATAGATACAAACTCAAGGTTAATCGCACCAAACATGATTGCAGGAAATATGACTTCAGCAACAGAGCGGTCAATGTCTGGAATACTCAACCTGACTCTGTGGTTTCTTCCCCAAACCCCAAAAACTTTAGACTGCCTACTATTGACCTCACCCCTTTCCTAAGAGGCCTGTAGGGGGCATGCATAAATGCATCAAAACATGCCTATCGTTCCTGTCCTATTGTTTCTTTTTGTTCTTATTCGTATCCATTTCATGTATTTATAACCATGTTTATACTTATACCTGTTATCTAATAATTGTTTGACAAAATAAATAAAATAAAATAAAGATATTTGATGGGGAGTTTTCATTCAGTGTCCTTGTGAACTTAAGCAACTTGAAATCCTCATCCTCCTCCTTCTCTTCCTCCACCATGCCAGCAATAGAATGAGCGTGCTACTATTTTAAACTTCGGGGCTGTTTCCTGCCAGTTTTGTTTTCCAAGGGGCCCAAAAATATGCAAAACCCGGAACAAAAAATAAGCATGGCCAGAAGATGTTTCCCGCTGTGATGTGGAGATAGCAAAGCACACAATAAGCTTAGAGGACACTTAGAAATCCTCTTTCAACAAACCTTGTGATGTGTTTCTTCTACATATGAGTGACTGTGCATAAAGATTCAATGCTTTTAACTGAAGCAAAGCATTGGGATTATTAGTATGCTTAAGGGTGGCTGGTTTTTTTTTTTTTAGCAAAGGGGTTGGTTATGCATTAGTAATATTGTACCATGCCATGCAAGACACAGTTTGCTAAGATGCTCACACTTTCCTAGGCCATTCTTGTTCCTCTCTTCACCTTTACCTATTTTCTTACTGTTAGAAACAGGGAGTTATTTTGGATTAATGTTTCCTCTTAGCTGTATTTAAGATGTTTTTCTTTCTCCTTTATTGCCCAGAAATTTTTCGATCTTTCACTCTGATGTTTTGGCTTAGCGTTTTTTTTCCCCCTAAGATCTGAAGAATCCGTCCGGAGTAAAGATTTCACAAAAGCTTATACCCTCCAACAGAAATATTGCCAAGGGTGCATTTCGGGACCCACACTGGAAATGGGCTGAATGAATGGCCCCATTGTTGGTCTTGAATGGAGCAAGTGAGATGGTAAAATTCTGTCTCCCTACATTCTTGATCAGTAATATCGTTTTTTGATGGGAATGGAATATAAGCCCAATGGATCTGGAAGGCGTCCTTTACAGGTACTCTGTGATGACCGGAGTGTAACACAAACATAACAAAATCCAAAATGTAAATAAATGTCCTTTAATGCCTCCAACTTGACCCCACTGTCCAATAATTCTCAGTTGGAGATAAAACTTATTCAAAAATAGTCTTCAAAAGAAAGCAATACAGTCCGAACTTAATGAGCAGATAGAGGTGAAATTAAACTAAGTGGAGAGATCAACTTCAGAAATTCTTAAAATTGCATAGAAATTTAAGAAATTTGTCATAAGCCAAGGATAATAATTCAAGTACCTTTGAATTATTCAGTATCTTGAATGAGTTTGTGTGTGTATCCAATCAAAATGTTGATGAAACCAGGACAAAGAAAGTCAAAATCCAAATTGGATTTAATTTAACTTCCATTTAAATGGAATTCAGGATCAGGTTCAAATTCTTGATAAAATTTACTTACCCATTTATTAAATTTCTATCACATCTTTCCTCTTTGGAACTCAAGATTGCTCTGCCTGTATTTCTGACCCATGACCTTTTATGGAGAACCCCCTAGGAATCTCCAATGGATAAGTGGTTGAACTTACATCAACAATTTTGCGATATTTATTTTGCAATTTGGCTAAACTTTTAAGGCTAAGGATTTGTTCTAGCTTGATTTGTTTGAATGCTCTCTGCTTTCTCTCTCAGATTCCCACGTGTCTCCTATCTGTAGTCTTTAAATTATCGTTTGCAAGAGAATAGAGTTTTGAAGCTGACATGACTTACGTATTTCAATGATCCTCTGGTGTCTTCTTCCCCCTCTTTGTGATGAAACATGCACAGAGATGCTAATTAAGAATGATTGGGGGAATTCAATTTATGGAAAGATTAGCAGGATGTCTTCTTTTTTTTGCCAATGTAGCTGGTTGACAAAACATGAACTTAAGGCCAACTCTGACATCATATTGCTTGAATACAAAATTGCTGCATTTATAAATCTCTTTGCCAAACATTTCTTAATAGAAACCACTCTATCCATCAACTGTTGCAGAACACAATCCATCTGTATTCTTGAAGCCTTTTTGCCTTGATATTATGTGGTTTTCAAAAAGAACAGTCTTAAGGTACTTCCTGCTTCTTTAAATGTTGGCAACCTTTTCATGACAATAAGGAGAATCGTTTTTTTTTTACAGGTACCTTTGTTCTAGGGCCTTGTTTACATGATAAAGTCTTGATGTTGGTTTGGTTGTTGTGATTGTTAACACTTTTCATTATTGGGTGATCATGGATCACTAAAGATGCCTTGGTGATGCAGGCTGTTAATCATCTAGCACTTAGCTCAATTGCCTGCAATTAGTGCAGGTTCGAATCCCACCAGGCTCAAAGTTGACTCAGCCTTCCATCCTGTCGGGGTAGGTAAATTGAGGACCCAAGATTGTTGGGGGCAATAAGCTGACTTTGTAAAATGCCGCTTGTGGGGGCCAAAAAGCCCTAGTAATAAGCAGGCATATACAATGGAATGAAGGCTATTGCCAAGCACTTAGCATGGTGCTCTAAAGACTGTAAGCCACCCTGAGTCTCCGGAGAAGGGTGGCATATAAATATAAATAAAATAAAATAAAAAATAAATATGCATCAGAGACATTCTTTGTTGTGGCCTCTAGTCAATGACCCAGTGAGGTCCCTTTAGAATTAGCCTTATAAATTAACAGTCTCTTCTAAACTGCATCCTTGTTTTAGTAGTGAATTGGTCGGTGCCCTCTTCTACTACTTGATGTGGATGTATGGATGCTATAATTCTGTACACAGTTTGGAAAGATCTCATAGAAGCTTTCTATAAGAGTCTTCTTTCCTCCTCTTTGATTTACTGATCCCCTTGTCCTTTTTCTCACCTTGGCAGTTCCTTATATAACCTTTTCTTTTGCTAAGTTATTTTACCTGAAGCTTTATTCTGGTGTGTCAACCGTTAAGCCTCACCCAACAGAACTTGGCATAGCATTCTGGCTGAGCTCTGAGATGTGGTTGCTTAACTTGATCAGCAAAAATTCAAGAAGTTTAAAGGTGTGGGGAGAAGCAGTTGTTTTTGCTGGCATGGATGCCAGCTGCCTGGTTAAGCTGTTTAGATGATAAATAGGATTCGTGCCTGTCATTTGGCCAAAGACCTTTGTATGTTACAAGCTTGTGGTTCTACTAATATGTATCTTGACTGTGGTTAGTTCTCTCTTTTCCCTACAAAAATATATAAAATATACCTTTGGTTCTTTTCTCAAAGTCAACCCATCCTAAAAGTTACAAGTTAGTAAGAAGATGAAGTTGCATAAGGCAATCGTAGCACAGATTTCAGCATTATCAAATTCATAACCTGAAGGTAACATGTGAATAGAATTCCAGTCCACCTCCATCATCATCAACTTCCTTTAATAATCCCACAATCCCTTGTGTGGTGGAGTCTGGGCAATTGAATGGAGCTGAGTGATTCCTGGCCAGATGCCCTTCCTGTCACCAATGCAGAGTTTTGTCCAGCAGACATATTCTCACTGTGCCCAGAGAGAGAAATATCTGCTTCTACCTAGGATCGAACTTGCAGCCTCCTGATTGTGGGGTGAGAGCTCCATCTCTAGGCCAACGCACCACTCTCCAGTCCTCCATATAGCCCAGCAATTAAACATGAGTGAAATATAACTCTGCTGGAAAATACTTAAGGTGCTGCTGAGAAGTGCTTGAAGTTGCCATGTTATCACAATGTCGTGAGGTGGCCATTCATCACATCCCCCTAGGTATCCTTCTGTTTGGTGTCGAGTGTGTTTCGGAAGCAATGGCCCCTTTTATAATATGGTTACAGACGCAGAGTGGAATCCAGGGTGGAATAAACAAAGGAGGTTTCTGATCAAAACTTTTACAGATCTTAAATGGAAGAGGCAGAGATGCAGCCCTGCTGAGAAAGGATTAGCTGGCTACAGGTGTTCTAAAATATAAATAAGACCAAAGGAATGTTTGGTGTCAGCCGTAGCATTTCAAGATGGTTTCGAATCAAGAAATGATGAAGGACGCAGAAGGGAAAGGTGTGCGAGTAGAAGCATGATCTCTTGTACAAAAAAGCAAAGAGATACAGTAATAGGATAGTCCTCTTGTGTTCATCAGAATTGTTGTTACGATGTCCTGTGTGTTGTGGTCCACCAACAGCCTGTGGAGCTGGCAGCAGAGTTGGACAGTGGGGAGGAACATGGGCCAGTCTGGGAGTCTGGGAAGGGCTCGGACGAGGGATCTGCGTCTGACACAGAGATGGGGCCAGGGCCATCTGGGAGTTACGTGCTGACTGCAGAACATTCCAGAATTTGACATCAGCAGGGAAGAAGAACAGAGGGAGCCTGTTCACAGTGCACGCTTGCACAGAGCTGCCAGAAGGCAAGAACAGTTAAGACAAAAGGGGCGACTTGGGAGTAAGGCTTGGAGATGATTGGCCCTCCCATAAGACATAAAGGAAGAGCAAAGGGATGTGAGCCTTTGCAGGTAGCAACTTTGTTCATTCTGGTCGGTTTAAACTCTGAAGCTCTGTGTTGACTTTACGCTCCGTTTGGCCTTGTACAGCTAATTGGCAATTTAGTCGTTAGCAGCATTTCAAGGGAGATAAAAGTGGGTGCTTATCAGCCTTATCTCAAAAAGACTGCGGCAGACTTCTGTTGGACTATTCACAAACTGTTTGGGACTCATTACGGGCTGGGAATGCATATAATTCACAGCTGTTGAAATAAAATGAGGGTTTTTGGGACTAAGCATGCGATTGTTACTGTCTCAGGAAGCCTTGGTCAGAACACTGTGTCCACCTTATAGGTCATCGTTTTATGGAGAAAGCTTTATTTATGGTAGATAAGATAAATCCTGCAATTTGTCCTCAGATGGATTGGACAGGCTCTTATCTGAAATAGGTATAGGACAGGGGTGGGATACGAGAGGGTTAATTACCGGTTCGGGATTTACGAGCTTCCATGCAAGTTGTGAGCCGCGCACCTGTAACTCGTCATCAGCATGCTCTGTGCAGAGATGCAGCCTTTGAAACAGCCCTGTTTTCCTGCTTTTTTAACCACTCATTCGGCAGCTGAAGTTGAAAAATCAGGAAATAAAGATCTGGTAAGAG
Organism: Bungarus multicinctus; assembly: GCA_023653725.1. NCBI lineage: Eukaryota > Metazoa > Chordata > Lepidosauria > Squamata > Elapidae > Bungarus > Bungarus multicinctus. Next base: position 14,983,920 of record CM042843.1, read on the forward strand.
CCCAGGCGGGCAAAAACATCAGCAGACATAGAACCGGTTCTATGTCTGCTGCTCTTTCAGAGCTACCGGTTCTACAGAGGTGGACAGAACCGGTAGAAACCCACCCCTGGGTATAGGGTTTCCTGCTTGAGCAGGGGATTAGACTAGAAAACCTGCAAGGTCTCTTCCATCCATGTCATTCTGTTATGCCCTGCAATTGCAGTCTTGAATTTCCCAGTTCCCTGCAGATTGGAAGGTTAGAGAGCAAGCAAATTAGAAAGCCATATCTTGATATTACGGAGTACTTTGGCTGTTCCTTCACAGCTGATGCTGACTTTTGGATCACGAAACAACCCAGCAGTTGTCTTTCATGGCCATCCAACAGCTGATAATGCCTCTCTCTTTTTCTTTAAAAGTTTAAACAGCTTTCCTGCCCAGTGTTGTTTAGGTCATTTTCTGGAAGGGAACTCAAGCCATTATCAGAATCACTAGGAAAAAGGAGAAATCCATGTGGAAAAAGATAATTTTTTCAAGGGTTGAGGAAACATCTTCATAGGATGTTGATCCCCTCCCACAGGGATCACTTCTGATGAACTATACATAAACTGTTTCCATGATAATGATAATAATAATAATAATAGAGCTACCATAATAATCCTGCCAGTAAGACACGGCCATTAAAAGCAGTGTTTACATCTGGGTCTCCCTATTCTACTCCCAACACCTATTTCAAAATGGAGCTTGCTGACTGTAGTCAAGATAATTTAAATCTTTCCAGTCCTGCTGCTGATTAGCAAGGGAGGTTTGCAGGCTAGCCGATTTGCTGATCCTGAAAAGCCTCCGTTCTGCTTCTTAACTTAAACTTCCTTCTAATCTTTGGTGTATGAAGTCCCAGTCGGGGGCTTCTTCAGCTGAACAGTGCCCAGAATTCCACTCAAGATGACGGGTTGTCTTTGGAACAAAACAGTTATAGGGAAAGTTGGGATGAACAGAACAGAGCACCAACGCTCAGAATACCAGTAATAAATAAATAAATAAAAAATACAATACAACTGCAGATCAATGTGTTTACAGTTGGTTTTTGTAACCCCTGTCTTGGGGCCTTAGACGCTTTCCAAAATTGTCTTACTTATTATTTTTTTGAAGTTTTCTCTTTTTCATATTATTTGGCCTGCTAGGAGCCTTCTGGATTTTTTGTTTTGTTTTAGCATCACACAACAATTGTGAGTCAGGATCTGTAGAGGTAAAACTAGGAGTTTCCCCTTCCCATGTTGACTCTTCCTTCATCCACTCTCCTTTTAAGCACAAATCCCTCAACAGATTGGTCGACCTTCAACAGACCAAGATAGCCTCCTTTGGATTAGTGTGTTCCACATGTGATGTAAACTCTGTCCCAGGTTCTTGATTTACCTGCTGGCCAAGATTACAGCCTGCTCTTAATATCTTCTGAAAAGCAATGCCTGAATCTCTTTAGGAACAGACATGTTTGCCCAGCGAGAAGATGGAAGGAAGCCACCAAGATAACAAAATGGCTCCAGGGATTTGGCACATTTAGCAGAGCTGCTCCAAGGACAATATTTATGACTTCTTCTTCACTGCCCCTGAAATTGGCAGCTTACTAGCAAGGCCTAGCCATGCCACCTTAGCAAATACATTCAATGTTTGCTCCTGTTCTTTGCTGATAGTCCTGTAATTTTATCCGTATCTTAAGAAAGACGGCATGTGCATACGTTGATTGATATCTGAATTTTCCAAAAGTGTTATTTGCTCTTCAATGACATCCTGCATTGGTTCTTATACTACAATGTCCTTGGTGGGATGTTGGATATGTGTTTTGCATCCTAAAGACATTTGAAATGTCACCCTGCCTTTCAAAAAGCCGAAAGGAGCAAGAACACCCGTGATGAAAACAAACGAGCCAAAATTTCTTCAAAGTTTTAGCTGTTTATTTAAATGCAACTTAAACCACCCTTCGGTCATGTTTCCAGAGCGGCTGACATTCAGGAGACTACAAATTAAGGCAATGTAAAACATTCCAAATTAATTATCAAAAAAACATGAACCTTTATTCTAATCAAGATTCATTGCATCACATTGGAAAACTAGACTAGTAGGAGAGGGTGAAGTTACAAAGGTTTTTTTTTTTGTAAGAAATAGCATTCAACAGAGGAAGTAAATAAAAACAAAAAGTCTTCAGCATCTTGTGAAATGTTTCCTTCAGAAATGTTCAGTAAATTCCTTCCTTCCTTCCCTCCCTCCCTCCCCCCTCCCATCCATCCATCCATCCATTTATCTATCCATCCACACAGCTGCTCATCCCACAAAGCAAGGGATCCTGGGCACGGTATACCCAAATTAAAACAAAACTTTGGAGATATTCTTGAATGAAAGGTAGATCAGGTTTGGTAGGAGAAGAAGAGGCTGAGCTGGAAGGCAGGGTTAAACATGTCATCAGTTTGGAGTCATTGCATTGTAGAATAGAATAGAATACTTTATTGGCCAAGTGTGATTGGACACACAAGGAATTTGTCTTGGTGTAAATACTCTCAGTATACATAAAGAAGGAACATTCGTTAAGAATCATAATGTACAACACTTAATGATAGTCATAGAGTACAATCAACAGCAAATCATACTAGGAAACAGAGGATACAAGCAACAAAGTTACAGTCACAAGTGGGAGGGGATGGGTGATAAGGAGTGATGAGAAGATTAACAGTAGTAGTAGTAGTAGTGTACACTTTGTAAATAGTTGAACAGTCTTGAGGGAATTATTTGTTTAGCAGAGTGATGGCTTTATGCAGTATACAGGTCCTCGATTGAAGGCAGGTGGGTGGTAATTGTTTTTTCTGCAGACTTAATTATCCTCTGAAGTCTGTGCCTGTCCTGTTGGGTTGCAGAACCCAACCAGACAGTTATATAGGTGCAGATGATAGACTCAATAATTCCTCTATAGAACTGGATCAGCAGCTCCAGTTGAGCTTTCTGAGTTGGTGCAGAAAGAACATTCTTCGTTGTGCTTTTTTGATGACATTTTTGATGTTAGGTGTCCATTTTAGGTCATGTGATATAGTAGAACCTAGAAATTTGAAGGTCTCTACTGTTGATACTATGTTGTCTAGTATTGTAAGAGGTGGTAGTATGGGAGGACTTTCTTCTAAAGTCTACCACCATTTCTACGGTTTTGAGTGTGTTCAGTTCCAGATTGTTCCGGTTACACCACGAGGCAAATTGTACAACCTCCTGTCTGTATGCAGATTCATCGTTGTCTCGAATAAGACCAATGACTGTTGTGTCATCAGCAAACTTCAGTATTTTAACAGATGGATCATTTGAGATGCAGTCATTGGTATATAGGGAGAAGAGAAGTGGAGATAGCACACAGCCTTGGGGGGCCCCTGTGCTGATTGTACAGATATCAGATGTGATTTCGCCTAGCTTTACCTGCTGCTTCCTGTCTGTTAGGAAGCTTATGATCCACTTACAAGTGTGTTCAGGTACTGCTAGTTGGTTTAGTTTACTTAGAAGAGTGTCTGGAATGATGGTATTGAATGCTGAACTGAAGTCTACAAAGAGGACCCTTGCATAGGTATTTGGAGATTCGAGGTGTTGTAGGATGTAGTGCAGAGCCATGTTAACAGCATCATCTGTCGATCTATTTGCTCGGTATGCAAACTGCATGGGATCTAACAGCGGATCCATGACGGTTTTCAGGTGGGTCAGCACAAGCCTTTCAAAGATTTTCATAACTACAGATGTTAGAGCAACATTTGTGACAAAAGTTCTAAACCCAGCACCCCTGTGAATTATGTTAACTTTTATCTACTGCCAATTTAGCTTTGGCTGTTAGAGGATTAGATTCTAGTATGAGAGATAGCAATAATAAACGCTTCTATGCTTTGAACTCAATGTAGATTTTAAACCTGAACTTTTTCTATTAGGTTTATCAAGTTTTTCTGGTGCTATACCTAATAGAAAAAATTCAGATTTAAAATCTACATGTTTTCCTATCTTTTCTAACCATTGATGTATTTTTGCCCAAAATCTTTTTGCTTTAACATAGGTCCACCCTGTATGGTAATACGTGCCCCGATACTCTTTAAGCTACCGGTGACGCATCCTTTGATAAACAGGAGAGCTTTTTGGGCAGTCAGAAAGCTGAAACATTTTCCTGTTGAAAACCTAGGCAAATATTGTATATTAATATCCTACCTTCCCTAGTGAAGGGTGGCAGAGCTCATTGCGAAGGACAGAGAAATGACATCGAGATCCAGCTGGGCGAAGAGAAAAAAAAATCTTGAGAAATGGAAAATTCGTTCAGTGGTGAAATATTGCTCTTAAGGGCAGCATTGGGGGTTAGAAGTGAATTCAGGCTGCGATGGAAAGCTTTCTTGGCTATCCTTTTAAAATTCGATATAAATACATAGACTTGCAAGAGTTCTTGCTAGCTGTTTGGAGGTTTGGTGTAGGAAATCAAAATGCTAACTCCTTTTTAGTAGTTTGGGAGTGTGAGAATGGGGGGGGGGGGAATTACAAAGCCCGCTGACATCTTAATTGGATTCCTTGTTACTCAGAAGGAGGACTAAGGAAGTATCTCAGAGCCCTCACATCCTGGACATAAAACTGTTTCAACTCCTTCCCTCAGGATGGCGCTATAGCGCATTGCAGGCTAAAATAACTAGACATAGAGGCAGCTTTTTCCCCTTGTGCTATCACTCTGCTGAACACCTTATTCCCGAGACATTTACCCATGTAGTATGGCTGCAGTATTATTATTATAATTCTTATTTTCTCTACTATCCCCGGTTATTGGTATCATTGTAATTATTATTAGACTGTTTGTACACGGAGAGCTTCTGCCCCAGAGACAAATTCCTTGTGTGTTTAATTACATTTGACCAGTGAAGTATTATTCTGTTCTATTCTGTTCTGTTCCGTTCTATTCCAGGTTGCTTTCTCTATTTTCTCCAGATACTGTTGGAATGACGCAATCTCAGAATAATGTAATTCTTCTCAAAAGTTGAATGATCCAGAGATGGAAAAGCACCAGGAGAGAAAATGAAAAAAACAGAAATCTGGAAGTCCATCTTACCTCTCTCCCTCCATATATGTAATTTTAAAATCACAGAGATATTCCTAATTAGCCAAGTGTCTTTGAAAACCACTTGGCATAAAAACTAATCCAGCATAGTGGTTAAAGATGCTCCAGAAAGAATGGGAAGCCCTGAGTTCTAATCTACCCATTCCCCAAACCAGCGGAATGGGTTTGGGCCAGTCCGAGGAAGTCTTAGGAAGAAGGTCCTAGCCAACCCCTTCCAAAATATTGCCATGTAGTCACCAGCAGTCAAGAATGAGTTGAAGGGCTATAACTTTTCCAAATGTTTTAATTGAATTGAATAGTTTGGCTAAATTTATGTTGCCATATATAATCCTTCAAGGCCACACTGTAAAACCAATGACTCTTGCTGTAATTAAAAAGCATAAAAACCATCCCACCATGCTTTTAAACAATTATAACATCACATTATTATGAATATCCTCTTCTGATGCCTTTATTGTCCAAACTAGTTTACGTGTTATCCCAAAAATGCTTTTTCAAGAGGCAACTGGACTTCCTTGTTTTTCTTTGCAGGCATTTTGCTTCTCATCCAAGACGTTCAGTTTTGACTGGATGCCTTGCAGACATCTCAAATAAACCTCCAAGTGGCCTCAATGACTCTCAGAAAAAGTGCTAGATGTCTGAAAAGAATATGAATTCTTCTATTCCCAACCATCAGTCAAAACTGAAGAAGCTTCTTGGATGAGAAGGAAAAACCAGAAAGTCCAATTGCCTCTTGTAAAAACACCTCTGAGACAATGGTGGGATTCAATTTTTTTTACTACCGGTTCTGTGGGCAGTGGCTTGGTGGGTGTGGCAGGGAAAGGATACTGCAAAATCTCCAGTCAGAGGTGTTATTTGCCGATTCTCTGAATTACTCAAAATTTCCGCTACTGGTTCTCCAGAAATGGACAGAACCTGCTGAATACCACCTCTGCTTTGGGACAGGTATGACCTAGATGACTGAGAATCTCCACAGAAGATAGATAGATAGATAGATAGATAGATAGATAGATAGATAGATAGATAGATAGAAGATAGAAGATAGATAGATAGATAGATAGATAGATAGATAGATAGATAGATAGATAGATAGATAGATAATAGATAGAATGAATTCTTTATTGGCCAAATGTGGTTGGACACACAAGGAATTTGTCTTGGTGCAAATGCTCTCAGTGTACATAGAAGAAAAGATACATTCGTCAAGAGTCAAGAATCACAATGTACAACACTTAATAATAGTCATAGGGTACAATAAGCAATCAAACCATACTAGGAAACAGTCAGTATAGATTGTAAGGATACAAGCGACAAAGTTACAGCCATACAGTCACAAGTGGGAGGGGATGGGTGATAAGGAGTGATGAGAAGATTAAAAGTAATAGTAGTGCAGACTTTGTAAATAGTTGAACAGTGTTGAGGGAATTATTTGTTTAGCAGAGTGATGCATTCGGGAAAAAAACTGTCCTTGTGTCTAGTTGTTCTGGTGTGCAGTGCTGTATAGCGTCATTTTGAGGGAAGGAGTTGAAACAGTTTATGTCCGTGATGTAAGGGGTCTGTAAATATTTTCACAGCCCTCTTTTTGACTCGTGCACTATACAGGTCCTCGATTGAAGGCAGGTGGGTAGTATTTGTTTTTTCGACATTCAGTTTACCTGTCCTCTCTCACTTTTCCAACCCTTTAAGCTTCTTCATATCAATTTTCTTTCAATCCCCTCTCGTATTTTATATTTAATTAAGTATAGAATTTGTTTCATTTGCTGCACTCATAGGATGAAACATAGACAGCACAATGCATCTTTGTTAGAAGGACTTCAAAGTGCAGCTGGACTTCAGAGAATTCAGCCCCCGTCCCAATTATCAAACAATATTCTGCCTTTCTTTCAACCATTTTATCCTCATGGGATACCTGGTTGGTTAAGTATCTGATTTTAGATCCTCATGTCATAATTCTTGCTTGAAAAGATGTTATTCTTTTTGAAATAAAATGGTCCCTATCCCCGAATAAAACAAATGTTTATCCCCTCTCCCCCGGTATCACTATTAAATCTAAGAATGAAAATTGCCTACGTCTTATCCTGAATTGCTATTATAGCTGTTTGATGCCTGATGCTCAGAAGGGCCAGTCCCTTCTCAAAGAACAGAGTGATCTAAGATAGTTTCTTTCTGGCTAATCTCTTGATCTCTGTAAGCCATGTATTTATGGAATTTGCTGCTCTCAAAGGTAAAGACACCTCTGACCCGAGTGTTAAAAGCAGGGGTGGGATTCTACCAGTTCACACCTATTCGCTAGAACTGGTTGTTAACATTCTAAGCAGTTCGGAGAACCAATTGTTAGAAGAAATTACTGGACTAATCCTGTAAGGAAGGCAGGAAGGAAACATTCTGGTGTTGTTTACAGAAACTGCCTCTCCATTAACTCTTATTACATTCTTGGCAGGACTAGACTTCCTATCTCTAGAACTTCTCTGGAGTTTTTTTTCCTCCTTTGCTGGTACTTTGCTTGTGTGGAGTGAGCATTCAAAGTTACAATGGCACTGACAAAAAATTAACTTATGATCATTTTTTACACTTACGACTGTTGCAGCATCCCCACAGTCATGAGAAGCCAGGTGAGAAGATGTGAGTGATGTTGAGTTGGCTACGCCCAGCCAGTCACATGACCACCGAGCCATGCCCACCATCTAAGCCACGCCCACAGAACCGGCTGTTAAAAATTTTGAATCCCACCCCTGGTTAAAAGGGGTCAAGATAAATTAAATACAAGATAGAACTGCTCTCCTGATGGTTCCACGCTACTTTCTGAACATGTCATCAATATCAATTGTGTGAGAAACAAGAGAGGAAGAAGACGATTGTAAGCTCCTGCGACACACATGGTTTGCCACGTGTGATGCAGAATACAAAATGAGATGAACCTTTGGCTACATTCATTATTCTTGGTGATTTTGAACATTTGTCTCTGTCCAAAGAGAGTTAGAAATCAGAAGGATAGAGAGGGGGGTACCTTCTTTTTGCTTCATGCATGCAATCTTACAGAATCATCAACCTAGGTTGGGTGGCAGCAGGAACATTTCCTGAGACACAAGATAATTATTCAATGAGTATTCTACAATGGTAGTGAGCGGTGCAGTGGCCTAGAGGTGTAGATGCTCGTTTCATAGTCAGGAGGTTGAGAGTTCAATCCTAGGCAGTGACCCAGATGTTTTCTGTATCGTGGTACAAAGAAAAAATATCTGCTGTGCATTCTGCATAGGTGTAAGGAAGGGCATCCAGCTAGAAAATTCTCAGCTCCATTCGGGATTCCACCCTGATAAAAAGAGATTACAGGGTTGTAAAAAGAAATACTGTAGATCTGATATACACCTGATTGCTTGATTGTTTGATTATGTGCCATGAGGTCATTGTTGACTCCTAGAGACCATATACATAGGTAGATGTTCTACATGAAAAGGGACCTCTGCATGAAATTGTGTTCACCTTGAGTAGTATTCAAATAGTTTTATCCAGCTAAAATCACCTTTGGCATGTTTTCTAAACTGTAACCCTTGTGGTAGGAGTCCTGCTCCTTTGAGCTTCTGGTTCAGCCCTATGGTTATGATCCCACACCAACTTTCTCAGCAGGAAGCTCTTGTGTAGACAAACCCATCTTAAAAATTAATTGCAGTGCATCACAGATCTCTTTAATTTATTTTGGATTTAGTCCTGAGGAACTTCTCCTTGCAGCCTGGTAATAGCTGGATTGCTTGTCATAAATCATTGTGACTGCACAGAAAATTCAGGGACCCGGATGGATTTGCCACCGAATTCAGAGTAGCACTTGGAAGTGTTATTTAAAGCTTTGCAACAGCTGTAGCTTGTTAGCTATCAGAAAATCTTCTAGTGAGAAAAGCAGAGCACCGTGCAGGGGCTGTGTGCTTGAAATAACAATTGGTGCAATTCCAAAGAGCCCTTTAGGCACCTTCTCCAGGTAGAATTTAAGCTGACACTTTCCAAATCTGCAACTTGTTCAAAATGCATTAGAATTCTAGGGAGGGGAGATGAAACGTCAAGCCAGGCGGTTAAGATCCAGTCATCCTCACCCCTATGGCTTTGATAGATTTAACTAAAGCACCTTTTAATGCGACATCCTTCTTTTTCATATTGGTCAATCCAATTCTTCTTGGGAAGCTCATAAGAAAAATCTGAAGGAGACTGTTTTCATCTCATACCAGAGGTGGTCTTTAGCAGGTTCTGACCAGTTCTGGAGAACCGGTACTGGAAATTTTGAGTAGTTCAGAGAACCGGCAAATCCCACCTCTGACTGGCCCTGCCCCCATCTATTCTCCACCTCCCAAGTCCCAGCTGATTGGTTGGCTCTTCTTTGATTGCCCTGCACAGGAGAACGGAGCTGGAAAGCAGGTTAGGGGGGTAGGGGAAGGAATGGGATTTTGCAGTAACCTTTCCCCAGGAGTGGAGAGGGAATGGAGAATGGACTTCCCCTGCCACGCCCACCAAGCCATGCCACGCCAACCAGGCCATGCCCACCAAGCCCCGCCCATGGAACCGGTAGTAAAAATTTGTGAATCCCACCACTGTTTCATATGTGTTTCATGTGCTTGAGGTAGGCTGATTCTTAAAAGAGCCATTCTGTCATGGCCTGCCTACACCTGCCTTAAAACTTTCCCAACAATTACGTATGTGACTCATGTCCCTACTGAAGCATGTCAATCAACTCAAACCTCTAGAGTTTCAATCCTTAGACTTGGGATTTGCCTGTCTAACAAGTTAAGATGTTGGAGATAAATTGAGAATTGTAAAGGCACGCTAGAAAGAGTTGAATTTTGGTGATGCTTCTGAATAGCTTAACTGTACGATGAGAAAAAAGGAGGATGAGAAGAAGGATGATGAGGAAGAGAATGATAAGGAGGAGGAGGGGGGGGAGGAGGAGGAGGGGGAAGGAGGAGAAGAGAAAGAAGAAGAAGAAGAAGCAGAAGCAGAAGCAGAAGAAGCAGAAGAAGAAGATGAAGAAGAAATAACCAAGTAAAGGCAAAGTTAAAAATACCTTCCCAAATACTAACAAGATTTGGCCCTATACAACTTCTATGTGTAGTTACAGCCAGTGGGTTCTCAGGGGTACAGCACAGGACAACTTTACAAAATTTAATTGTTCTTGTTCTTTTTAATGACTACTCTACATAACAGTGAGCAAACCCCTCATTCCCTAGCACTGAAGATGTTACCTAGTTGGGTAATGAAATACCTGCAAGCAAACACATCCAAGCTCAGAAGCCACCCAGGACTCCACATTTTTATAATGTTTTGACATCTCAAGCAAGGGAGTAAAAGCTCTAAAATCCTCTGATTTTATATTAAAAGTTCTGCCATTTGGAAAAAAAAGGAAACAGAACCTACTGTTCCTTTTGTGTATTTTTTAAAGAACTTGTAGCTTCAAGGAGCACAGAAAGAAGAGAATGATTAATTAAATCCATTTTTTTTTTTTGCAGTAGAGCTCCATAATTTTTTTTTTCAAAAAAAAAAGAGGGAGGGGAAAATCTATTCTCAGCAGATAAGCAACATTCAGAATAAATCTTTTTGTAAAAAAGATTTTTGTAGTGAAGAGAATTTGTGGGTATTTGAAACAAAAGAACGATCGAAAGAGGGGTTAAAGAAAACCTTTCTTTTTCCCCCTCTATTATTTCTTTGATTTTATTTTTGGTTCCCTCTCCCTTCTCTCTCCTCCCCCAGCTCAGATTCTTAGCATATGGGGTGTTAATTAAACAGTTGTGATTTCCTTTCCTTTCTGCTGCAAATTGCACCCATAATGATGCCTCTATTCATGGAATAGGTATATCGTTTGCTCGGTGACCTTGAGCTCTACCAGAATGTAAAATAAGAGAGGAGGAGGTATTAAAAGTTCAAGCTGACACGTTCGAGATATCCAAGGTGTTCAGTATGTCTCTGTAAAGGGGGTTTCCATTGGCTTGGAGAGAGATATTAGCTGAGATAGCAGAATGAAGACCCAGAATCTTGGCTCAAAATATTACTTTAATGAAAGTCACCGCTCGTTTAGAATAGAATAGAATTCTTTATTGGCCAAGTGTGATTGGACACACAAGGAATTTGTCTTGGTGCAAATACTTTCAGTATACATAAAAGAAAAGATACATTCATCAAGAGTCAAGAATCATAAGGTATAACACTTAATAACACTCATAGGGTACAATAAGCAATCAATCATACTAGGAAACATTCAATATAAATCATATGTATACAAGCGACAAAGTTACAGTCATACAGTCACAAGTGGGAGGGGATGGGTGATAAGGAGTGATGACAAGATTTAACAGTAATAGTAGTGCAGACTTTTTAATAGTTGAACAGGGTTGAGGGAATTATTTGTTTAGCAGAGTGATGGCTTTGGGGAAAAAACTGTTCTTGTGTCTAGTTGTTCTGGTGTGCAGAGCTGTATAGCGTTGTTTTGAGGAAGGAGTTGAAACAGTTTATGTCCGGGATGTGAGGGGTCTGTGAATATTTTCACAGTCCTCTTTTTGACTCGTGCAGTATACAGGTCCTCAATGGAAAAAACATTCTTTGTTGTGCTTTTTTGATGACATTTTTGATGTTAGGTGTCCATTTTAGGTCTTGTGATATAGTAGAACCTAGAAATTTGAAGGTTTTTACTGTTGATACGGTGTTGTCTAGTATTGTAAGAGGTGGTAGTATGGGAGGGTTTCTTCTAAAGTCTACCACCATTTCTACGGTTTTGAGTGTGTTCAATTCAAGATTGTTCCGGTTACACCACGAGGCAAGTTTTATAACCTCCTGTCTGTATGTGGATTCGTCGATTAACGATCAATTAATGATCTTCTGCAGATGAATAGAATCTATCAGCTGCAAATTGGTCATGAGATGAAAGAAATGGAATCCTTAGCCCAGCTCTGATCATCAGCTATGGAAGTAGGTCAGTTTATGGTTGCTTTGAAAGATCCCCTCCCTTTTTCGGTCTAGGATTTCACAGTCGATTAATCTCCATGAAGAACTTAGCACATCTGGTAACTGATCATGTGCCAATTAGAAGTCATCTTCAAATTGGGCAGATCCTTCCAAAGACGCTTTCATGGCTGAATGCTAACAGCAAACAAAACATGAAATCGGTTGGCTCTGAAAGAGATCTCATCTGAGGAAGACCTGTTTTTCTTCTTTTCCTCAAACTCTTACCTTTAATGTTTATAATTTTGGGTTCAGGAGATAAAGTAAGCAGGTAGGATTAATGGGTTTGGGGTTTTTTTTTTTTTGGCTTCTGCTTGTCTCAACAGATGTTGTGTTCGATATGAATGTTGATGTGATTTTGAGGGGGAAAAAAAAAGGTTCTTCTCTCTACTGTGTACAATCCAAAATTGAGTGAAGGTAAGAGTGAGAGGGGATGTGGTGGCTCAATGGCTAAGACGCTGTGCTTGTCGATCAGAAAGGTCAGCAGTTCAGCGGTTCGAATCTCTAGCGCTGCATAATGGAGTGAGCTCCCGTGACTTGTCCCAGCTTCTGCCAACCTAGCAGTTCGAAAGCATGTAAAAAAAGTGCAAGTAGAAAAATAGGGACCACTTGGTGGGAAGGTAACAGTGTTCCATGTGCCTTTGGCGTTTAGTCACGCCGGCCACATGACCATGGAAACATCTTCGGACGGCGCTGGCTCTCCGGCTTTGTAACAGAGATGAGTACCGCCCTCTAGAGCTGGAAACGACTAGTATATATGTGCGAGGAGAACCTTTATTTTTACCTTTAAGGGTGAGAGAAGTCCTTCCTGACTTTACTTAAAAGGGAGAAGCATGGAATGGGTTAGTTAAACCATCTCAGTTGAACATTGGCTTCCTCATCTTTCCCTTATTTTTAGAGTTTGTTCAACCTTCTTCATAGGAAAATGAGAAGGTTTGATATGATTCTGAGCTTTTATTCTCTCTTTGGCTTTAATGATGAAAAAGCATTAAACCTCCTTGTAGCTCAACAGTCCACATTCAGATGTCCAGATCCAGTATTTCCCTCAGATTCAGAATTCGGTATCACAAAGTTAAACCTAGGTTTAAGTGTGTCTCTAATTTAATAAGGTGAGCACATTTTGGGAGGGTTTCTATTTTATATATTACAGCTTTGGGTGTTGACTTGGTGTTGACTTGGAAGATGACCTCTTCCATGATGACACCTAAAGCTTGGAGAAGACTTCAGCATCACTGCATGTTAGGGGATATATACAGTTTTCATTAAATCCTTCAGATGCCCCATTTCATAGTTTGAATGTGCCTTTCCTTCCATCCGCCTCCCAATAGAAAGTTGGATTAATCAATCAACATGTAGCACACAGATCTCCACACAACACATAGTTGGGATTTGGAAGGTGCATCCATTGGTCTATCTGCAACTAATGCCATCTACATTTACCCATCAACCAGAGGTGGTCTTTAGCAGGTTCTGACCAGTTCTGGAGAACCGGTACTGGAAATTTCGAATAGTTTAGAGAACCGGCAAATACCACCTCTGACTGGCCCTGCTCTCCATCTATTCTCTGCGTCCCATTGAGTCCCCGCTGATTGGCTGGGTCTTCTTTGGTTGCCCTGCATAGGAGAACAGAGCTGGAAAGCAGGTTAGTGGGATGGGGAGGGAAGGGATTTTGCAATATCCTTCCCCTGCCATGCCCACCAAGCCATGCTCACCAAGCCACGGCCACCAAGCCACACCCACAGAACCGGGAGTAACGTTTTTTGAATCCTACCACTGCCATCAACCCTTTTTCAACATAGGTGCGTATTGACACTTATGCACAATTGCGCACAACTCTTAAGAATGACCACCTCTCTGTCAGATACCAAGGCCAATGTTGATATCTTTCAGGCAACTTACAATGCCCACCTTTTAGCCTGCTTTTTTTCTCAGCAACCAACTCCAATATTTCTACATAAATGAACTGGTTTTTACCCTATCTTGCTTTCACTTCTCCATTTTTCCTATGTTTCATTTGAAAATTATTTTAGGGTGACTGTAAACTGCTTTAGGGTTTTCTAGACTGACAGAAGCGATACAGAAGACTTTAATTATACAAATGAGATTTGTTAAAAATGCAAATCGTGCGTGATTGGAATAGTAGAAAACATAACTGAAGTGGTGCCTTGTCAGTATATCTTCTGATAATGGCTGGTTTTTTTTTTTATAATTGGTCATATCAACAGATATTTTGTGAGTGTCAGGCATAAAAGATCAGTACAACATGTGGGACCATGCACAAAGTCCCAATTAAGATGATCAATTGCTTATGCTTATGCACAGGAATCTATTCAACTAAAGGTTAGCACTATTTGGAGCTAGGTATCGGTTAATGGAATGCAAAGAGGGATTGGACTTTGTTTGTTTGTGATTACGTAAGATTCTAGGCTGCTGCTTCTTTTGATTCTACCCCCAAGTTCTTCTACTTCTTCTCCTACAATGAAATCACTTACAATATGTTCTCAAAAAATCAGATGTAGCCTACTGGTCCCCAAACTCACCCAATTTGATCTAAATTACCCTGTCTATAGATTTGCTTGACCTAAATCTTTCGATTTCTGACTTTATTCGACCGCTTGTTTTGCATCAAAAACATCAATTTTCCCCCTTGAAAATATTTCCCCCCCCTACTCTCTTCTATCTAAAACTCAGTTTAACCAATCCACATGAATAATCAGACAGTGGGGTTTTTTTTTCTCTTTCAAAAAACAAATCTTACTTACTTGGAAGTGAGTCATCAATAATTTAAGCCTGAATGCCTAGTTCCCAGTTGCTATCCCATAGAACACAACGAGAGCCAAGAAATGCCTCTCCTGGGAATAATGTGTTAAATGTAAAAAAACAATCTGACGCAACCAGCCTAGGTTTCATCCTAGAATCCTAGAGATGGAAGGAGCCACTCAAGCCGTTGAGTCTGTGTGCCGCCCACCACTCTAATCAGAAACATTACAAATATAAGCAACAACAACAATCATAGTTATGCTAAAAAGTGTCATTAAAAGATTAAAAGAGGGAGGAGAAAGGAGCCCAAAGGCCACAGGGTGGGGCAAGGTCTTCTTTCAATCTACTACATGATTGTTGACCTCTCTTTGAATGTATCCAATGAAGAGAAGTTCACCACCTTTCTAGAAAATTGGTTTCACTGCCATAGTGCTCTTGGTACACCTAATTTGGTACCAAGACTTGCTTTTGTGCTTTTCAAGTCAAGCAGTCCATCCCCCCTATTTTTCTTTTTCTTTTAATGACCCTGTAATCCCTTGCATCAGGGTGGAGTTGGGTTTGACTGAATGGAGCTGACCGTTTATTGGCCGGATGCCCTTCCTGGCACCTATGCAGAGTTCACAGCAGATATTTTCTCTTTGTGCCCAGAGGGAGAAGTTATCTGCCCCTACCTAGGATCAAATTGACAATATCCTGAGTGTGAGGCAAGTATCTCTAGACCACCACGCTGCTCTTCAACAGTCCATGCCCTTACAGGGGGATTATTCATGTAAATATCAAGTTCAGTACATATTACATGTATTGTTTCTCACAATTTCCTATGCCTTCAGGCTTAAAATTTTGGGCTTGGACAATCTGGATAAGCGCCGCCCGAGAACTGATCTAAGCCTAGTGCACAAAATTGTCTGCTACAATCTCTTGCCTGTCAATGACTTCTTCAGCTTCAACCACAATAATACACGGGCAAACAATTGATACAAACTCAAGGTAAATCGCTGCAAAATCGATTGCAGAAAATACAACTTCAGCAACAAGGTGGTCAACGCCTGGAACGCCCTACCCAACTCCATTGTTACAGCCGCAACCTCTCATAGCTTCATCCTCAAACTGTCTACCGTGGACCTCCCTCCATTCCTAAGAGGTCCTTAAAGAGGGCGTGCATAAGTGCACCATCATGCCTATCATCCCTGTCTTATTGTCCCCACTTATCTGTATTTACTTCCTTTGTTCATGTTTAGGTTCCTATCTATACTTGTTATCTTGTACATGTTTGACCAACAAATAAAATAAAAAATAAATTAAAAAATACATGTTGTTTCAAATACATCCCATGCTGCCTTCAGAATGAGGAGTGGTTATGGAATAATCTCTGAATGATGGTCAGGATGGTGAAGATGCCAACTTTGCGTGGTATTTGAGTTTGATATGAAAAATCACACAACTATGGTTTGAGTTCAGAAAATCGATGCTCCATAGAAGGTACACGAAGGAAACCCAATGAAGTTGACTGCTTGGAGGAAGGAAAAATGTAGCTGACAGAATACAAGAACTGTAATGAACGAACAAGTAGCCCTTAGGTTTTAAGGAAGTTATTATTTCAAATCCTCTTTGAAGAAGTTCAGGAAACCTGAATTTTCAACATCTTATTTCAACTTTATGTCCTTTCCGATTTCCAATCCTGGGCTGGTATATTCTGTGGGCAACTTGCATTTCAAAGTGACCTTAAGGAATGTGATGAATGAAGATCAAAGAACAAGATATTTATTCACAGGGCTTTCCATTAATAGAAGGAGCAACATACGTTGGAGGAAAAAGAAGAAGAAGAAGAAAAAATTCAAGATGGCTTTGAAATAGGAGCTTATTTCTCTGAGTAGTCCAGTTGTCACAATTCTAAGCTTTGTCTTGTTGAACAGACTGAGATGGGCAGTGGGGTAGACTGCAGTGTCTCCAGATTTTATGTGCTTAGCTCAGCCAAACAAAAAATATAAATAAGTGACTACAAAGGAGCTTGTCTACTTCAAACAAAGACTCTTATTAATGAGCCCTTTTATTCCTGGTTTTTAGAAATCCCCCCCCCTTTTTTTTAAAGGAGGGGAAACAGAAGTACGAAATACAATTTTTGCTAGATTCAGCTAAGGTTTTTTGGTCATTTTTATCTCTCTGTGTGAACGCACGCTTTTAGTTCTTCTCAAAAGGGAGTGGTCTCTCCTGTGAATCTATATGTATAAAAGCCAAGTACCACTCACTCATCATGAAATCTCCAGAACTGTAAAGCCTACAAACCTGAAATTTGGCACCTATGTTCCTCTTGGATTCTAGGTGCTCGCTAAGAAGGGATTTTTCAAAATGACCACCAGATCATTAGTATTTCTTATACAGTAACTGACACGCTCTGATGCTAAGGAGTTCTACTCCCCCTCTCCACCCGAAAAGAACTCTGTTCCAACTGCCAGTTGCCTCACATCCCGTTACCTCAGTTCAAACCGGCAGACGTTCCACTCCTTCATTCAGGAGCGTCCTGGGGCTCCTTACAGTACTAAACGTCGGTACCTCACCAAAATGTCTACACCTTCCACCTATGGAACCGCTTCCAGACTCAAGGCGGCGGGAGCGATATTCCCTTATGTGTTTCAATCACCGAACACTGCTGAGCCAACAGATTGTGAACCGAATTTCTCCTGCATAGCCCGATCACATAGTTTCATCGCAAAGTATCCAGCTAGTAATGGATAAACCTGGTATTCATGGGACCATCTGTACTGAATTTTCCTTTCATGGTGCTCTCATCTTACTTCAGCCTCACATTTAATCTTCCAAGAGATATTTCAATCTTTTGTGCCTCCCCCACTTCTCCTTTACATTTCTTTTTAAGTTTCTGCGTAACTCAAGATATGCTCTTTGGAGTGAGGGCCTCAATTCATGCCTTTCTGTTTTCCCCCTTGGATCCCATTTCCATACGTAAAAATTCATGAGCGTTCAGGAAGGAGGTTTCCTTCTGCACGCATTTCTCTGATTAAATTTGTGCACAGAATCAAATCTCAGTTCTCTCTAAAAGAGGGAATCCTGGTGGGATCCTTCTTTGCAACAGGACCAAGTTCAACAATACAGGTCATCCTCAAGTTACAACAGTTCATTGAGTGATAGTTTTGAAGTTATGACGACACTGGAAAAAAGTGAATTGTGTCGGGTTTTTCATGCTTACAACTGTTGTAGCCTCTTCATGGTTACAGTTCAAAATTCAGATGATAGCTGGTTCCTATTTTTGACGGTTGCGGGGTCATGTGATCAATCTTTGTGACCTTCTGACAAACAAAGTCAATGGGGAAGCCAGATTCACTTAACAACCGGGTTGCTAATTTCACAATTGCAGTGATTCACTTAACAAACGTGGCAAGAACATTCGTAAAATGGGGCAAAACCTCATATCTATAGAATAAAAGTTATTCTATAAACCATATAGCATTTTAGTCAAATGGTTAACCAATCTCTTCTTAAATACTTCCAATGATGAAGAACCTATAACTTCTGGAGGCAAGTTGTTCCACTAGTTGATTGTCCTCACTATTAGGAAGTTTCTCCTTAGTTCAAGGTTGCTTCTCTCCTTGATTAGTTTCCACCTGTTGCTTCTTGTCCTTCCCTCAGGTGCTTTGGAGAATAGCTTGACTCCCTCTTCTTTGTGGCAGCCCCTGAGATATCAGAAGACTGCTCACTTAGCAAATTTCTCACTTAGCAACCTAAGATCTAGGCTCCATTGTGATCATTAAGTCAAGGACTACATGTAATTCCAGTCTTATGTCCATAACAGCAGCCTGGCACATCTCAGTATAACACCTTACTCAGGGGTGGGATTCTACCACTTTGCACATATTTGCTAGAACCGGTTGTTAACATTCTAAGCAGTTTGGAGAATAGGTTGTTAGAAGAAATTACTGACCTAATCCTGTAAGGAAGGCAGGAAGAAACATTCTGGTGTTGCTTACAGAAATTGCCTCTCCATTAACCCTTATTACATTCTTGGCAGGACTAGACTTTCTATCTCATGAACTTCTCTGGAGTTTTTTCCCCTCATTTGCTGGTACTTTGCTTGTGTGGAGTGACCATTCAAAGTTACAATGGCATTGAAAAAAGTGACTTATGACCATTTTTCACACTTACGACTGTTGCAGCTTCCCCACAGTTGTGAGAGGCCAGGCGAGGAGATGTGTGCCTCGATGTGAGTGATATTGAGTTGGCCACGCCCAGCCAATAACATGACCGTCCACCCAGTCACATGACCACCAAGTCACGCCCACCACCTAAGCCACGCTTACAGAACCCAGTTGTTAAAAATTTGAATCCCCAATCCTGACCTTACTTCCATGTCAGCAGAAATGTTGCCTTCTTAACTTTTGTCTTGTCAGAAAGATGCTATTAAATCTATGAGATGCAGTAAAAAGTAGTTGGCAAACCCTAGAAAAATCCCAAGGGGAAGCGAAGAAGTATGGTCCTCCAGATGTTTCTGAGAGTTACCACCATAATCATTTCTCACTGAAGGCCATATTGTCTGGAGCAATGGGAGTTGAAATTAAGCAACATCTGGGCAAACACATGTTTCCCTGTTTTAAAGGGAAGCAGAGCTTTCATCAAAAAATTGTAATAAAAGAATAGCTTCGAGGAAATGTATTTGAGATGGTGAAATGGGTAATGGTTATGACTGTTGACATGATATGATTGCTTTCTTCCAGCAGTCTTACATCTCCAAAGGTTGATAAATCCTGATATCTGGAAAACTAGATTGATTTGAATAACTCAATAACAGAATAACAGAGCTGGAAGGTCTTCTAATCCAATCAGTGCTCAAGCAAGAGACCCTGTCCCATTTCAGACAAATAGTTGTCCAATCCCTCCTGTGTCCATTTTTAGTTGCTTTTTCCCGCCGTGCTCAGCAATTGCATGTTTGTTTACTTATTTATTTATTTATTTGTCAATTGCTTACAAGATAATAGGTATAAGTAAAACATAGTTATGAATACATGGATACATATAAGAAAAATAAAATATAAAGGAAACAACAGGACAGGGACAGTAGGCACATTGGTCCGCTTATGCACGCTCTATGCTTTATTTGTTTAATTGTTTATTTATTTTATTTATCCTGTATTTATTTAATTGTGCTTTATGGCAGCTTCCTAGCAGCTCTTAGGTTCTTTGGCAGCTGTTGAGTCTACAAGTAATTCTTCCAGGGAGTTCAGGGTAGCAAGATTTACTTAGATGAAAAGGAGAAGGCTACAAGAATTTCAGCAACTGAACTATTTCCCATTAAGAATCAATTTGTCCCCTAATTTATTAAGACACGGTCTTTCTTTGTGTGTGTGTGATCCAGTGAGGAGACAGTCTTTTGCACTGATCAAGGAAAAGTTTCTGGTGGTTTACAAAATACATCTGGGAACCAAAGGAAACCACCAGCATTATTGAATTCAAGCAGAAATAAGCAAAAATGTTGAAGTACTTTGATCTGGTTAACATGCTGAATGCTTTTGGACAAAGACTTTTTTTTTTTTTTTTTGCTATACTGTTGTTTGTTTTGAAGCAGGGCTGGACAAACTAGGATGGCTTAGTATTTTTATCATAGTTGCAATCTTGGCTAAAGCAGCCTATTTGGTAGAAGGCCCCCAAAGCAAATAGACATTCAGTTATTTTGATTCCTTGGCTCTCCTACCTACTTTAGCGTGATTAAAAAGAGGGACACGTGCAGCTGCAAAAGAAAAAACGAAAAAGATTTGGATGCAATTTTCATCTGCAAATTGATATGCAGAGGCGGGAATTCGGGAATCGTTGGTGTAATTGAAAAAAGAGTGCATCGTGTCAGAAGGGAAAAATTGCTCTGCCTGTTTGCAGGCTGTTTCTTGGGTAAGTCAGGGTGAACATCATTCTGATGGCCTGAAGATGTCCTTAACCTTTGAAGAAAGGGGAAATAGCTGCAAGCAATGGAGTGAGAGCCTCTTTGTGGATCAGGCTAGGATCTTCCATCTTTCCCTCAGTGGTGGCATACATTTTTTTTTTACTACCGGTTCTGTGGGCGTGGCTTGGTGGGTGTGGCTTGGTGGGTATGGCAAGGGAAGGAGACTGTAAAATCTCTAATCCGTCCCACTTCTGGAGAAAAATGACTGCAAAATCCCCATTCCCTCCCTACCCCACTAATCTGCTTTCCAGCTCCGTTCTCCTGGGCAGGGCAACCAAAGAAGACCCAGTCGATCAGCTGGGACTCAATAGGAGGTGGAGAATAGATGGGGGTGGGGCCAATCAGCCTGTGGATGTGGCTTGATGGGTGTGGCAGGGGAAGGATACTGTAAAATCTCCATTCCCTCCCCACTCCACTAATCTGCTTTCCAGCTCCATTCTCCTGTGCAGGGCAACCAAAGAAGACCCAATTAGTCAGCTGGGACTCAATGGGAGGCGGACAATAGATGGGGGTGGGGCCAGTCAGCCTGTGGGCGTGACTTGGTGGGCATGGCAGGGGAAGGATATTGCAAAATCCCCATTCCCTCCCCACCCCACTAACCTGCTTTCCAGCTCCATTCTCCTGTGCAGGGCAACCAAAGAAGACCCAATTAATCAGCTGGGACTCAATGGGAGGCGGACAATAGATGGGGGTGGGGCCAGTCAGCCTGTGGGCGTGACTTGGTGGGCATGGCAGGGGAAGGATATTGCAAAATCCCCATTCCCTCCCCACCCCACTAACCTGCTTTCCAGCTCCATTCTCCTGTGCAGGGCAACCAAAGAAGACCCAATTAATCAGCTGGGACTCAATGGGAGGCGGACAATAGATGGGGGTGGGGCCAGTCAGCCTGTGGGCGTGGCTTGGTGGGCGTGGCAGGGGAAGGATATTGCAAAATCCCTATTCCCTCCCCACCCCACTAACCTGCTTTCCAGCTCCGTTCTCCTGTGCAGGGCAATCAAAGAAGACCCAGTTGATCAACTGGGACTCAGGAGGCGGAGAATAGACGGGGGTGGGGCCAGTCAGCCTGTGGGCGTGGCTTGGTGGGCATGGCAGGGGAAGGATATTGCAAAATCTCCATTCCCTCCCCACTCCACTAACCTGCTTTCCAGCTCCGTTCTCCTGTGCAAGGCAACCAAAGAAGACCCAGTCAATCAACTGGGACTCAGGAGGCTGAGAATAGATGGGGGTGGGGCCAGTCAGCCTGTGAACGTGGTTTGGTGGGCATGGCAGGGGAAGGATATTGCAAAATCTCCATTCCCTCCCTACCCCACTAACCTGCTTTCCAACTCCATTCTCCTGTGCAAGGCAACCAAAGAAGACCCAGTCAATCAACTGGGACTCAGGAGGCGGAGAATAGATGGGGGTGGGGCCAGTCAGCCTGTGAGCGTGGTTTGGTGGGCATGGCAGGGGAAGGATACTGAAAAATCCCCACTCCCTCCCTACCCCACTAACCTGCTTTCCAGCTCCATTCTCCTGTGCAAGGCAACCAAAGAAGAGCTAACCAATCAGCTGGGACTCGGGAGGCGGAGAAGAGATGGGGGCGGGACCAGTCAGAGGTGGTATTTATCGGACAAGAAACAATGGATGGAAACTAATCAAGGAGAGAAGCAACCTGGAATTAAGGAGAAACTCCCTAACAATGAGGACAGTTCATCAGTGGAATAGTTTGTCTTCAGAAGTTGTAAGCGCTTCATTACTGGAGGTCTTAAGAAACTGGATAGCCACCTGTCTGGAATGGTATAGGGTTTCCCTGCTTAAGCAGGGGTTGGACTACCAGACCTCTAAGATCCCTTTCAGTTCTATTCTGATTGATCGATAGTTCTTGGCAACTATTGATCAAACTATAAGAACAATCTGGGGGCTAAATGTTTGTGGAGATTCTCAGTCATCCGGGTCATAATTGTCTCAAAGAAGATTTTTCAAAAGGCAACTGGCCTGTTTTGTTTTTTCCTTGAGGAAGGAGAACAAACCATTTTGCTTCTCATATCCAAGAAGCTTCATCCAGTTGGTAAATTGATGAAACTTCTTGGATGAGAAGCAAAATGTTTTGTTCTTCTTCCTCAGGGAAGAAACAGTCCAGTGGCCTTTTGAAAAAGGCACTTTTGAGGCAATCTGGAGGCTAGCTAAAACTTCCCCTTAAATTGTCCCGTGGAGTTTCATAACCATAAATAATATGTTTTAGACTATTCCTACCATTCTCAAGTGGCAATTTCCTTGATCTTAACTGCTTCTCCAACCACAGGCAAAAAAAAAGGGAAGATAGGTCCCAGAATAGAAGCTTAAATCTCAATGGAAACAATACTCTCAAGAGAGGCAATGCATTTGAAGGGTTAGGTTTAAATAGTTGCTGATATAGATACATATTTTTCTGCAAAAGAGGGTTGCTGGGTGCATGCATAATGTATGTGTGTTTTGTCTAATCTTGGATCTTCAGACACGAACACTCCCCGTTGCATGTCTGACATGTCCTCACCAGAGTCTGAACAATTATATGTCACCCAAGGTGTTTGAGTATTATGTTTAGGACTGAACCATCACAAAGATCTTCAGGGTTTAACAACCATTAAAACATTCTTTCATATGTAGTGGCAATGCCCCAAACCCAGAAAATATTAGATGAAGGTACAAAAATGGCTATAGGAGATAACAGAACATTGAATAGAACTTAAATCTGAACTATTCCTACTGGGAATAATTAAAGGGAAATTTAGCAAACAAATCCAATACATCATGTTGCACATAATAACAGCAGTGAGGATAATTTTTGCGCATGGTTGGAAATCAGAAAACATGCCGTCTGAAGAGGTGTTAATACAAAAAATATTAGAATGTACTGAGATGGACAAATTCACAAACAACTAAAAGGCAAGGAGGAATCAGAATACTATGCGGTGTGGGATAAATTTTTATTTATTTATTTATTTGTCAATTGCTTACAAGATAATAGGTATAAGTAAAACATAGTTATGAATACATGGATACATATAAGAAAAATAAAAAATAAAAGAAACAATAGGTCAGGGACGGTAGGCATGTTGATGCGCTTATGCACACCCCCTACAGACCTCTTAGGAAAGGGTTGAGGTCAATAGTAGACAGTCTAAGGTTAAAGTTTTTGGGGTTTGGGGAAGAAACCACAGAGTCAGGTAGAGTATTCCAAACATTGACCACTCTGTTGTTAAAGTCGTATTTGCTGCAATCAAGTTTGGTGCGATTAACCTTGAGTTTGTATCTATTGTTTGCTCTTGTGTTGTTATGGTTGAAGCTGAAGTATTCATTGACAGGTAGAACATTGCAATGTATGATTTTATATACTATACTATAAATGGTGTAGGAAGTTAGCATCCATCCCTCTCCTAGAAAATTGTAATAGCCTAGGAAATATTAAAAAGGCAGAATATTTCCCCTAAAGAATAGAAAGTCAAGAAGCAGAAACTCAGAAGAATAGAAACTCAAGAAGCAGAAACCCAGAAGGAGAAACTCACCCCCACCTTTGTTAATGGGTGGGCCATTAAGACCTGGGCCAGAATACTTTACATAAGAAGGAACTCCAGGTAAAAGCTATAGCAATTACCAAAAGCCCTTTTAAGGGCATAATCACCCAGCAAGGCTGGACCGAGCCTGGAACTCAGGACAGCCTACAGAGTTGCTCCTAGGAGTCTGACAACCAATTAGAATACAAGCTCCAATTCAAATCCCAACAGAGGGTATAAAGCCCAGCACTCTCAGTGCCTCAGCCCTTTTTTCTTGACCTTCTCACCTTGAGTATGTGATCAGACTTCTCTGGAGCTCCAGGCCATGTGGTCCTGTCCACCATTAAACCTGCCAAGCAGCCTCCATGTTTCCAGTGTCTTTTTCCCCACTTGGAACTGAACGCAGAAGGATATTTCTTCCAACAATGGTATAATTGGATAGAACATAGGAATAAGGATTAATATATAGAAATAAATGTAAATAAATGTAATATCTATGACACAATACTGTTAACAATGTAAATAGAGATGTGTAATTTGGAAAATAAACACATAAATAAATTAAAAAAAAAACTGAATGGGCGCTGTTCATCCTTCAGAGTTACAGATTCAGCCGAAATCATTTTGAGCTTTTACTTATGTTGCTTTAAACACACAGAAGCGATATTTTTTTTTTGGGGGGGGGGGGACGAGAAAATGGGAGGATTTATAGGGTTTTTTTTGTTCCTTCCAAGGAAGGAGGGGAAAAAAAAAACTTTATTCGGAGAACAGAGCAAAGTTTGAATGAAAAGTCCCAGATCAGGTGCACGAGTGGATTTGGAAAGCTGCAAGCAATCTGTTTCAAAGAGGGAGAGATCAAATGAGCACCTGGGTTTAGATTCAGACCTGGGTCAAATCTGCAGGTGTTTAGTGGTTGCAGCTCTTCTAGCTCTTGGTTGGAATTTATCCTCCCACATTGCTGGAAGGGAAAGAACAAAGAGTAAATTGGACCCTCTACTTAACCTAGCCGTGTTAGTGAGCTTTCAATCTTGAGATTTCTCATCCTTCTCCCTTTTGCTCTTTTCAAAGGGTTGTTGCTTTTAAAGGCTTCCAAATCCATTCCTTCTTTGGCTTTCCTCTGAAATGTGACATATTTTTTTATTAATTGCATGCGCAGAGTACTGCATTCAGTTTTGGTCACCACACTATAAAAAAGATGTTGAAACTCTAGAAAAAGTACAGAGAAAAGCAACCAGGATGATTAGGGGACTGGAGTCTAAAACACATGAAGAACGGTTAGAGGAACTGGGCTTGGCTAGTCTAGTAAAGAGAAGGACCAGGGAAGACATGATATCTTCCAATATTGAGGGGCTATCACAGAGAGGAGGGGGGGGGGTCAAGCTATTTTCCAAAGCACCTGAGCGCCAGACAAGGAATAATGGATGGAAACTGATCAAGAAGAGATTCAACCTGGAAATAAGGAGAAATTTCCTGACAGTGAGAACAATCAATCCACAGAAGTTGCCCTCAGAAGTTGTGGGAGCTTCATCACTGGAGGCTTTCAAGAAGAGATTGGACTCCCATCTGTCAGAAATGGTGTAAGGTCTCCTGCTTGGGCAGAGGGTTGGACTAGATGACTTACAAGGTCCCTTCCAACTCTGATTACCTGTTTAATCTGTTTAAAAACCTTCTTTATGCCAAAACATGGGACAAGTAGTACTGTACAATGTTACAACTCTTTTTTTTAGTGGCTGTTTGAAGTTGCAGCAATACTGAAAAAAGTAATTTACAACCCTTTTTGACACTTATGACCATTGCAGCATCCCCCATGGTCACATGATCAAAATTCAGATGCTTGGCAATGGATTCATATTTATGATGGTTGAAATGCCTCAAGGGTCAAGCAAAGTCAATGGGGAAGCCAGATTCACTTAACAATGGGGTCAGCGTTCCAGCAAACTTCCATTCCAACCAATAACTCCGAGACTGACATCTCTCAAAGGTTCCTTTTATTTGGATAGTAACTGGTACATCTGTGGAATCCCAAATCTAAAAGTTTCAGGCTTCCTTGGAAAAGTAAAAACTACAAATCCACACCCCCCCCCACCCCACCTTAGCCATCACCACATCAGTTGGCCCAACCACCATCTGTTCCCAAGTAAGATTTCCTTTTTGCTATGCGCAATACTACATGACCTTGAAACAGCAAAAGAATTTTATTTTGTCTAACTATTTATTTATTATTTATTTATTTCATAAATTTTATATACCGCCCTTCTCCCGAAGGACTCAGGGTGGTGAACAGCCAACTAAAATACATATAAACAGAGATAAATATAGTTAAAAAAGAATTAAATTATAGGCTGCCCCAATAAAAATCTAAAACCCCCGATTAAAATAAATTAAAACTTTTGTACCCCACCCCAACTAATCTAAAACCCCATTTAAAAATCCCATTTGAGTCAGCTCAGGCCGGCCTGCTCAAAGAGCCAGGTCTTCAGGTCACGTCTGAACGCCCTCAGGTCAGTGGTCGTTCGTAGCCCCGGGGGCATCCCGTTCCAAAGGGCGGGTGCCCCCACAGAGAAGGCCCTATTCCTCGGAGTCACCAGGCGGCACAAAGAAGGTGTCGGGACCCGGAGGAGACCCTCTCTGTGGGAGCGCACCGGTCGGTGGGAGACTACTGGCAGAATGCGGTCTTGTAAGTATCCTGGTCCGATGCCATGGAGCGCTTTAAAGACCAAAACCAATACTTTAAAGCGAACCCGGAAGGCCACCGGCAACCAATGCAGCTCGCGCAGGAGGGGCGTCACGTGGGAGTATCTCGACGCCCCCATAAATACCCGCGCGGCTGCATTTTGTACCAGTTGAAGCCTCCGGGTGCTCCCCGCAGGGAGCCCCATGTAGAGGGCATTACAGTAGTCCAGGCGGGAGATGACCAGGGCATGGGTGACCGTGCGTAAGGCGTCCCGATCAAGAAAGGGCCGCACTAGAAATACTCCAATGAATTGCCGCCTCCCACTTTCCCAGGTTCAATTGTGGCAGCGTGGGAGCATCGGATCTCAATGTGGTTTCCAAAGCTGACAAATGGTGCTATTTACTTAACAAGTGGAGTGATTCACTTACAAACAGAAATGTTGGGCTCAATTATTTTCTTGAGTAAAGTAATTTTCCCCCTGGATCAAATGGTCTTTTGAGTGGTGTGGTGGCCTAGAGGTGGAGCTCTCGCCTTACCATCTGTGAGTTCCATCCTAGGTAGAGGCAAATATTTCTCTCTCTGGGGACAATGAGAATGTATCTACTGAACAAAACTCCGCATTGGCGACAGGAAGGGCAGCTGGCCAGTAAACACTCTCCTAGCTTCATTCAGTTGCCCAGACTTCACCCCTCAAGAGATTATGGGGTCGTTAAAAAAGATGATGGTCAAGTGGTCTTTTACTTTGAATTAGTCTCTGAATGCCACATTGTTGATGGTAGGAACCGAGGCCAAGCTTTTCCTTCTGGGTTTGCAAAATGTTCTTGCTCATTCTGTCTGAATTTTCAGGGAGTTGTAAATTAAGGATTTAATGCCATGATTATGCTGAGCTGAGTTGTTTGCAGTGAAGCAAAATAATCTAATTTGAACTTCCCAAACCAGTGCGCAAACTGAATGCAGAAATATTACGATTCCACACTGCATTTGATTCTTGGAATGCAGATCATCTGTCCAGAATCGGAGAGGCAAATATTAGACCTATTTCACCAGTTTGTTTTTGAAAATAATATACAATATATATTACCATTGGGAGAAACTCTCTTGTGGGTACGGGTACTAAGCAACTATTCATAGAAAGCTATGCGCGTGGGAAAATACGTATGGGTTTTCGAGCTGACTTAAATTTGAGCATTACTTGAGCACACCTTTGAATGGTTACTAAATGAGCCACGGTGGTGCAGTGGTTAGAGTGCAGTACTTCAGGTTACTTCCGCTGCCTGCCGGCTGCCTGCAGTTTGGCAGTTCGAGTCTCACTGGCTCAAGGTTGACAAGGCCTTCCATCCTTCCGAGGTGGGTAAAATGAGGTCCCAAATTGTTGTGGGCAATAGGCTGACTCTGTAAAACGGCTTAGAGAGGGCTGGAAAGCACTGTGAAGCGGTATATAATAAGTGCTATTGCTACTCCTTCCTTCTTCCCCATTCTTCTTCTTTCTTTCCTTCTTTCGTATCTTCTTCTTCCCCATTCTCCTTCCTTCCTTCCTTCCTTCCTTCCTTCCTTCCTTCCTTCCTTCCTTCCTTCCTTCCTTCCTTCCTTCCTTCCTTCCTTCCTTCCTTCTTCCCCATTCTTCTTCCTTCCTTCCTCATCCCCCATTCTCCTTCCTTCCTTCCTTCCTTCCTTCCTTCCTTCCTTATCCCCCATTCTCCTTCCTTCCTTCCTCCTTCCTTCCTCCTTCCTTCCTTCCTTCCTTCCTTCCTTCCTTCCTTCCTTCCTTCCTTCCTTCCTTCTTCATCCCCATTCTCCTTTTTTCCTTCAGTTCCTTCCTTCCTTCCATGTTGGCACAGTGGTTGAGAATGTAGTACAGCAGGCTAACTCTACCCACTTCCAGAAGTTCGATCCTGAGCAACTCAAGGTTGACTCAGCCTTCCCTCCTTCCGATGTGGGTCAAATGAGGACCCAAATGGTTGGGGGCAATAGGCTGACTCTGTAAATTGCTTAAAGAGGGCTGGAAAGCATTATGAAGTGGTATATAAGTCCAAGGGCTATTGCTATTGCTAAACAAATGGCCCTAAATTGGGGACTTTATAACTGGTGCAAAACAAATTTAGGATTGGGGAAAAAATGAGACAATGAGGAAATTAATGCTGAGAAATTAAATTCATAAGCTGCAGACCTTCCCCACTAATCCCCTAATCCTTAACTGGCCCATTCATGCAACTGTCATTTGTTTTTTTTGATGATCAATTAAACAAAGAGTTTCTTTCAATGTTCCCATTTTTTTCCTGTTTTTAAATCTCCTCTTAGTAAGACGTGGTGTAGCAACCAACGCTGTGCCTTTAGCAATGATGAACTGTTACACTCTTTGAAAGGTGTTTGAACTCTAGGCACAAAATGCAAAAAATGGGAGTTTCAGCTGTACCACGGGTTTTATTATTTCAGTTTTTTACAAGTTTTCTTTTTCAGTTCCTACTCCCGAATCTCATCAAACTGCGCTCGTTTTGGGAAACGCTGATACAATTTCTATCAATTTATCCCTGACAAGGAAGCCTTTTAAAAATGGAATTGCCTTCCTTTTTTTTTTTTGCTCAGAGTCATGGTAAACACAATTACCCTCGTTAACCTCGGTTTCTGTTTTACAACAGAAAAATTAGATGACAATCACCAAGTGGTTGGAAAATACTTGGGTAATTAGATCTCGGCAATCTGCAGTGTGAATTCCACTGAATGGAGCATTCTGGGATAATTTAAGCAAGCAATCCAATCTAAGCTCATCCGGAGTTGGGGAGATGGAAAAATTGGGGAACTCTTAATTAAAAGCTATTAGCCTTGATCTGAGCTATGATGGCTCAAGATATAAAATCTTCTTTTGGCTACATGGCAATTGGTCATCGGAGCTCTCTTTTGGGAGAGGATTTCATGGTGTAATTTTTAATTCAGGCTGAGGTAATGGCACAGAAATGGATGGCTGATTTGCAGAGGAAGAACTGAGGAAGCGTCTCAGAGACGTTTATTTAAAACATGCTGACGATATCAATTTGGCAGGATCACACCTGGAATCACACCTGGATTTCAAAAGAAAGCAGCCAGAACACTTGAATTTTTTTCTCCATGGAGAAGTTGAATTATCTAGCAGGATCCATCTTCCTTGAAACTTCTTCAGAGAAAACACAATCAAACCAACTCCCAGACCTTACCATGAGTGAGTGATAGCAGCTAGCTAGGTCACCTTGACTGAGTTTAGAAAAAAAGAATCACTTGCAAAGCTGATTAGTTCATGGATTGAGGAACACCAAGAAACCCTCCGAGCTGTAGGCTAGACTGAGAAGATGGAAAAACCATCTCAGAAGGTAACAAGGGCAATGAACCTAAACAACATGGCTAAGAAAACTACATGGTCCCATCCATCTAATCTCCAGGAATCACCACTGGGTCTTTACTTTTTCATCTGTGCATTGGCCACAGTGGCAGCAGAAAGCTGGACAAAATGAGCCAGGAGAGGACAACCTTGTGATGGACAAAATGTCAGGTGCAAAAAAATCAGCACCATTTGTAAGGTTGCAGTATAGAAGATTTATTCAGCCCTGTACACAAGAATCTGATCTACTAAAGTTCAACACTAAATTGGTGAAAGAATTCACGAGGTATTGGACTTGGGAAAGAGCAAAGGCTCTAAGCTAATGATACACTTAACTCTGCCCTCCAACTTTTCTCTTACACAACACTAAGGACGCAAAATGAATAGAGTGAAGATTTTAATTTTTTTCTTGGCTTGTGAGAGGATTTGAGGAATGGTTTTATTTTTGGAACTGTGTGCAATCTAGGCTTAAGGTCGGTGCATGGATGGATAGATGGATAAATGGATGGATGCTTTGGTTCACTGTTTTGTAATCCCCCATAAGTCTGTATTGATTCAGTGGTGCACCGGTAGTGTATGTACGCACACATTGATTTGTCTTTGAGCTCGGAATGGCAGGAAATCATTCTGCCATTTTTGATTTTGAATTAATGTTTGACAAATGTGTTGGAAGCAAAATGCATCCCTTCCCCCACAAGAAGCCCTCAAGTGGATCCAGGAAGCCTGCTCTTGAGATTAAAAACAAGAATATCAGCAGTTTTTTTCCTCCTGTCTTCTTTGTTGGCATTTTACGTCTAATCAACCAGGCCCCGGACACCACTGCACTGTATTTGAGATGCTAATTCTTAGCCAGTGCAACCCAACCCAGTTGAATGCAGAAAGAAAGCGTTTTACAGCATTTAAAATGTTCACATGGGGTGGCCGAGTAATTAAAGACCAGAAAGTCACCTTGACTACTTAGCTGGACATATGGAAAGCTGGTTAAAGAAACTCAGTGTAAACATGCAAAAAAAAATACGCAATCATAGCAGTAAACATCTTCATTTTGACTTCTGTGTCATTTGGCTCTCCCCAGATGCTAAAATTTATCGATTGCATTATTATGCTTGCTTATTTTGTTTTACTTGCTTGAAATGAAGAGCGAATAGCGCCATCGGGAGCTGTGTGGAAATCGACGTGAGATATTTTTTAAGAGTACAACTCTGTTGTGTCCAAAAGAAGCAGGGGGTGGGGAGGAGGAGATCTAATTACTTCCTAGCCAGCAACCATTTTGCGCTTGGAAAGTATAAAAG
Source organism: Bungarus multicinctus (assembly GCA_023653725.1). NCBI lineage: Eukaryota > Metazoa > Chordata > Lepidosauria > Squamata > Elapidae > Bungarus > Bungarus multicinctus. The sequence continues at coordinate 15,015,500 of CM042843.1, forward strand.
GAACGGCTAAAACGTTCAGTATGATTTTCTCATAATCTGCAACATGCAAAAAGGAGGTAGCTAAGCAGATTCCTTGTTTACTGTCACTCAGTGGGTGTGTAACTTCACAAGCATTCCCTTTGTGAGTAAACAGCAGTGACATCCCAAAACAACCAAAAAATACCAGGGAAGTTAAAAAAAAAAAAAGCCAAAAAAATATACAAGGAATATACTGTAGGTAAAAAAGATTTCAGATACATTTAATATTAAGGGGAATTCCTACGGATGTTTTAAAAATCAGTTTCCTTGAGGAATGGACATTGTCCTATTTTTTTTTTTTTAAGATTTGTGTTCTCTCATATATGAAATTATTCCATGTAAAGTGTCAGGCGTGAAGAATCAGGATTGTATGTTAAGTTCCACTTAAGCTGATCTATTTGCTCATGCCAAATACACAAGAATCTAGTCAGTGAATGGTCAGCACTAAATTGCCCTATAGAAGAGTCACTGGAATACAAGAGGGGCTGGACTTAGATCGCTTGTGAGAATGTAATGATTCCAGGCTGATTTCTCTCTTGACTCCATCCCCTTTCTCTGCCTGTCCTTCTCCTACATCAAGTATGTGATGACCTGTGGGGCTGAGTTCATATATTATGCTAAGACTTAATGAAACTTTATTTTGCTTTTGGATAGAATAGTTGTGCCATCATCACTAGAAATTACATGATATGGGTTAAAACAGAGTTCGATCTAGACATCAGGAGGAGATTTTTGGCTGTATGATTTTACTAGAGGTTGCTAGGTGGAATGCTAAATTTTCTGTCATGGCTAACTCTTCAAACAGAAGCCAGATGGTCATCTTTCAGAGAAGTTCTAGTGGACCCTGCACCAAGCAGAAGGTGGACTAGATCAGGGGTCTTCAACCTTAGCAACTTTAAGAGTTGTGGACTTCAACTCCAAGAATTTGCTGGCTGAGGAACTCAGCTTTGCTGGCTGAGGAACTCTGGGAGTTGAAGTCCACAAGTCTTACAGTTGGCAAGGTTGGAGACCCCTGGACTAGATGGCTTTCAGGGTATCTCAACTCTATAATACTACACCAGCGGTCCCCAACCTTTTGGGCACCAGGCACCAGTTCTAGGGAGAGAAGTTTTTCAGCGGACTGGAGAGGGTGTGGTTTCATGTGCTGCCTGCATCCCACGGATGGGGCTTTGTTTGTGTGGTCCAGTTGCTGGTATACTGCAGACCAGTGCTAGTCCACAGACTGGGGTTTGGGGACCCCTGTTCTACATGAATCAAATCCAAACCCTGCTATATACAGTTTAAGAAAACTGTGAAACACTCCACGAAAACCCAGAGACAATCGTCAGTGCTTCTCATTTGGGCGTAAATATTATTATTATTATTATTATTATTATTATTATTATTATTATTATTATTATTATCATCATCATCATCATCATCATCATCATCATCATCATCATCATTATCATCATTATCATTATCATTATTTATATACCGCTCCTCTCCCGAAGGACTCGGAGCAGTGCATAGCCATACAATTAAAACATTAAATATATAAAAGTTAAAACTAAATTAAACTAAAGGCCTTGGCTGAAAACAATTAAAACCCCTCCCTAAAACCCTAAAATTTGATATAAAAATTAAAATACCCAAATCTAAAATCAGCCCAAGCCGGCCTGGTCAAAGAGCCAGGTTTTCAAGGCACGCCTGAAGGTCCCCAGGTCCGTGGCTGTACGTAACTCCGGAGGCAACCCATTCCAGAGGGCAGACGCCCCCACAGAGAAGGCCCTATTCCTCGGGGTCACCAGCCAGCACATAGATGCCGATGGGACCCGCAAGAGACCCTCCCTGTGGGAGCGCACCGGATGGTGAGAGGAAAATGGCAGAATGCGGTCTTGTAGATGCCTAAAGGCCATCTTGATCTTAAAAATCCTGACTTCCCTCCTTTCTCCAGCACCCAGCCAAGTCCCAAACATCACCGCGGCTGCCGAGAAAGAGAGGGAGAGAGAGAGAGAGGAAGAGGGAGGGAGAGGGTGAGAGGGAGAGGGAAGGAGGGAGAGGGAGAAAGAGAGAGAGGGAGAGAGAGGGGGAGAGAGAAGGAAAAGGAGGGAGGGAGAGAGGGAGAGAGAGAGAGAGAGAGAGGGAGAGAGAGAGAGATCTAAATTTGTCACCTTGCTTTGTAAGGCCCAGCATATTTTTCACCGAAGTGGCAGAAAATTGCTTTCCATCCATCACTGCTGATGAAAACAGCATCAAAAACCCAACAAATCTAAATGGAAAGCTGGATTTGGGGATAGGGGCAGAGAGGAGGAAGAGAACGTGAGAGTGAAAATGTAGCAATGACAGCAACCAACGCTTTGACCCGTCTTGCTGATTGCAGGGTTCCTTTTTTGAACCACTCTGCAGAGACAATGACTTGTTTACCGTTCAAGGAAACCTGAGCTGAAGATATTTTACAATCGGACTGGAGCACATTTGCCAGATGTTTCATTCTCCTCCTTTCCCCTCCTAGCCACAGAGGGCAGCGGACTGATGAGCAAGGCAAGTAAATTAATCTGAGTCGAAAACAGAGAAGGATGATTTTATCCCATTCAATTTTGGTTTCATAGTTTCTCCTGTCTTCATTAGAAGCAGGGGAGGCAATCTTCCAGGGTAAAAGATCTGGGCATCCTTCAGATGTCAATGGATTACTGTGGTTGGAAACTAACTGAAAAGAGAAACAATCTAGAACTAAGGAGAAGTTTCCTAACGGCAATTAACTAACGGAATAGCCTCCAGAAGTTGTGGGTGATCCAGCATTGAAGGTTTCCAAAAAGAGACTGGACAATAATTTGTCTGAAATGATATAGGGTCCCCTTCTCAAGTGGTGTAGACCTTTAAGGTCTCTTCCAACTCCATTATTCCATGTTCTATGCCTGTTGACCCTTCTGGTGGCATCTGTGGGAGATTAAGTGTGTCAGAGTACCACAAGCAGTGTAGAGGCAATGGGTACTTCTCCAGATCCATCTCAAAGGACTGAGATGCTTGAGGTGCTACACTCCAGTGTGACTATCATTTGAAGAAAAGCACAAGAGCTTGCAGGAGACTCTCTCCTTTACTGTTGGCATCATTCAACTTCAAATGGGATGTCTTTGTTTGGATCTATTGTGATCTTAGCAACAGCACTTAAGACTTGTATACCACTTCACAGTGCTTTCCAGCCCTCTCTAAGCAGTTTACAGAGTCAGCCTATTGCCCCCAACAATCTGGGTTCTCATTTGATCCACCTTGGAAGGTTGGAAGGCTGAGTCAACCTTGAGCCTGGTGGGATTTGAACTGCCAAATTGCAGGCAGCCGACAGTCAGCAGAAGTAGCCTGCAGTACTACACTCTAACCACTGCACCACCAAGGCTCCATCTTCTTAAAGCAGGAGTATTTTTCTCCTTTTGAGCCAAGGGCCTTCTGAGTGGGGTCTTTGGTGCTCTCTGAGCTTGGTTGTTTTCTTGCAGATGTTTCACTACCCAACTAGGAAACCCTCTTTGGTGCACTGATGATGTTACCCAACTGGGTAATGAAACATCTGCAAAAAACTTCAACCAAGCTCCAAGAGTACCAAGGATCCCACAAATTCAACCTTGTGCTACAAATATTTTCTTCTGCAGATCTAATGTGTGTTTTGAATAGTGTGCCAGGGGCATGCTCCAGAAGCAGCAATGCAAGGAAATGCAAGTGGAAAAAACAGTGAAATGGAATTACTTTAAACATAATGCAGAAAATCATATAATTGCTGCCGTCTCTTTGACATCATGCAACAGGGTTCCAGAGAATATTTTTATTTATTTGTAACCTGCTTTTCTTATTTTTACAAATAACTCAAGGTGGCAAACATACCTAATATACCTTCTTTCTCCTATTTTGCCCACAACAACAACCCTGTATTGTGTCTTGGGCTGAGAGACAGGGACTGGTCCAAAGTCACCCAGCCGGCTTTCATGCCTAAAGCGGAACTAGAACTCACCATTTCCTGATGATTGGCCCAAAATCACCCAGCTGTATTCATGTCTAAGGCAGAATTAGAACTCACCATCTCCTGGTGATTGGCCCAAAGTCACCCAGCCGGCTTTCATGCCTAAGGCGGGACTAGAACTCAGAGTCTCTTGGTGATTGGTCCAAAAATCACCCAGCTGCAAGGGTGAGTTTCTACCGGTTCTGTCCACCTCTGTAGAACCGGTAGCTCTGAAGAGCAGCAGACATAGAACTGGTTCTATGTCTGTTGCTGTTTTTGCCCACATGCCTGCCCGGGCTCTTACCTGACCTTTATTTCCTGCTTTTTCAACTTCAGCTGCTGCACGAGGCACAGCTGCAGTTAAAAAAGCAGGAAAAAAGTCCTTTTTCAAAGGCTGCTTCTCTGCACGCAGCATGCTGATGACGATTTACGGGCGCGCGCCGAGCAGCATGCAGGGAAGCATATTGTAAATCACCGAACCTCATAAATCACCGAACCGATAGTTAACCCTGTCGGATCTCACTCCTGCCCAGCTGTATTCATGCCTAAGGCGGAACTAGAATTTACCATCTCCTGGTGATTGGCCCAAAGTCATTGAGTTGACTTCGATGCCCAAGGCGAGATTAGAACTCACAGTCTCCTCCCTTTCGGCTACTTTAACCGTGAGATCAAACTGGTCCTCTAATCATCTTTGCATTTATCACTCCTCAGAACAAAACAACGGCTGTCTTTATAATCCCAAACATTTTCCATTTCTTTCCCCTTCAGGAATGACATACATTTTGCTGATAACTTCTGGAAGGAGATGGTGGGATGCATTCAGAGGAGATTACTGCCTGTTTAAAAAAAAAAAAAAATATTAACCACCTAAAAATCTAAGTGTTAACACTCCTGGATTCCAGCAGCATTTTCTGCAGAGAATCGAAAACGTGTGAAAAATAAAACCATATGGATGCGACTGTGGCTGGCGGTGACCCACTCAAGGCAGGATTTCAAAAGTCTTGCAGCCCACTCTTTCCTCTGCAATTCATTCCCACTCCTTTGCTTTTCAGAGCTGATCTTTTCTCAGGCTGGGAATATCAAGTAGAGTCTGCCTATTTTATTTTTTTTAAACTTGCTGGTGTGTTTCCCAAAATAGTGTCTAAACAGCACTTACATTAAAGGGAAAGCATTGCATTCTTGTTTTTCCAGAAGGGAAAAAAAAGTAAAATAAAATAAAAAGGATTTTTAAAAAAAAACGGACTTGGTTTTCTCTTAAGTTGCGTCCTTCAAAATCTTTAGGGTTGTGGTCTGGAAAGGGAGAGGGTTCAAAGAGTCTTAAAGCAGAGCAAGGTTAGATCTCTGACAGTATTTAGCATCCCTTCAACCCTCAACCTCCTCTTAAAGGTAAAGGTTCCACTTGCACACACGTGCTAATCGTTTCCGGCTCTAGGGGGCGCTGCTCATCTCCGTTACAAAGCCAAAGAGCCAGCGCTGTCCGAAGACGTCTCGGTGGTCAAGTGGCCGGCATGACTAAACGCCAAAGGCACACAGAATGTTGTAACCTTCCCCACCAAAGGACCTGCAGACCTTCCGGCGCGCATTGAAGACCCATCTTTTCCAGCAAGCCGGTCTGACCTAGTATCATTGGAATGGTTTTAACTTTTATAATTTTTTTACCCTGTTTTAGTGTTTTATTATAGTTTTAATCTTCCAGCCACTATTTTAATTCATTTTTTAATCTATTTTTTAATTTTATATTTGTAATTGTATCATTTTTAGCTCGGCTGTGCACCTCCCCGAGTCCCAATTTGGGAGAGGGGGCGGTATATAAACTAGATAAATAAATAAATAAATAAATAAATAAATAAAACCAAAGGGGTCCCTCTTTTTCTACTTGCATTTTTGCATGCTTTTCAACTGCTAGGTTGGCAGAAGCTGGGACAAGTCCCAGAAACTCACTCCGTTATGTTAAGGATACTAGGGATACTAGTACTGAACTGCTGACCTTTCTGATCGACAAACTCAGTGTCTTAGCCACTGAGCCACCACGTCCCTTAAACCTGCTCTTAAGTGCTCCTTTTCACCTAATGGACTCCTTGCATTGGCTTCTTTTCAGCTCTGCCTGCTAAACGACATAAATGGCCTTCTATTCAGGCCGTCTCTACTCCGAATGGGGAGGGAGGGAGGGGGAAAAAGATGATTTAGAAAATCCTTGGCTCTTTCCTTTCATGCATTTTTGTTATTCCTGGCGAGCCGAGTGACATTCGCGGGAACGTTTTTGTCTCTCTAGGATATTTCGGTCTCTGGGGCCCTCGAGATTTTTGCAAGTAGCTTTGTCTGCCTTTTTTAAGGTTTTCTTAACAGAAGGCTCTTGCTAAGGTCAGCAGAGTAGAGCTTGCCATCCACAAAAATGGTGCACGGCTCACAGATTATGATTTACGGAAGACAGATTGACAGAGGCGGGATGCGGCTTCAGGGAGCTGGAGGCCATTCCAACTGAGGATGGGCCCAGCTGATCCCGAAGCGCTAGGTAGGAAACAACAGAATAATAACAGGGGTAGAAGATGGTCTTCTAGTCCAAACCCCTTCTCAAGCAGGAAACGCTGTGCCATTCTAGTCCAGGTTCTTCTTAAAAACCTCAAGCGATGGGACACCCACAATTTTTGGAGATAAGGTACCAAATAGATTAACCCCTGTTTACAACACCAGGTCATGGTTGTCCCAATGGTGCCGTTCCAAAAGTCAACTGAACTTTCTTGTTTTTTTTCTTTGAAAATGATTGATTCACAGTGGTGGGATTCAATTTGTTTTACTATCGGTTCTGTGGGCGTGGCTTGGTGGGCATAGTGTGGCTTGGTGGGCATGGTGTGGCTTGGTGGGCATGGCAGGGGAAGGATATACTGCAAAATCTCCATTCCCTCCCCACCCCACTAACCTGCTTTCCAGCTCCGTTCTCCTATACAGGGCAACCAAAGAAGACCCAGCCAATCAGCTGGGACTCGGGAGGTAAAGAATAGATGGGGGCTAGACCAGTCATTTTGCAAGATGTTTTAGAATATCTGAGGTAGAGCCTTTCCTCATTTGCATCTAATATGCCATAAGCAACAATGTCTCTACTGACCTCATGACATGTGGACCTTCAACAGATCCACAACCCTTCTTGAAAGACTCGTTTTAACCAGTGGTGGGATTCAAAAATGTTTACTACAGGTTCTGTGGGCATGGCTTGGTGGGCGTGGCAGGGGATGGATACTGCAAAATCCCCATTCTCTCCCCACCCCACTAACCTGCTTTCCAGCTCCGTTCTCCTGTGCAGGGCAACCAAAGAAGACCCAGACAATCAGCTGGGACTCGGGAGGCGGAGAATAGATGGGGGCGGGGCCAGTCAGAGGTGGGATTTGCTGGTTCTCCGAACTACTCAAAATTTCCGCTAATGGTTCTCCAGAACTGGTCAGAACCTGCTGAATGCCACCTCTGGTTTTGCTTCTCATCCAAGAAGCTGAACTTAAGAAGCTTCTGGAATGAGAAGTGAAAGATTTTGAAAGATGAAACCAAGAAAATCCAGTTGCCTTTTGGTGGGGAATAAACAAAACAAAACACTTGCCTGGAGTTATGCTTTCCTACCCTGGGTCCTGATACCTGCCAGCCAGAGTTGCTTTCCGTGGAAGGATTTTGATTTTCTAAGAATCATTTCCTTGTCTCCCGTTCTTCTGATCCAAAGATTTTTAGGGCCTCATAACTTTGGCGCTGACTGCCAGTTGTTGTCTGAATGCAATTCAAAGTGCTGATTTTAATCTATAAGGCTTGGCAGCTAAGGATCCCTGCCTTCCAGAGAGAAACGGTGCATCCAAGGGCAGTCATTCCAAAGAGTGTTGTTAAGAATTTACTTCCAACGAGATGCTTGGGAAGGGCGGGTGGTGATGGTGGGGGAACAGGGGAGACTTTGTCTCTTGCACTCTGCCTCTGTCATTGATGGAAAAGCCTCTGCCATTGATGGAAAAGCTGTCTGTCTTCAAAGCACTGAATAGCACAAGGTCCTGGAAGGTAATCAGAGCCAACTTTTTCACTGGACCTTTACCATTGAAAGATTGCTTGCAAAACTGGACAGCAACGGAGGGATTTTGGCAAATCCTTTTATAGCTCTTATTTTTTGTTGTTGTTTCTAACCTGCCAGGAGCCTTGTTTAACCATATTTATGGACACTGGACTACCAATTCCAAACAATGAACAATAGCTTGAACTTTTCCATCATTGTGGCATGGTCCAAGAGGGGAACAAAGCTCATCTAACAGTAAGCTCTTTGGATATTTAGAAAGAAGAAAAAATAATACATTCATATGGAGTTCAGGTAGCATTTGTGAATCTTGGTCCTGAAATGCTCAGAATCCTATGAATTTGGGTTGGTCCCATCAGCACTGGAAGGTGCTGAACGAGAGAAGGTTTGTGGAAAGCCATAGACAAAAGTTTAGATGTATATCCTACTGTTTGATCAAACAGTCTCCAAATCTTACACAAATCCAGCTGGAGCCAAATGATCCTTCTGGCAGCGAGTGTGGGTATGGAGAGGCAGCCATCCTGCAGCTGCTCCTTTGTTGGTTGATGGACAAAACCAGGTTGACTTCCAGATTGACTGTGCCTCCAGGGAGATGATGGGGTAGATCTTCCTCATAATCCTTGATTGAGTCAGTGGATGAAACGTAAGTGACCTCCTTCTGTTTTGCAACCTCAAGGACATGGCCGATCTTAGGACAGGATGTTGAAACAGCAGTCATTGTGATGACCCAAAGGGGCGTGGCACAAAGGCAACACAGACAGATAAGTAAGAAGAGTCCCTTTAATATCTCCAACTTTGCCCCCAATGTCCAAGTTACCTTTGGCTGAAGAAAAAACTCTCCCAAGAAGAGTTTAAGTGGAAGAAATTCAGTCTGAAAACAAAGTACATATAAGCTGTAAATAAAAATCCACACAAACCACCCTGCAGCAATTAACTGGACTGGGCAGGATAAGGAACTGCAGACTTCAAAGGCCAACAAAACACACATAATTGGGAAGATGCCAGGAACCCAAATAAGCCTCGACAATAAAAGATAACTCACGATTTGCTTCCAACAAGTTGCTGTGCGCAAACTCCTTTTAAAACACTGTGTTCCCAGCGGCAGCTAATGAAGGGAATCAGGGCCCTTTCCTCCCCCATAAGCCATGCAATTCACGTTGCTTCCTTCTCCGTTCCTCCTTGCGTGCCCTAGGATGAATAGGGGGTGGGCCTGGATCTTCCTCTGAACTCCCTCTCCCTTGTTCTACCTCTTCCCTGCTCTGCCCAGCTGGACTTTGCCCTTCCCCAGTTTCTTCCAAAGCCACCAGAGCCATACTCCCATTCCCTATCAGCTGCTCTGCCTGCCCCTCGGAATTAGATTCCAACGGGCATGACAGTCATTTTCCCACTAAGACTTTGCATAATCTTCTAGACTAGAGTCACCCCATCCTTGTTGTGCCAAAGCAATGGCAATGAAGAGAAGCTTTATATCATTTCTGAAGATACAATCAATCACTGATGGGGAAATGACCCAGAAGAGGTCAAGACTTGTCAGTGAAATGTGATGCATCCCAAGAATAGCGTGAAAAACATTTCTGTAGAGCTGGAAATTAGGACAGAGTGTCTCTCTTGGTGACTTCTGACTCTCTGAAGAGTTGAGATGCCTTTGACCAGATTCCAGATGGACTTACTAAGGCATGTAATTCAAGGTCAGATGTTCATCCCTCGGCAAGTAGAGACAAGACTTACAGGCAGAAGACAGAAAGAACGCTACCAACACGCCAGGCAAAACAGAAGACTGTTTTTAATGGAAATGATAAGGCCTCTGAATTGGGAAGAAAAAAAATCTCATTTTTGATTGCTAAACTAACTACCCAAGGCTATTATTGATAACTTGAAAACAACATATTGCTCAATACACTTCTGGGAATTATTTGTTTTTTAAGGGAGAAAATGATCTCCACAGTTGTCAAGTTTTCCTATTAAAGTCTTTTTGCATAGTTTACTTTTAAAAACTTTTCTGAGGCTATTGACATTTTTTTAGACTGAAATGAAGCTTCCAAACAGAATTAAAAATGGAGAGAGGACAAGAAATTAGGATGCTGAATCCTTCATGACATGGTAATAGAATATTCAAATATATTAATAGCATATTTTCTGTCCTTCCCTCTTTGCCCTCTGCCCTCAAATTAGGACGTTTTCTTATAATTCCAGGTTAATGCAGAAAAAGAAATATTTGTTGGAACATTTATGTTTATCCTTAAATAAATTGCTCTAAAAACATGAAAAATGGAAAACCCAGTAAAATAAAGAAAATATTGACATGTAGGCCAAATGAGTGTTCTAAATATTACACAAACATTGACTTGTGAGAAGTGGGGTTGGGTTTTTGTGGGGTTTTTTTGCTTTAAATTAATGGAACTGAGGCATATTAAAATATTTCTGAATATAGATTGGACCTTCTCTGCATTGTAAAGAGATATGTAAAATAAAGAACTTAGTTCTTGGATTTCTGATTTATATTATATTATATTAATCATCATGGCTGTTGTTTATGCATATTTATTTTATGGGGGTTCTTATTGTTTTCATATTTTTAAACTGTTTTAATTGTTTTAAAATTTTAGACCTGTAAACTGCAATAGAGTCATTTGATTGAGTTTAACAAATAATCAGAGTTGGAAGGGACTTTGTAGGTCATCTAGTCCAACCCCCCGCCCAAGCGGGAGACCCTACACCATTTCTGACAAATGGCAGTCCAATCTCTTCTTGAAAGTCTCAAGTGATGGTGCTCCCACAACTTCCAAGGGCAATTTCTGTTCCATTGGTTGATTGTTCTCACTGTCAGAAAGTTTCTCCTTATTTCCAGGTTGAATCTCTCCTTGTTCAGTTTCCATCCATTATTTTTTGTCTGGCCTACAGGCGCTTTAGAAAATAGCTTGACCCCTTCCTCCCTGTGGCAGCCCCTCAAATATTGGAAGATCGCTATCATGTCTCCCCTGGTCCTTCTCTTCACTAGACTAGCCAGGCCCAGTTCCTGCAACCATTCATTGTATGTTTTAGCTTCCAGTCCCCTAATCATCCTGGTTGCTCTTCTCTGCACTTTTTCTAGAGTCTCAATATCTTTTTTATAATGTGGTGACCAAAACTGGATGCAGTACTCTAGGTGCGGTCTTACTAAGGCTTTATAGAGTGGTATTAGTACTTCCCTTGATCTTGATTGTATCCCTCTGTTAATACAACTTAGGATTCCATTAGCTTTTTTGGCTGCTGCTGCACACTGCTGGCTCATATTTAGCTGGTTGTCCACTAAGACTCCAAGATCCCTTTCACAGTTACTGCTATCGAGCCTGGTTGACTGCCTATAGAAATTGAATGTATGAAGGAATGAAGGAAAAAAGAAATAAATAAGATGATGTTCCCCCACCTTCTGAGACCAGAAAATGGAGTGACATTTGTCCCTGAAAAATGTGTTTTTCCTTCTTTATGGTCTCTTCATATTTTTTTTCAGATGGCACTGAAGAAAAGAACATCAGGCATGCATACACACACATATATATGCCTGAGGATCTTTCCTTTTTTAAAACTTTCAAATGACAAGTATATTTTAAGGTTATTTCTGGGAGGACCCTGGGAATAATCCTTGGGAATTTGAAGAGGTTTGGAACAGAATAAAATAAAATAAAAATCTGATGTTTTGGGGGAATCACCCTTTTCTTCTTCTCCTCCCCAGGACTTTTAATACTCTTGGCATTTCAGTCCTGTGGTCTGATGAGTGAGACTAGAAAATTGGCATCATTTAGATTGCAGCTGTTCTTTAAAGACGAACAAGAGGTCTGAAAAAAAAAATCTTAAAAGAGCTGCGGGGAATTTTTCTCTCTCCTCCCTTTTGAACAGCTGCTTTTCTCCCAGCCTCAGCTATCGCAACAGGAGACCCAGTGGGAGCAAAGGTCTAATTCCCCATTTATCAAAATAATCATTCATATATAGACAGTATATCTATCTATCTATCTATCTATCTATCTATCTATCTATCTATCTATCTATCTATCTATCTATCTAGATATCTATCTATCTATCTATCTATCTATCTATCTATCTATCTATCTATCTATCTATCTATCTAGATATCTATCTATCTATCTATCTATCTATCTATCTATCTATCTATCTATCTATCTATCTAGATTATCTATCTATCTATCTATCTATCTATCTATCTATCTATCTATCTATCTATCTATCTATCTATCTATCTATCTAGATATCTATCTATCTATCTAGATATCTATCTATCTATATGTGTGTGTGTGTGTGTTAGATTTTTAAGCTGATAAATAATTAAACAAGTATGTAAACATGTAACACAAGTATATATATATATATATACATATATATGTGTGTGTGTGTGTGTGTTAGGTTTTTGAGCTGATAAATAATTAAACAAGGGAGACTAGGATAGATCTATTTCGAGCTACTTAGCTCTCATCAGCTAGCCATACCCTTACTGGGATTCGAACCTGGGAAGTATTATATGTGAGGCAGTTGTAATTGCCATTAGGCCACAGGTTCTCATCCAGATCAGCGATACAGGGGAATGAGTATATATACTTGTGTTACAACTTTCTGTCTGTCTGGTCTCTAGTGATGAGCCGAAAGACAGAAAAGGACAGCAGTATGCTTCCTCCCTTGATTGGGGCTTAACAGGGTGTTGTAACAGAAGTATATATACTCATTCCCCTGTATCTCCATTCCCTCCCACTCCTGGGGGAAGATTACTGCAAAATCCCCATTCCCTCCCCACCCCACTAACCTGCTTTCCAGCTCTGTTCTCCTGTGCAGGGCAACCAAAGAAGACCCAGCCGATCAGCTGGGACTTGGGAGGCGGAGAATAGATGGGGTTGGCGGGGCCAGTCAGAGGTGGGATTTGCCGGTTGTCCAAACTACTCAAAATTTCCGCCTACCGGTTCTCCAGAACCTTTCAGAACTGGCTGAATCCCCCCTCTGATTCAGAGGAGTTAAAATACGCACTTCTAATTTTTCCTTTTCTCTTGAATTTGACGAGACCGTATTTGAAAACGAGGAAATGAATTCAGAACCAGGAGACCTTCAAAGGCAGCGTGTTCCACAAGCTTATCCCCAGATAGAGGAGAACAAGGCACAGTTTCATGCAAATCACATTTTTGTGTCAAGTGGCTTTTTTGGGTTTTTTTTTTTGCTTCCCTATTTAAAATGGAAGAAAGTGGAGATGATGAATCAGAACAAAGATTTCCTTGGCACCCCATGTGTGGCACGGTCATTTTGAAGATGGGAAACGAAGGAGAGTGAGAGGCTGAACTTGGCAAATGGCATTGCCAGTGATCCAAGCAATATTTCTTGAGGTGATCAGGGGCTCTTTCCCTTGAATATCAATAAGCTTCAAGAAAGAGTGAAAATTTTCTATTAGAAGCCACTGCAACAGCGGCGGCAAAGAATGATTGTGTCCAAATGGAAACCGCTCCTCAGGATTAAATCTAAGCAGGCTAAAGAACAGAAGGAAAGGAAAGAAAAATAGCTTTGCAATCACAGAGGGAAAAAAATATACTGGGCAATGTGTTCATTTATTCAAGTTTCTAAGCGAACAGTAGATAATGTTAGTCTTTCCAATAAGAGCAACATGTTTTCAAGGAGGGATTGTGGCTCATTAATTTACAGAGCTGGCGCCTTGCGGTAGCAATGTAGCCAGGATTCAGAGTTATGAGCTGTTGGAATCAAACCATCATGTGGTCCTTCCTGCAAATAGTGTTCCAATTGTTAAGGAATTCAAGGTACACACTGATCTCTGCTTGGCAGAAGGTCTGAACTGGATGGGACGGTTCGACCATCTCCGTGAAGTCGTTGGGTGTGGTCCTACACAACCTTTCCACCTCCTAGAATTAGCAGCCTTGCAACCCCAAAATATCAGGTCAGTGAAAGCTCTCTTTAAGGAACCGAATTCCCGAGTGTCCACAATATTAAATGTAATTTAGAATTACTCAGTTACAAGGGTGGTTTTGTTCTCTTGGTCTTTTAACTTTAAAAGGTCAGTTGCCTTAATATCCGAACAACTTAAATGTTTCAGAATGAAAAAAGGAGAAAAATCTGATCGTCCTGCAACTTTCCTTCCTGTTGAAGGCAGCAAGATTGTTTCACGTTGATGAGATAATGGTGGTTTTTTTCCATCCCATCAATGCCTGTTTTGACTCAGACTACCAACATGGGGAAAATTATATTACGGAGTCATACATTTAATGTATGACCTTTGGAAAAACACCTCTTGTAATGCATAATGCTCCTCTATAGCTTTCACAGGAGGTGTTCTGGTTTGGTTGGGCCGAATGAAGTTGGGCATTTTTTGAAGTTCAATTGCTCTAATTATTTAGAAATCAAACTTCTGGCTATTGAACTCTCTCTCTACTCCTATTTTTTGTCATGCTTTCTTTCTTTCTTTCTTTCTTTCTTTCTTTCTTTCTTTCTTTCTTTCTTTCTTTCTTTTTTCTTTCTTTCTTTCTTTCTTTCTTTCTTTCTTTCTTTCTTTCTTTCTTTCTTTCTTCCTTCCTTCCTTCCTTCCTTCCTTCCTTCCTTCCTTCCTTCCTTCCTTCCTTCCTTTCTTTCTTTCTTTCTTTCTTTCTTTCTTTCTTTCTTTCTTTCTTTCAATTTAGTGACTGGGGGAAGTTACAACAGCACTGAAAAAAAAAACGACTTATGACTGATTTTCACTCTTATGACTGTTGCAGCTTCCCCATAGTCACATGATCAAAATTTGGGTGCTTGGCAACTGGTATGTAGCTATGACAGTTGCACATCCTGGGATCATGTGATCTGTAACCTTCCCAGTCAATAGGGAAGCCAGATTCACTTAATTTTATTTTTTATTTTTATTGGATTTGATTTGTCAATTGCTTACAAGATAATAGGTATCAGTATAAACATAGTTATGAATACATGGATACATATAAGAAGAATAAAAGAAACAACAGGACAGCTAAAGAGATTCTCTTAACCACTGTGGCAAAAAATAAAAATAAAAATCATACAATGGAGCAAGACTCACTTAAAACTGCCTTGCTTAGCAACACAAATGTTGATCTCAATTGTGGTTGTAAGTTGAGGAGTATCTGTATACAAATTGTGTATCAGGTAGTTAAAGGAATCCTTGATTATTACTGTTTCTGAATGGAGACACTATTGATGCCTTGAAACTGGGGGGCCCATTTGTGTACTCGGATCATCCTACCGGATTTAACTCTCTAATTGCACAATTTTTGAAAGCTTTAATCCTCAATTTGATACAGCAGCAGCCATCGGCGTCCTGACCGGCTTCCTAAAAATGGTTACTTATTAATGAGTTTCTCCATGGCACGAAAACCACGAAGGCAGAAACGTTAAAAAGTCACGTTCCTTGTTAATCTAAGCCCAAAAGACATTAGCAGAAATCTTTACTGTCCAGCGTTTTTTTTAAGGTCTGGTGAATAATTTATCACTTCTGCCACTTTTAACAGGCGGGGGACGGCATCGCTTTGAACAGAACATTTTGTACATCTGAGCATCTCACACAAATCCGTACCATTAAAACTTTCCTTCATATCAAGAACAGAAAAAGGAAAAGAACCAACCAGCACTGAATTTGACCTTCAGCTGTCTTGATTTCATTTTAAGAGCAGGGCTGCGTTTTCAGAAGGTTACAATTGTGAGTGGAGAAATGAAAGGAGAAGAGAGCGGTGCCTGGAGCTGAATCAAATGCAGTTGAGAGAAACCACCTAGTTAATTTGTCTTTTTCTGGCCCAGGAGGACTCCTGGTCTTCTCCAGATTGCTGAGATTCCAGCAAGTGAGGCTTCCCCTGTTCTTTTCCGATGTAGGTATGGCCTTCTTGGATGAGCCAATCTAACCAGAGTTCTCCCTACAACAGTTGTTAGGCAACGATCTGAGGGACATTCATGAAAGGCATAGAAGATGCTTGAGTGAAGGCAGTGATTTGTGTGTGTGAGATCTGGGGATGCTCTCCTAGGATTGAGGAGATCTGTCTAACCTCACCTTTTATTTGGAAAAACTCACTGAATTACTTTGGACCAATTGCTATGACTTGTCCTGTCGTACTTCACAGGAATGTTTTGAGAAAACATTGAGAATAGAATAGAATAGGATAGAATAGGATAGGATAGAATAGGAATAAGAATAGAAATAGAAATAGAATAAGAATAGGAATAGAATAGAACAGGAATAGGAATAGGAATTAGAATAGAATAGAATAGAATAGAATAGAATAGACTAGAATAGAATAGAATAGGAATAGGAATAGGAATAGGAATAGGAATAGGAATAGGAATAAGAATAGAATAGAATAGAACAGAAAAGAATAGAATAAGAATAAGAATAAGAATTGGAAGGGACCTTGGAGGTCTTCTAGTCCAATCCCTGCTTAGGTAGGAAATCTTAAACCAGTTCAGACAAATGGTTATCCAATTTCTTCTTAAAAACTACCTGTGTTGGAGCATTTACAACCTCTGGAGGCAAGTCATTCCACTGATTAATTGTTCTCCCTGTCAGGAAATTTCTCCTTAGTTCTAGGTTGCTTCTCTCCTTGATTAGTTTCCACCTGTTGCTTCTTGTCCTGCCTTCAGGTGCTTTGGAGAATAGCTTGACTCCCTCTTCTTTGTGGCAGCCCCTGAGATATTGAAAGACTGCTATCCTGTCTCCCCTGGTTCTTCTTTTCTTAGGCAAATCCAGTTCCTGCAACCGTTCTTCAATTAATGTGTACTGCGTGTTGTCTCCAGCTCCTTGGGCTGGGATCTAAGTCTGACAAATAAAGTAAAAAAAAAAAAGCCAAAGAATCTAAGGTGTTGCATTAAACATTTCTTCTCAATTTTTTCTTTGCTCTTAAGTTTTTCTGTTGCTATTGTGTTTGAATCTTCTCAGGACTGGAGGAACCGTGGGCCTTAGCATTGGCTCATTTTGAGCCCCCCCCGCAAAAGTATCTAGAGAATACTTATCTAATTTTATTTGTATGCAGAAACAGTTAGGATAGCATGTAATGGAACTGGGACAGTTAAGTAGTTACAGTTAAGGGTAACCTTCAAATGAAGACACCCTTGAGTTTTCTGGGGCTTGGTTATAATAACTTTCTGAACATGAAAAATTATTTTTGAGATCCGTTATTTCATTTTATTTTGGCCTTTTTTTTTTTTTGGATTTCTCAAAGAGCACCAGGAATGGCAGTGCAGTGAAATGAATGGGGCAATCACTTCAGAGGCTCAGCTTCTTTGTCCAAAGTGAAGTAGGGGGGCTTCCTCCTCCTTCTCCAGCATAATGACTTAAAAGAAAAGACAGTATCAGCAACACCCCCCCCCCCAAATGCTTTTTCTGAAAGCCATTTAAAGAAGTCACTTACATCTTAGCTTGCATTGTAATTCCCAAGACCCTGATTTTCCTTGACCGGAAACTAACTGTCCTAGGCTGTTCTAATGACTCTTCTATACATTAATCTAAGGGCAGATCAGGAGCTTTACAGGGGCTCCAAGAAAAGCAATCTGGCTATTCTTCAAACTTCAAAGTTACTTCTCCATAGGCAATATAGATAAACTTCCTTCCTTCCTTCCTTCCTTCCTTCCTTCCTTCCTTCCTTCCTTCCTTCCTTCCTTCCTTCCTTCCTTCCTTCCTTCCTTCCTTCTTTCTCTCTCTCCTTCCCCTCCTATCCTCACTACTTTCCCTATCTCCTCTTCCTTCCTTCCTTCCCTCCATCCCCCCTCCTTCCCTAATCTTCCCCTCCCCTCCTATCTCCCCTACTCCTTCCTTCCCCCCGCCTACCCTCCTATTTCCTCCCCCTCCCTCCTTCCTATCTCCTTCCTTCCTTCCCCTCCTATCCCTCCCTCCTTTCCCTTCCCCCTTCCTCCTTCCTTCCCCTCCCTTTCCTGTTTTTTGTTTTTTTTTTCCTTCCTCTCCTTCCTTCCTTCCCCTCCTATCTCTCCCTACTTTCCCCTATCCCCTTCCTTCCTTCCCCTCCTATCCCTCCCTCCCATTTCCCCTATCTCCTTCCTTGCTTCCCCTCCTATCCCTCCCTCCTTTTTCCCTTTCTCCTTCCTTCCTTCCCCTCCTATCCCTCCCTACTTTCCCCTATCTCCTTCCTTCCTTCCCCTCCTATCCCTCCCCCTTTTCCCTATCTCCTTCCTTCCTTCCCCTCCTATCCCTCCCTACTTTCTCCTATCTCCTTCGTTCCTCCCCTCCTATCCCTCCCTCCCTCCCTCCCTTCCTTCCCCTCCTATCCCTCCCTACCTTTCCCCTATCTCTCTCCTCCCTCCCTTCCTAAAAATTAGTCACTTCAGAGATTTGATTTGGGACTGATTTGACCAGATCTCCAAATAGAAACTTCTTGTCAATTTAAATTGAAAAATTGATTCAGATCAGAGGAACCCAAATGGATTTGATAGCTAGGAAGGAGTTTACACATACACAAAACATGTTCTTTTGTAGCTCAAACCTAGCTATTGCACGTGTAGTAGCAAAATTTTGTGTAGCTGCAATGACCACAAAGAAAACACAATTACGGTATTAAAGATGTTTATTGCACCATTTTTTTTGTAGATATCTTTAACAAATTTTAGAGGACCTATATTTGCACCCATACTTACACACACTCCCATCATGTAAAAGGAAAAGAGCCATTCTGTTTGATACCATGTATTTTATTATTATGGATGTTATTTCTTCTTCTTCTTCTTCTTCTTCTTCTTCTTCTTCTTCTTCTTCTTCTTCTTCTTCTTCTTCTTCTTCTTCTTCTTCTTCTTCTTCTTCTTCTTCTTCTTCTTCTTCTTCTTCTTCTTCTTCTTCTTCTTCTTCTTCTTCTTCTTCTTCTTCTTCTTCTTCTTCTTCTTCTTCTTCTTCTTCTTCTTATTATTATTATTATTATTATTGGTAGTGGTAGTAGTAGTAGTAGTAAATAGTAGTAATATCTTTTAACACTATTGTAAACGGTGATAATTTTCTCTATTGCTGGTCTATTACCGTAATAAAGTTTATTATTATTATTATTATTGTTCTTTTGTAGCTGATTTGGAAAATCAAATCTACCTGACTTGATTTTTTTCCTATTGGTTCAAACAGTCAGATCAGGTGGAATATTTTTTTTTAACCAGATGAAAACTGCTTTGCATAGCCTAATGTACGTCACTTAATCTTTCTGTCTTGGTTCTTCATTGAATTTGCCTTTAAAACATGTTTGCAAAGGTCCCAATCCAGACGTTTAAGATCTATGAGAACTAAGGAGAGGTGTTAGTGTCTTGATGCCACTTGACAGGTTGCTATTTGCATCAATTGCTCTGCTTTAAGACTGGGCTATTTTTACATCAACATCTTTTAACATGCTGTTTGAGCTCCTTCCGCCATTTTAAATGCATTGTTTCATTGAGTTAATGGATTGTTGTCAGTGAATAAAGAAACACTTTAAATTTCAAAGGCAGGCAGGATGCTCTCAGCATGATCAAAGATACTGAAACCCAGCATGGCTTGGTGCCAAATAAAGATAAGATTGAAGCCTGCACATTGAACCCATGTGTGCCCATGTGGGATCATCATCGCTTCTTCCATTTTGATGAACACATTGCCTTTTGATCTAAATCCCAGCAATTATTTTCAAACACACCACGAGCCGATTTGGGGCAGCTCTATTCTTTATTTAATGTGTTTGGGTGGCATTCAGTTTTGGTCACTACAATGTAAAAAAAAAAATGTTGAGACTCTAGAAAGAGTTCAGAGAAGAAGAACAAAGATCATGAGGGGACTGGAGGCTAAAACATATAAAGAATGGTTGCAGGAATTGGGTATGTCTGGTTTAATGAAAAGAAGGGCTGGGGTGACATGATAGTAGTCTTCCAAAATCTAAGGAGCTGCCACAAAGAAGAGGGAGTCAAACTATCCTCCAAAGCACCTGAAGGCAGGCCAAGAAGCAATAGATGGAAACTAACCAAGGAGAGAAGCAACCTAGAACTAAGGAGAAATTTCCTGATAGTCAGACCAATTAATCAGTGGAAGTTGCGGGCGGCTCCATCACTGGACGTTTTTAAGAAGAGTTTGGACAATCATTTTCTGGAATAGTAGGGTTTCTGCCTGAGCAGGGAGGTGGACTAGAAGACCTTCAAGGTCCCTTCCAACTCTGTTATTCTGTTCTGTTCTGAGATATAAACACACAGCCAACCCAACTCCAGTTTCTTTGTACTACCTCATATTTTGGGAGTTACGATCATCAGTATGAGCTGAGCAACAGCTGCAGAGACCTAACAGTTCATTTGGCACTTCTCCTATCAATTTGAGTGCACAACAACAGTACATATTCCAAATGTTGTGGTTGTTTGTATTCCCTTGGTTCTGGTTCTGAATTTGCAATCAATGGCTGGGGTTGCAATTAAGCAGCTCTTTTTCATTTCAAATCATTTATGTTCTGCAGTTATAAAAAGAAAGTCTTTTCCCCCTTTTCTCTCGCCACATTTGGCAGAACTCATCAATAGTTTTCTTTGCCATAAAACCTACAACTCCCCATGTTGTGAGTTTCTGCATTAGGGAGGTCCATGCGGCATGCTGGTGTAAACAGAATGCTTGATAACATATAACCTATTTGC
Source organism: Bungarus multicinctus (assembly GCA_023653725.1). Lineage (NCBI taxonomy): Eukaryota > Metazoa > Chordata > Lepidosauria > Squamata > Elapidae > Bungarus > Bungarus multicinctus. The sequence goes on from CM042843.1 coordinate 15,036,127, forward strand.
AATTCCTTTCTCCTCCTGCTCCTGCTCCTGCTCCTCCTCCTCCTCCTCCTCCTCCTCCTCTCCTCCTCTCTCTCTCTCTCTCTCCCCCACCCTCCCTCCCTCCCATCCCATTTACCAGCCTCTTGCAAACAATGCAAAATTGCTTTATAATGGCTTCCTTGCTCTGCCAGCTGCTTTACCCTTTTGTGGAAGTGTCTGAGGCCGCTTATATTTCCATTCCTCTCTGCAGATCCAAGCCCAGTTCAAGAAACCATGGCTGTGCCTCATATGACCTCTTTTTCTTTGGGTGCCAATGTGCACTCGCAATAGAATATCAGTTCAGAAACCTAGCTTGCTCTGAATGGAATGTGAAATGTTGCTCACTATCTCAAGGATTAGCTTGAAAATCATGGGACTGAAATAGCTGGGATGTTTTGATTGTCATGGCATTAAAACATCTTTTGCAGCACCGCATCATATTGTTGTCACATGATATTTCATGATGTTTTTTCCATTTACAGAGCTGGGGTGGGCAAGGCCTGTGCATGACACTTCTGGCCCACGGGCCATCAGTTTGACACCCCTGTAAATTTACAGGGATATGTCCATGTCCCTCACTCCAAAGCAACCTAATTTTAGATATTTAAACCAGGGAACTGAACTAGATACGGAATGCCTTGGATTTTAGGCAGTCCTGGGCTTACCTTGTGCCACCTCCTCATTTTAAAATCTTCTCCTTCAATTGATAGAAAATAAACTGCTTCTTTTTTTTTTTTTTCAAAAAGTTGTGGAAAAATAATCACAAAGGCAGATATAAAAATTTCATCCTTAGTTTCCTGAATGGATGAAGGATGTACGACGATGCGTTTATAAGTTCTGATGCTTCAATTAGAACCCAATAAGAAGAGATTAGGGGTGAACATCTTAACTGGGATGCTTTTAGAAAAGGAAGAGGAAACAACTATTGCCAATGCCATTCCTAGGAAGTTATAAATCATCCCAAAGAACAGGTTGAAAACCAGAAATCTCTTCTAATCTCCCCGTTTTGGGGAACTGAAAGAAGGATCAACACTAAGAATTATGAGATAGCAGTCTTCTATCTGAACTGCAGTAGTGCTGAATATATGTAGCCCGGGTATAGGATGAGGGTGAAGGTTCATTCTATGAGCTTGTGGGCTGGTTTCTGAATGTTTCATTACCAGGCTAGGTGTGATGACCTGGGGCGTGGCACAAAGGCAACACAGTCAGATAATCAGTAGGAGTCCCTTTATTAGCTCCAACTTTGCCCCCAAGGTCCTGGTTATCTTCTGGCTGGACTCTCCCAGGAACAGCCTTTGACTTTAAAAAATTGGAAGTCCAAAACATGAGCAACACAAACTGTAACTTAAAGTCCAAACAAGCCAAACTGAAATAATTAGTTTGGCAGGGCAGAAGCAAGAATTTCAGACTTGAAGGCACAGCAATAACTCAACACAGTTGGGAAGACATCAGGAACACAGATAACCAAAGTTAACACAAGATAAACTCACGTTTGTTCCCAGCAGCCGCCGCTCTCAGCTTGCATCTCTTTTAAACTCTCATTCCCAGGTGTGGCTAATGAAGGGAATCAGGGCCCTTTCCTCCCCAGTAAGACATACAACCCACGTTGCTCTCTTCTCTGTCCTTTCCTGCGTGCCCTAGGATGAAGAGGGGGTGGGCCTGGGTCCTCCTCTAAACTCCCTCTCTCTTGTTCTACTTCTTCCCTGCTCTGCCTAGCCAGACTTTGCCCTTCCCCAGTTTCCTCCAAAGCCAACGGAGCCATACTCCCACTCCCTGTCAGCTATTCACCTTCCTCCTCAGATTCAGACTCTGACAATGGTATGACACTAGGTGACATCTTCAGTGGAGTTTATGGGATGTCAATGTCTGTATTCTGTGTATAAGGGTTTCAGGTGTAGGCGTGTTAAGTGAGGGTCTTGTGATGGGTCAGGTGTGAGCCATCAATGAGAGTCTTGTGACAGGTCTTATGAGAGGGAGATTACCTCAGGTCAGGATCATTGGAAGGTGAACTGCTAGTGGTGGTGGGGAATCCAAATCCACCACACAGCTAACCAGAGACAGCAATGACCCTCAATCAGTCCACGCAACTCCTCCACACCAGTGCCTTCCAATGACCCAATGTAAGCTTCCTATCACAAGACTCTCACTAATGAGTCACACCAGACTCATCACAAGAACCTCACTTGACACGCCTACACCTGAAGCCCTTATAAACAGAAGAACCCGGACCCTGACATCCGCTAAACCTGCAGCTCTGGAGCTGCATGTGGCTCTTTCATCCCTCTGCTGAGGCTCCCTCTTGCCAGTCGGTAAAAGGAAAAAGGATGTTGCACTAGGAGGAGACTCTACTGTGGGGGAACCAGACTTCTGATTGGCAGAGGAAAAAGGATGCCGCACTAGGAGGAGACTCTATGGTGGGGGAACCAGACTTCCAATTGGCAGAGGAAAAAGGATGCCGCACTAGGAGGAGACTCTACTGTGGGGGAACCAGACTTCTGATTGGCAGAGGAAAAAGGATGCCGCACTAGGAGGAGACTCTATGGTGGGGGAACCAGACTTCCAATTGGCAGAAAAAATAGGATGCTGCGCTAGGAGGAGACTCTACTGTGGGGGAACCAGACTTCTGATCGGCAGAGGAAAAAGGATGCCGCACTAGGAGGAGACTCTATGGTGGGGGAACCAGACTTCCAATTGGCAGAGGAAAAAGGATGGTGCACTAGGAGGAGACTCTACTGTGGGGGAACCAGACTTCTGATCGGCAGAGGAAAAAGGATGCCGCACTAGGAGGAGACTCTATGGTGGGGGAACCAGACTTCCAATTGGCAGAGGAAAAAGGATGGTGCACTAGGAGGAGACTCTATGGTGGGGGAACTTCTGGTCAGCTCCAGAATTGAACAGGAGCTTCAGATTAGGACTTTGTGGCTCTTTGAGTGTTTAAGGTTGCCAACCCCTGCCCTAAACTCAGGGGTGGAATTCTACCGGTTTGGACCGATTCAGGCGAACCAGTAGTTCCGGTAAGCATTTGGCCCCACCTACTCACCCCTGCTCTTTCCTGTGCTTTATTTCCTGTTTTTTTTTAGCACAGAAGCAGCAGAAGGTAAGTAATTGAGTGAAAATGTGCTTTTTAAAATGTAGAGCTTAACATACAAAGAAAATGCATATAAAATGTTTTACAAGTGGCACTTACCCCCTTCGAGATTAGCGAAAATGTACCCTAAACTGAATCCTACATGTTGGAAATGTAGAAAAAAAGAGGGAACATATTATCATATGTGGTGGTCTTGCCCAGAGGCTCGAAAATATTGGCTTAAAATCCAAAAATGGCTACAGGAAATTACCAATGAACAATTAGATTTAGAACCAGAACTCTTCCTATTGGGGATCTTCAAAAAAAAAAATGTAGACTACAAAATATTTATTACTACATATATTGACTGCGGCTAGGATTGCTTTTGCTCAGTGTTGGAAACAGTCATTTACACCTGTAGAAGAACTGGTTATACAAAAAGTTATGAACTGTGCTGAAATGGATAAATTAACACTGAGTTTAAAAGATAAGGAATCTTCAATATTTTATAAGGTATGGGAACAATGGTACAATTGGATAGATCGGAGACAGACTAAAGATAGATGATTATTAAATATAGAACATAGATAGAATAGGAATATAGTTATGTATGAACTATCACTATCGCACAAATGATTGCTATATGATAATGCATCACAAACAGCTGTTATTGAATTATATACTTTTTAATGGGTTTTTTTTGTAATAAAATTCAATAAAGTTTTCTTAAAAAAATAAAATAAAATGTAGAGCTTGCGCACAAAATGCGTGCACTCACCAAACCAGTTGTTACACTGGTTGAATCGCACCACTGCCTAAACTCTGCTGAAGATGTTCGCCTAGTAATGAAACGTTTGGAAACCATCCCACAAGCTTGAAGAACAAACCTCCACCCTCATTTTATCTGAACGGCAGGCCTGTCCAAGATTGGTGTTTAATAACAGAAACCTGTGCTGTTGTGGAAGTTGCCCATTAACTACATCTGGAGGCTGCTGTTGCCGTCTTCCACATAATTATATTAACAAAATAGAGGAGACTGTCCACAGATACTAGATCAGGCTATTAGCAAAACAGGGAACAGATGGAAACTATTATCTCCCCCAAAGAGATGAGCTTCTAGTTCTTTTATCTTCATGTAAAACAGATGGGGAAAAGAAGTACAAGAAATTTAGACATTATTGTTCTAACTAAAGGTACTCAGCAGTCAGTAGAATTCTTTCATAATGGCTTTGTAGTTTTGCTACAACAAATAATAGTTATCTAAGTATTTGCGTCCTGGGAAATATCTTCTGGAGTGTTTTGCTTTGTCAGCCAAGAGAATGCTGAAAAAAACACACTTCACAGAGTGAAAAGGTAAAATCTTGAGTAGGTAGCTCAGACGGATGATTAAGAGAAAGGATCTTGGTTTTAATTATCTCTTTTATAAAATAAAATCCCTCCAAGTAAAAATATTATCAAGCCAATTAAATCATCAAGGATACAAATGTTTACATATGAGAACATTTTTTTTAAAAAAATGACATTTTCTGTCTGCAGTGATTTATTTATTTTTTGGCTTCTTCAGAACTTTTCCACCCAGCTCATTCCTCATTTTGCAGCTTCTAGTAACTTCTGAGTAGTATGGATTTCACCAAGTTACCAGACAGCAGGGATATCTCTGTTGTTAATGAAGATTATGGGCTATTAAATTGGGTACCAGATTTTGAATATTGATGATGTTAAGACATTTGAGGGCTTTTTAACTCACGTGATTTGATCTTGTCCAAAGTTCCCTTTTGATTCCAAGTGACAGCACATGTTAAGACAGTTCTGGGAAAAAAAATGAATGTAATATAGAATTTCCTATTTAGCGGAGAAGTTGGAACTCTTTGCCTCTTTGCTTGAGGCTTGAAAAGGAGAAAATTGTATATAAAAGGAAAGAAATGCATTCTTCTGATATTATGGGTTCAAAATATGTCTTTTGTGGCCATTCTTGAAATGTCTTCTGAGATTAAAAGTGAAAAAAATGCAGCAATATGTTTCCATATGATATAGACTGGATAAGTTTAAGGCTTGAATTAATCTTATATATAGATTTTTTTCTTCATTATTTTCTCTTCTTTAAGTTCAGATTAATTACCATCCATCTTTGAAGGGGTTTTTTTTAAACTGTACAATGACTGATATACTTTCTTTTGTTATATTTCAGTAAGTTTTTAAAATTGTGGAATGACCTTTGAAAATCTCTGTAAAGTATCATTAGGGCTCTGCATTGTTCCCAGGTTACAAATCAGTCACTTCGACTTCAACAAACATGTGGAAGATCAAACATATCACATTTTAATTCAGAACCAACAATGGAGGCCATACAAGAACACTTTTTTGATATGAATTGCTAAACAGTTCTTCTACTGTGCAACCTGATCGTTTTCTCCATCCAAAACAGTGTTTAAGCATCTAATTATCTGCCACCCAGATTACTAAGAGCCCATGGGTGTAAGCCATTTGTTAAGACTTTAAGCCGTCGTTTAATATGTTAATTGATATTGCAAGGAATATCTCCAGGTATCTACCTAAATACCAATTATCTGGCTCAACTTTCTTGGCAATTCAAGTTTGTTAGCAAGAATCTAATTATGCTAGTTTACTGTTGATAGAATTATATAAGGGGTAGATTTTTCTCTTACATCGGTATTAGATTTCAATAAGTAATCCTTAGCAGTCTGTTGCTATTCAATTAACAAGTAATAACTTCGTTAATGAAAGCAATTGGAATGCTTATATGAATCAGGCACTTTACCAGAAGTGGGAGGGGAAATTGTTGAGATTACTTTTCAAATGCACCGGTTTTGTTGACTTGACTGAAATAGAATTGCAAAGAGCAATAGAGATAAGAATTAGATTTTAAACAGATGATGCCTGCTTCAAAATGATATAACCCAATGTATATTTGTCATTGTTTCTATGCTTTGGTTCTGTGTTTGGATGGAAGAATTTGAGACTCTAAAAAAATGTGTTGAGACTCTAGAAAGAGTGCAGGGAAGAGCCACAAAGATGATTAGCAGGCACTGGAGGTTACAATATATGATGAATGATTGAAGGAACTGGGTATGATTAGTCTAATGAAGAGAAGGACTAGAAGTGACATGATAGCAGTCTTTCAACATTTGAGTGGCTGTCCCAGAGGAGTCAACCAAGTCTCCAAAGCGCAACACATGGAAAAGGCTCAACTGTAGTTTCAACTGAAAAACTGTGATGTAGTAAGCTGGCAGCAGGTGTGGATGGCTGAGGAGACTGAGGACTCAGATGAGGGGCCAGGACCATTAGGGAATGGACTGCTGCCTTCAGAGATTGTGGGGGCTGGCAGCAGCGATGAGGAGGTTCCTGAGGAGCCTGTGCCAAGTGCGTGTGCATGCAGGATTGCTCTCAGGAAAGAGCAGCTGCAACAGCACGGGCGACTCGGGAGTAAGGCTGCAAGGTAATGGCCCCTCCTTCAAGAAGATATAAGCCAGTTGTGAAAATAACCTTTGCAGAATGCAAAGACATTTTGAAATTCCAGCCTCGTGGGCATTCCAGTATCCTGAGTTTGTATTTGAAGATTCTTATTTTGCAAATTATTTCTTGTCTGTTATTTTTTGGCAAGTCTCACACAGTTTGGCAATCTTTGTGCTTATCACAGCTAATTATTTTGTAAAAGTATTACAAGGTTTCTGTTCTTTTTGAATTGTGTTTGATTTGTCGGAAAAGGGCGTGGGTCAGAACAACAGTGGAAGATAGAACCTGGAGAAAAATGAAATTTGAAATGAACAAATACCCCAGTTAGCTAATAAGATGACTCTTCATGAATTTAATATTTTGTCCTTCTATATTCTCACCAAATTTTGGAGGTTAGATCCAAGGCCTTGAGAAACTATCTGTAGCCACAGAAGTCTCTTGTTTTTGAGAAAAGCTGGGAGTGTGACCCAGAAGTAACTCTTCTCTTCAGTTAAAGTAGGTCAGACCCCCCCATTAACTTGCCTAGACGAGGGGAAGGCTAGCTGGGGACTCCTTTGGGAGAAAGAATAGCGTATAAAGATCTTCAATACATCATTTGTGAAACATTTACTGCAGTTCCTGGTCTTTGAGGAAGGATGTGTGTTTAGCAGAGAAGATAATGAAGTGTCTTGCACTCTGAAGTCTGTATGCTCCAGGGATGGAAAAGCAAACAAAGGGATTAAAAAAGTTTTGCTTGCTGTCTTCGGCACTTGAGTAAGGTCAGCTTTTGACAAGGCATCTCAGTAGAACCCCATTAGCCTCCTGACCTTAAGCTTCAAAAACTTTTTTTTTTTATAATTATCTGAGCACAGAGAAAGCCTTAAGGCATTTATTCCAGGGACTTGTATGGGCCAGGACCTCGGCATGTCCATAATAATGTGTTTTGCTTAAGGGTGTACAAAAGAAAAGGCATCCATAAATAAAAACAAAGAAAACTGAGACGTCGCTTGTTCGTATTAAGTTTTGGTTACCTACCTGCATTTTTACCTTTCAAGATGAGTGAGAGGGTGGAAAAAAATGGTATCCTTGCAATGTGAAAGGAGCTGTTGGTTGTTCAGAAGAATTGGATCTAGCTACCAGCTGAAGAACTTGTTTCTGAATGGTTGCAATTTAATCCTATATGAATCCAGAAAAGGCCTTTAGCAACTCCTTAGATTAGCAAGCAGGTTGCTTTTAATAACTCTAAACCAGGGTTGTGTGTCAGGAGCATGTGGCTCAGTTTTCCTGTGCAGATGGGGCTGTCAGGCATTAGAAGAGTGAGCATCGTGAAAAATGTGGGGCCCTGATATCTAGGCAAGGACATTGCAAGTAGTCTTCTAGACCAGTGTGAAGTCTGCAGGTATAAATCCCTGCATGTCTGATGCTATTTACACATCAGGTATGAACAATGAAAAGACACACAGGTAAATGCAATTGCCCTTAGCAATGCTCTAGGAATAGGAAGTCTACAAAGATCAACACACTAGCATTGTATTACTATTGGTCATGCATTAGTACTATATGACATGCCGGCTAGGATGGGTTTACTGATAGAAGATGATATTTGTAGACAGGGTTGAATTGTAGGGTCCTTGGTGCTTTCTGAGCTTGGTGGTTTTCTTGCAGATGTTTCACTACTAATCTAGGTTAATAGATCCCAATCTTTCAGGTTTTGTGAACCAGCAGGGAGGGGCAGAGTGCACATGGTTCCATGCAAGCAGCAGGCACACATGCTTGCGTGTGGAGTTTCATTTGCACAAGCAACGGTCACCTCCCGCTTGCACAAATGGAGCTGAACACTCCCGTCACTTGTGCGGCCCGGTTCCAAAAAGGCTATGGCCCAATTCCGGGCCATAGCCCAGGGATTGGGGACCCCTGCTCTAGATAACATCATTAGTGCTAGGGTTAGGGTTCAACCATTGATGATGTTACTTAGATTGGTATTAAAACATCTGCGAGACAACCATCCCATTCAGACAGCACCAAGGTCCCTATAGGATGGATTTTTTTAAAAACACAAAGTTCTCCACTACCCACAAATATTGACAGCAGCAGATGGGTTGGCTTCTGGAAAGCACTCCCACTGTAGGGTTGTGGGGAACGATGGCGCATGGATGTCCAGATTCCATTGCTGCCCATGTTCCACCAAGAGTGGCTCTGTTGTGGCCTGTCAGCCACTTGCCCCTCCAGAAGCAGAATCGGATGAGGAAGTGGCGTGGGAGTCAGAGTTAGCATCAAGGCAACCTGAGAGTTCAAGGGAGCTGGCAAAGAGAAAGAGAGAGAGAGAGATGCAGAGGCAGAGCCTGGGCCGACCATCAGTCCTCAGATGGAGAGTCAACAGCTCCCAGGTCTGGAAGTGGCTGATGAGGAAGAGGAGGAACAGCGGGATCCAATGCCTGACATGCGGATGTGTAGAAGGCAGAGGAGAAGAGAGCAAAGGGAATCTATGGGCCGGTCCTTGGGACGGAAGAGCCACTGTTGCTAGCTAAGCCGCACCCTAGCTCTAATAAAAGGCAGGAGGCAGAGATGAGTAGGTGTGGCAGAAAACTATTCATCCTCCGGTTGGATGGACTTGTTATCCTGCGGTGAGAGAGAAACTTTCTGCCAGGGTTGCTGGAGCTCCTAATAAAGAAATCATTGCTTCAACTACTAGGATTTGTCATGTTTGAGGAGCTGGGTCAGAACAGGTTCTTGATGGATGGGGTCTACTATTTCCATCTGTGCAATCAAGTGAGATGTGAGATGCGTGCTCCTTTTGAAGAGTTTATTTCATCTTTACATGCGGTGTTAAAAACCCAAAGGACGTCTTTTATTTACACATCCACAGCACAAGTTTACAAGATATCTATACATGTTTACGTACCCTATAGCTTGTATAGAGTAACTTTTCTTTCCTCTTTTTGTTCCCGGGTTACTGTTTATTTATTTATTTTTTAAGCTGTACCATTTAAAAAAGATACAATCTGCATTTACCTTTGCACAAATGGATAAAGCATGTGTTTATTTTTTTAAGGAAAAAAAAAAACCCAACACAAATGATAAATTAACAGAATAAAGACTATGTTGAATGTTAGAGATTTTTTTTTTTTCAACAGAAATACTGAGATGACTCACATTACCCACTAACGAGGCAGCACAATGTTACAAAAAAGTTATTCGGGTTCACATAACATTTATGTTTCAGTTTTACACAAGTATGTATTACTCATTAATCATTGTAAAGTGACGTCAATTACATTTTTGCCATTTGATTTCTTTTCTTTCTTTCTTTCTTTTTTTTAAAAAAAATTAAAAGGTATTAGTTGCAAGACTGAAGATATTTTTTAGAAAAAAAAAAATACTTGTGGCATTTTGGGAGACCAGTAATGCTTGACATACAGATTGGAAAAGGAGTTTAATTTCAATCCCTTGGAAAACTTTCTTTTTTTTACTTATGACAGCAACAGATGTTTTGACCTGTGAATTGGTTACAGAAACTTCAGCAACCAAACAGTGGAACTTCCAACACAAACCAAGATCTTCATCTGAGTTGACAATCGGAGATAAGCACACACACTGCAGCCTATGCAACTTTGGGTGGCTTGTATTATCCTAGAAATCTCATATGGTTTCCCATTGTTGCAGTTTGATTCTTAAGCAATTCAGGGATGAATATTTAGCACAGCGAGGTTTCCTGGCTTATAGTTTACTTTTTCATGGATAATGAACAGTTTCGCAGAAAATATTAATCCCTTCCTTCTCTGCTTTTTTTCCTTTCATGTTTTGGGACACTGCAGAGAGAACTTAAAAAGCACTCAGGGGTTTACGATGTACTATTACAGAGAACATTTGACAGGATTTTTAGTAGTAAGGGATTTAGGGGGGGGGGAATCATTCTTGTGAATAAGGCACAAAATGCACAGATCTGAGTAAAGTCACACACAGAATATTTACAATAGTATTGTTTGTTGTTGGCATGGCTTCAAAGAAACCACAAGCTAAAAAAGATGGGCTGTGCTTCTGTTGAATTTTGATGGATGGATCCTGCTAAGACATTTGGGGGGAATGGCTATATTATGGGGATAATGTTCACATTTATTCTCCCTCACTTAGGAACGTAGTGTATATTGGGCGTGTTCACATAACATCCAAAGCCAACATCTGTTACAACAGTGAGAGCATTGTCTAAACCTTCTGGTTCTTACCACAAGTGTTGAAAGGGTACAGTTTCAAAACTTGGGAGGAAACCACAAAGCTTCATACAGAAGCAGACAACTAGATGTTACTAACTACAACTTTGAGTATCCCTCACCATTCATTGTTGGCATGCTTCCTACAGACATTGGGACTTGTAGTTTAGCAATAACTAGAGACCTACCAACTGCTTTTGCAGCTTCAAGTGACCCTTCCTCAACCTTGTGTCCTCAAGATGTGTTATACTCAACAACTCCCAGACTTCTAAGTTGGACTACTGAAGCTTGCAGTCCCAACTTATCTGGAGGACCAGAGTTGGCTCAGTGTTCTAGGAACATACACAATAAGTTCAACAGAGCTCTTTAAAAGTGAGAAGAATCTCCATACGATGACGTAAGCAGTTCTGAGAGAAGCCCAATGGCAAACATACCTTCTTACCTCACGTTAGGTTTGACATATTGTTGGACTCATAAAAGACAACAGTGGGGTTTCTCCTTGAGTTCCCATGAGCTTAAGACAGTTGGTGGAAGGATACTGCAGGAAGCTATGGAGCAACTCTTTGAAAAATGCAATCTGGGGTATTTTTCCTGCATGCGAATGTCCTCTTTTTCCTTCGTGAAGATGTGTTTGAAATTTGGGGAAATTAAGAACCTCTATATTGGATGGCTTCAGCCCTTGATGTTTTGAAGGACAGTAAATTAAACAGTGGTTGGGTTAACGGAAACCCATTCAAACGACATTTGGAAATTCTATATCTAGCTTTAGAGCAGCCTGGCTTTGAGTATCTATGTTTGGCTTGTTTCCCATTGTACCTAATTACGTCATAGGCCACAATCAAGACAGGTAGTCCTCAACTTACAACATTTGGTTCAGCAACCCTTTGAAGTTACAATGGCACCGAAAAAGAAGTGACTTATGAACCGTTTTTCACCCTTGAAACTGTTACAGCATTGACCATGCGATCAAAATTCGGACCTTGGCAACTGGTATGTATTTGTAACAGCTGCAGTGTCCTGGGGTTACGCGATCCACTTTTGTGACCTGCAGCCATTCACTTAACAGTTGTGGCAAGAAAAAGTCATAAAATGGGGCCAAACCTAATTTAATCAATGTCTCGCTTAGCGACAGAAATTTTGGGCTCAACTGCGGCCGTAAGCGGAGGACTACCTGTATCACCAAGCCCGCTGCACGAGATCTGCAGCGCCTCTTTGCAAGGCAAGAGCACCAGAGTCGAAGCCGCTGGTAGGTCCTCGTTCTTTCACAAATGTAAACATTTTCATCCGGACAACACAATGGAATTGAGCACCTCCTTAGGATTCAAGGCTTCCTGGCACCCTTGCATGCAACCCCCTCTCACACCCCTCCCCCATTTTTATCTGTGACTTTTTTAAAAAAAAAACTGTCATCCTTTGGAGGCAAAAAATAAAAATGCTACTGTTGGACCAAGAGACTGAAGTTCAGCTCGCTGCTTCTTAACCAACAGACGTTGCCGAGACATATTTTTCTTTTTTTAAGGATATTTGTGCAAGAGGCAAGGCAAATGCATACATAGTTAAAACGTTCACATTTTGTGGGAAGACTACACAGTATGGCAGTCTAAAAAACAAACCCCCTTTTTTTTATTCTTACTTTAATTATTATTAATTTCAAGTATTTTTTATTTTTTTTGTTCGCGGATCTGCTTCCTCCCTAAGTACTGTAAAGTAGCTCTTTTGAAATGGCCATGGAGTCCCGTCCTTTTTGTGTGTGTGTGTACTACGTCTTTCCTCCTCTCCCAACTTAAGGGATGCAATGGCCAGCCCTTCCTCTCTCTTTAACACATTGGGCAAGTGGAGTCTTGCTGTGGGCCGGACAAAACCAGCCGATGGAGCAAAAAGAGACTGGTTGCCCCCAGATTCGTTTCCCCCCCTCCCCCAATGCCCTCCATGACAAGCGAGTCGGAGTCTTTCCTTCCATCTGTCCTGCACCATCGCCCCAAGGTCTCGATGGATTGAGTAGGCAAGTTTTAGTAACTGTATTTGTTCAGTGGTCTGACCGAAGGCGTCTGTGGGGCAAAAGAAGGTTTGGGTGGCACATCTGGCTTAAGAGAGGGCATCCTCTTTATCCCTGTCCGAGGAAGTGTTCCGTTGCTTGTGTAACTGCTTTGCCTAGACAAGGAAGGCTGTAGATGGACGCTGACCGGCGTCCCTTGGATGTAGTCCATCTTTGTGCCTCCGGTCGGAGTCATATATCCTCCCCGGTTAACGCTAGGCTGCCTGGATAGCAGCATCCCGTTTGGGGAGTTTAAGTTTTTAGGAAGAGCTGATATAGAATGCCTCTGGGAAGAATTCTTGTGGTAGCCCCTTTGTCTTTCCAAAGAGGTCATGGGTGCTGCTGGCGCGTTGGGGACGTCCACCCGTTTTGTCGGGCTATTTCGTGGCAGGGTGGAAGGAGGGGAGTACAAAGAGGCTTCCCGGTGAGGGACTTTGGGGGGGACCTCTGTCACGTTCCCCATGGAATCCAACATTAAAGTCTGGTGAGCCACCTGAAGGTCAGCCATGATGGCTTTGGAGTTGCTGGGGGCTTCGTTTAAATGTTTCAGGAAGTCATTCAAGGTGTTTCTGGAATCCACAGATCGCCTGTGGTCTCTTTTGCCTGAGGACTTCGTGAGCGGGTGGTCTACATTGGACATCTTTTTGTCCACTTTGTGCGCGTTAGAATTGGAGAAGGACATGTTGTAATCGTGGGTGGCATTGGGAAGGACGATGGCGCTGGGGATGTGCCCGTGACTTAAAGGAGAATGGGGTGGAGGACTGGAGGGGAAAAACTGAGGACTCTTCAAGGGGGCTTCTTTTCTTGAAGAGCTGAGGTTGTTCTGGGCCTTCTCCATCTGGCTCTTCATCCCTTGTAAGGCCTTTTGCTGAAGCACAGGAGTTGATTCCGGGGTCGGAAGAGCTGCCAGTTCTGGTGGTTGGGCTCTGTGGTCCACCATCAACATGGACTTCGTGTCCGCTGTCTGGGGCAGTTCTTTGCGACTCGTCAGCAAGTTGGAATAAAGTTTGGGTGAATCGATGTTCTGCTGATACTCTTTCACTGGGCTGTCAAACAGGCCGTTCAGCTTGGCAAAACTCCCGCTGGAATCCGTGCAGGATTGAGCTGACTCCGCGTCTTTGTGAATCTTCCTTGATTTTCTCACAAAAACGTCTCGGTAGCAGTAAACAGCCACGCCAGCAATAAACGCTCCCAGGAGGAAGGCCGCAAAGACACAGGTAATCAGGACATTCATGTGCACCATTTGGTTGGAATCACCCGACTGGACTTCCCACCTCACACCTATGACAAGCACACACATGATGGGCAGGTTAGAGGATACTTTGGATGATCAAATCACAAGACGAAAGTTTGCTATTTCAAGTTGCATCCTAAGGGCACCTAACCCAAACTTGGTGTCTTGAATGTACAACCCTTTGAGCAGCATCAAGGAATTATATCACTCTTGACAAGGAAGTGATCCACAAGGAGCACCCCAAGTGCATTCTAATGGTCTATCTGCATTATGAAACACCTGTGTAAATCCTTACTGCTTAAAATCTCTCTTCTCTTTCTCAGTCCAGCCATCCCAGGTCTCAGTTAGACATAAACTGGACAGGATCTAGCACAGCTTCCGTGCCTTCGTGTTTATGGTTGAATGAACTGAAATGAATGGATTTTGAGAGGACTTGATATTCCCGAAACGGTGTCCAAGATATGAAGCAGCCCTTATGTGCCAAATAAACATACTTAAAGCTGATCTTTAGAAGCCAAATTGTGGCTATTCCTAGATATATTATTCTTGTGTGTGGTGGATCTTTCTTGGTGTGGAGCTGCACATAGATGTTGCAATGATATATTGTACAGCCTATGAAAGAGTTGAGTATATGCAATCAATAGCAAAGTGGAAACTGCACTTATGGTTTGTACGAACAACCCTATTGTTCCTACTCACTCTTGATCAGCCTTCTACATTTTAGAGATATGATGTGCCTGATCTTTCAGTGAGGTCATGATTTGGCCTACTTTGGCATCTCCACTTCTTCAGAAGTCCTGCGCTAACCATATGTTGGGCTATGAGATCAGCAAAAGGGCATGATATATAGTGATGGCATAGATTGGCATTTCATTATGTGTGGCAATGTGGCCATTCAACATTCTTTCTGAGCATCTTCTTCTTCATAGACAGTATGCAAAAACTGACTGTGGACATGATGCAATACATCTCCAAAGCAGGAAAGCCAATAGATTGAGTTACTCTTTACTGAGAATACTTGCACTAAGAAGTATTCCTGCTGGATTTCATATCCATTATAGGCACTTCTCTGAAGTTAAAGAGATGTGAGCTAACTCTTACCTAGTTATAAATGCTCAACAGGAGCAAGTTTACATCCTTACTGTGAAGGACATTAAATCACCAGCAGCTGTTTCCCATCCTTGTGCTTTCTGGTGGCTGGTTTTCTCTGCTCTTACTCCTTTAACTAAGTATGATGGCTTGAGTGGATGGAACACTGGTCAGGAGGCAGTGTTTGAGACCCGAGAGTTGCTATGGGGTGGGCTCGAGCTCTAGTCCTTCACTCCAGCTCCTGCTGGGGATGTGAAAGGAACCTCCAACTGGGCATCCCCCATGGCAATGTTGATGTCACTGACTAATCCTTTCAATCCAGAAGCGCCTTAGTGCTTCTGACATGAGTGCAACGAAGTCATCTAACTTCCAGTAAAGCAACTATAACTGTGGAGAACTTCTGCCAAAGTAAAGAATCAAAAGTACTGTTGTGAAGGTGCATCACTGATGGTTCCAATGCTCAGTTGGCAGGAGCATGGAGCAAAATTGAAGGCTGATGTGAAGATCTCCTTCCATAACTACCTATAGAATTTCTCAGAAGTAGACTTGGGACAAGCATATTGAGACTTTGCTTTGTTTTTGGATACAAGATATGACTTCTACTCCAAGCTGATCAACCTGTGGTTTGATCAGCTTGGAGAACTTTCTGAATACAATATTCTGCCAATCTATCCTCCTTCTGTCCCCAAGTCTCTTTTTAAGACACACAAATAGCAGCTCGTATGTTATTAACTTTAACAATTTCTGCTGGAAAATTGAGGTTAGAAGGTGTTACTCCGCCACACTGCAATTAATAACTCATGGAAGGATTTCTCTCTCAATTCCCTGCCTGACTCATAAATCAGAAATCAAATGCGAGATAGGATTATGCATATATATATATATATATATACATATGCATATATATATATATACACACACGCACACATGCACACACGCGCACACACAAATAATTTTTTCATTGCATCAATAGAACTATGGTTCTCTTTCAACTCAATGTTTTATAACTTTTTCTTAGGTTATCTGCAGATTTAAAAAAGAAAAAAAAGAACGATATTATATTTTCACAGTTTATGCTTGAATAAGGAATGTACAATTGGAATCTCATGCTGGTTTAGAAATGATTGATTAATGAAAGATATTAGTTTTTCCTAAAATATAGAATGCATCTAATTTAGTCTAGAAGAATAATTAAAATCGCAATTAACACACAATTATTGGAGCTTGCATATTTTCCGACAGCAGTTTTATTACTTGCTTGTGTTAAGGTAGCCACAGACATCATTTTGGCAAGAAAATGTTAGTTTGGAAAGATGCATCTACTTGTGTTATTCTAACACCAGGCGGAAAACTTAAAGTGAAGAGGAACATCATCATCATCGTTATTATTATTATTATTGTTAGTGTTGTTATTATTTGTTAAAGGCAAGGCTTTTGATGGGAGTTAAACGTGTTCAGAGTTATTGATTTTAATGGCTTGGTGCAGAAGAAGGGGTGAGATAAGGACAGAGAGGCCAAAGACAAAAAAAATGCCATTATAGATATATATATATATATCAAGAGCCTGTGAGTAAATTCGGATAAAGATTTCAAAGGACACTCAAGCTATAAAACACCTGAAGCAAAAGGAATGTCAGAAGGCTTGAAAGGAAACCTGATACGTTCCAGGGACTATTAAAAGGCAAACAAGGTTCTAATCATTTAAGCAAGGAGAAAATGGGGGCAAGGGTGTGCAAATATGTGGCATCTACCAAGAGGTATGCAAACATAGGCAGTTCTGGTGAGTGGATAACTGAGACCTGGGTTTAAATACGTGCCCACAGAAGAAACTTGACTTAGTGACTTTGGATCTCTATCCAAATCTTAGAAAAACTTGAGCAGATTGAGAATATGGCCCTATTTTTGCTTTCGTAGCAATCCAGTGGCGTATCATCAAATTTCATGATTTGATGGGTCTGAGAGCAAGTCAGAGAGGTCAAAAGTAATCCCGCGAAGCTAGTGACAGAGAGGACATTTGAGGCAAAGCCTGTACTACTGCTTAACTATGGGTCCAAAATAGCTACCCTCTATTCTCTAGATTGGTTGGGGTTTGATCAAAACTTAAGGCATTACATCCAACATTGTTGGGTGAATTGTAGGTTTCTTCCTGTCTCTTGTCTTTCTGTCTGTCTGTCTGTCTCTCTCTGTCTGTCTCTCTCAACTTATTTAGAACAAGGATCTCCAAACATGGCAACTTTTAGGTCTTGTGGACTTTAACTCCCAGAATTTCTCAGCATGGCCAGTTGAGGAATTCTGGGAGTTGAAGTCCACAAATCTTAATGTTGCCAAGTTTGGAGAGCCCTGATTTAGAAGATATACAGCTCTGTTCCTTCAAGCAACCACAATCTACTTCAAGCTCATGCAGAAGTCTGAAAAGGATGCAGCTGTTTTTAGGTATCTTATGCTACGCTAACATAAAACCCGTAACACTTCTACTGATCTGTTTTAGAAGCATGCGTGGTGTTACTAAACAACAATAAACCTTGGAATATTGACAGGTGGGTAGAAATAGAATAACTGAGTTGGAAGGGACCTTGGAGGTCTTCTAGTCCAACCCCCTGCTTAGGCAGGAAACCCTACACCACTTCAGACAAATGGTTATCTAATCTCTTCTTAAAAACTTCCAGTGTTGGAGAATTCACAACTTCTGGAGGCAGGTTGTTCCACTGGTTAATTATTCTAACTGTCAGGAAATTTCTCCTTAGTTCTAGGTTGCTTCTCTCCTTGATTAGTTTCCACCCATTACTTCTTATCCTGCCTTCAAGGTGCTTCAGAGAAGAAAGAACAAGGGTTGGCTGACATGAATTATGAATCCCATCTCTTGGCTGGTTCCCTCAGATCCACATTTCACCTTTTCGGTTCTTTTTCTGAGCTGCTATGTTGCTCTGCCTTTGATCTACACACACTCTGCATATCCATTGAGTGAACGGGGTCCAAGCTTATGGACTGAATCTTTGAAAATGGCTGAAGGTATCAGGTTTTCTTTCAACTGCAATAGAATTCCCTGATTCGGCCTTACCCTTTGGAACCCCTGATAAAGGTTCAGAGTAATCAGAAGTATTTGGGTCATCTTGAGCTACAAATTCCCGAGAGCCAGTCACTTTAGGTTTCCAGGAACCAATCACTTTGGGCGAGATAACAGGGATACTTCCCACTGTGGTAAAGGAAGCTGAGGATAGCATCATGTCTGTGGTGGCAAACAGATTTTTATTAATGTGCATTACAGTTGTTTTTCTTGTTCTTTCCTTTTTTAACCCCCTCATCCACTGCTGGCTTTATTCAATGGCCGCTAAGTAATCTTTAGAGGGAGATGTTTAATGGGAATCTGTACGAGAAAAAGGATAGACAATAAAGCATGCTGCTGCTCTTGTGAATTAATGTCCAAATCAGATTAAAATGAGAGTTCAGTTCAATATAACCGATTGGCCTTATTAGACCGCTTGAAGTGAGATGGACAGATCATGTCAAGAGGCAAAATCTAATTTATTTATCCATTTGGCTCACTACTGTCAGCTTCGGCTGGCACCTCTAGGTAAGCCTTTTCCTGTCATGATTGTTGTCCAAGCAGATGTCAGAGTCTGAATTTCTCCAGGCTCACTATAAGCCCGCGTGGGAGTTGCCTCAAAATAGTCCAAGGCTTATAGTCTAAAAAATGTGACACCTAAAATCTATGGCATTGTGTCCAAGGGAGACAATAAATTCCATTTCCTTAGGGCATTCATTTGTTGTGGTTCCATGTAAAAAAAAAATGGATAAGAGGCTGGATTTGGAAGCTCATCAAAATGCAAGCTATGGCAAGGGATGCTTTTTTTTAATGCTATGAGCATGGTTGATCCAACACTCTTCTGCAACAGCTGAAGAGAGGGCTTTATATGGGTAGAGGGTAGGTTGCAGGGATTTGCAAATTTAATTAATTTAGGCATGTTAGAACGAAACAATCCTCTAATCTAAGATCATGTAGTGGGAAGTGAGAATGACCTTGCAGCTGAAGCAACAGGTAAGAGACATCTGAGCCCAGAGCAGAAATGGGGTTTGAAAAAGCGATCTGCTGGCTGCATCCCATGGATGGGACTTCGCTTGTTTGCGTGGCCTGGTTTGTAATATGCTGTGGCCCAGTGCTAGTCCAGGGATTGAGGATTGGGGACCCCTGTTGTCAGGCTAACATGTCATGTTATTTTAGTTACTGAACTCAAATAAGATATTACAGTGGCGAAATGAGACAAGTTTTATTAAAACCTGCACAGCTTCTTGTCTTAATAAATGTTAAAAGTTCAAAGATACACTTAGAATGGGATGTTTAGGGTGGATGCTTTATATATGCTTTATGTATGGTTAATTAAATAAATTAGCTGAGCTTGTCAATCATTCCAGTAGCAGTTCAGGACTAATCCAGAAAAGAATCATTGATTTCCAGGCTGGTGGTTATGCATTCCCAGTAGCTCAAAAGATCACAATTTCCCCACCCTCTTTCCTATTTTCTCTACAATTTTGGTTCTGAAGAAGAAGAAAAAAAACACATGTACAACTTCAGAAGTTATAATGCTAGGTATAATTATCAGCACAAATGCATTCTTATTACTGGAGAAAACAACACAATTCAAACAGAGAAATACACATTTTGGAAAATGCGTATTTGAGGTAAAGGAACTGGGAACATAGGAAAAATAAAGAAAGGGAGAATCAGGCAGGCATCCATATATTGAATTATGACAAGGAGGTGGTTAGCATTCAAAAATGTATGACTGGGTGGAGGGTGGAAAGAGTAGGCAAGAAAATCTCATCCATGTCGATCAGATTTGTGGGTGAATAAAAGAAGGACCTCAATTAATAATGAGCTGTTAAACATGCAGCTATATGAGGTGAAAAGTATTGAGTGAGCCAAAAACGACTGGCTATATTTTGTCCATCAGTGGGAATATGATTAAAAGCAGAAAAGCAAAAATATAAATTAAAAAAGCGAAAGATTGCCAACTGCACCCAAAGGAACGTTAGATAACGAAAAGAGAGAGAGAGTGGGAAGAAAAGAAAGAAAGAAAGAAAGAAAGAAAGAAAGAAAGAAAGAAAGAAAGAAAGAAAGAAAGAAAGAAAGAAAGAAAGAAAGAAAGAAAGAAAGAAAGAAAGAAGCTGAAAATATCCAAACTGAAGGAAAGAAAAGCTTCATTAATTGGGGGGAAGGAAAAAAATGATTGGAAAAAACTAACCAGATGTTGGATCGCCAAATATTTTGTAATCTGGTGTAGTTGTAGTAGGCAAAATTTCTAAAAGAATTAAAGGAACACGTAATCAGTGAAAAGTAACCAAAAAGGAAAAGCAAAAGATTTTCAAAGCCTGAGCAACGGAAAAATCAGAAAATAAAACACAATTGGCTACCCAAAAGGGAGGGAAAAACGGGTAAAAAAAAGAATTAAAAAGGGTTCAATATAATAACAAAGTGGCTGTGGACCTTCACGAACCAGCGTGACGGTTAGGGGGGGAAAAAACGGTCGAAGAATTCCACCACCCAAGATCAAACAGCTTTCAATTTAAAGGGAGGCCAAGTGCTCAGTGCTGTTAAATAATCTTCCACACCACTGTGTGGCTCACAAACCAAACCATGCTGCATTCTCAAGAGGACGTCCAAGGTGGAGGATCTTACCGTCGCAATCCCCCAGATGGGCAGTGTTGCCATACTCCACGTCTTGCTCATACCCTCCAATGCTGTGGTTGTATGAAACAAACAAAGACAACCTGCAATTAACAGCATGAGTTGGGGAAACCAAAGAGGGCTGCAACATCATCAACATTATCACTGAAACAAAGGCAAGAACTTCCAATGTGGTATGTATGCAGAGGTGGCATTCAGCTGGTTCTGACCG
This sequence comes from Bungarus multicinctus, assembly GCA_023653725.1. Lineage (NCBI taxonomy): Eukaryota > Metazoa > Chordata > Lepidosauria > Squamata > Elapidae > Bungarus > Bungarus multicinctus. The sequence goes on from CM042843.1 coordinate 15,057,125, forward strand.
GTTCTGGAGAACCGGTAGTGGAAATTCTGAGTGGTTTGGAGAACCGGCAAATACCACCTCTGACTGGCCCCGCCCCTATCTATTCTCCGCCTCCCAAGTCCCAGTTGATTGGCTGGGTTTCCTTTTGTTGCCCTGCACAGGAGAATGGAGCTGAAAAGCAGATTAGTGGGATGGGGAGGGAATGCAGGTTTTGCAGTATATCCTTCCCCTGGAGTGGGATGGAAATGGGGATTTTACAGTATCCTTCCTGCCACACCCACCAAGCCATGCCCACCAAACAAGCCACGCCTACCAAGCCACACCCACAGAACAGGTAGTAATTTTTTTTTAATCCCACCACTGTATGTATGTACGTATCTATGGATATACAAATAATTCTCAGTTTACAAAGTTGCCCATTCAAAGTTGCAATGGCCCTGAAAAAGGGTGACTTGTGACCATTTTTCACCCTTACGACCGTACACAGTTTATGGATTGTGATTTTAGTATAGTTAGACCATGTATAATTGATAGACTGGATTTTATCTGTTATTTATTATTTTATTCTAGGATTTTTAATTATCTATTTATTGTGTGTTTTTATTTGTCCTGGTCTCTGGTCTATGACTGTAATAAAATTCTGTTCTGTTCTGACCATAGCAGCGTCCTCATAGTCCTGTGATCAAAGACCCTTGGGAGCTCACTCATACGTACGGCGGTTGCTGTATCATGGGGTCGTGGGTTCACCCTTTGGTGACCTTCTGCCAAGCCAATTCAATGGGGAAGCCAAATTCACTTAATAACTGTGTTACTAACTTAACAACTGAAATGATTCACTTAAAAACGGTGGCAAGAAAGATCGTAAAATGGTGCAAAATTCACTTAACGACTGTCTCACTTAGCAACAGAAAGTTTGGGCTCAGTTGTGGTTGTAGCTTGAGTATGTATGTATGTATGTATGTATGTATATCTCAGAGGTGGCATTCAGCAGGTTCTGACCAGTTCTGGAGAACCGGTAGCAGAAATTTTGACTAGTTCAGAGAACTGGCAAATACCACCCCTGACTGGAGATTTTGCAGTAACCTTCCTCTGCCATCCCACCAAGCCACAGAAAAAGTCGTAACATTTTTTGAAACCCACCACTGATATGTATGTATGCATGCATGCATGTATGTATGCATGCATGCATGCATGTATGTACTGTTTATGAATGCAGGTAGATACTGCACTCAAGAAGGGATGTGTTAGACAAAAAATGAAGGGGAGGCCTTATTTCTAATAGCATATCAATAATCTAATGGTTTAGGAGGTAGTCTTCTAGTTCACGATCCATAGTGTGTTGCGTGGTCTTCTTGACCATGATCCATGCAAAGATGAGCGGTGGCTTCCTATGCTTCCTAAGATGTGTACTGACACACAGTTCACAGCTAATGAAAGCAGGCCAACTCTAGCAGGCCTTTGGTCTTAGCTCACAGTTGCTTTTCCTATTTTGTCGCCCTTGCCCTGAGGATTTTCTCATTAAACCATGACCCAAATTGCCAACAATTAAACTATTGAACACAGTGCCTGACCTATGGGCTATTTCCTGACAAAGCGGCACTACAAAACATCTTTCTGTCTACCACCACGGAGAACTTCCAGTCTGGAGAAAAGAAGTCCCCTGCCCCCCCATGTTTCACCATTTACTGCGCCACAATTATGGGATGGAAAATTATGGGGATAAGGGCAGGGAAAGGGCAGGAATGGAGGCACGGTTTTGGACAATGGCGGTCTTAAATAACGGGCTGTTCTGAAGCAAATGTGAATTAAGATTGTAATTCACATTCCCTAGTTATCGGACCACCTAAACATTGGAAACTGTTCCCAAAAAACTGATCTTCAGCTCACATACAAACTGCAGATAATCTAGCCCTGTGTTGCCATCCCTTTTTTCATGAAAATTTGAATAAGAAAACATAAATGTTACATAAAAAATGAACAGCATCCTGAAGTCTTAAAAAGGAAGAAACAGCAACCAGAATAACCTTAAATTAGGGAAGAAGAGAGTATAATCAGGCATGGATGGAGCCTGCCACAATTCCCATGGAAAGAAATCTATGCCAAGGATGGTTTCTGTGCCACCGTTTGGGTCTTAATTAAAGATGATCCAGTGTACAGTAATTGAAGATAGTTCTTACAAAAGTCTCACTGGAAGCTCTTTTAGGGTTTAAAAGCTCATTGTACAACATTAATGTTTAAAATATTTTATGGGACAGAATGTCATTTTAATAACAGGGATATGGTGGCCTAATGGTGAAGACATTCCCCTCCCACTCGGAAGGCTGAGAGTTCAATCCTAGGGAGCAGCATATGTTTCTCTCCTAGGGCACAAAGAAAAGGTATCTGCTGTGAACACCCCATAGGTGTCAGGAAAGGCATCTGGCCAGTAAACTCTCAGCTCCATCCAACTGCCCTGACTCTACCCCAAATTAGGGGATTACAGAGTTGTAAAAGGGAGTTTAATGTCATTCTGATAACCTTTGGTGTGGTGATGTAAAACCCAAAAATAAATAAAATTTCTCTACTTACAACATGCTTGCTCTCACTCTCCCACAGGATCCGTGGGCCAACCAGCCACAGTAAGGGTCCCGAGAAGCAATGCAAGTCCTACAGCAAAACCAAGTAAGGTATTAGTCATCCATTGTCTTGGAGGATTGGCAGAACCAATAGCATGAGGTTGTAGAGATGCCTTACTTTTTGCACGATCCATGACGTTCACAACGACTGAGGGGAATTCTGATGATGCAGCTAGAGAACGCAATGAACAACGCATGATGCTCTTTGTCCAGTTGCAGAGAGACAACTTTTTTGTCTTCTTCACCATCCCCATTACATCTGTGGGACACAGGAATTTTAAGATCTTTACGTTTTGGGTATCCGGTTGTTGATGCTTGTCATCTCAAGCCTACACAGACCTTGGTTACTTTCTCTTTCAATTACTTTGTTAAAAGCACTTCTCCCACATGGATGTTTGTGGACCACAGTTAGTTGAAAGAAGACATATGGAAGTCTTCTCCAATTTTGTACCCTCCAGTCCAAAGGACAATCGCATGTTGGAGAAATCTGACATAGTCAGACAAATGAAGTAGAATTTCAGTATTAAAGTGATGGATGAACTTCTACAACTCTTCTCTTTAAGTTGCCTAGTGGTAGAAGAGGAGATTTTTATGCTGAAGGGACAAACAATCATAAATCAAACTAAGACAAACCAGTAGCTCCCCACTTTTTAACAAAACCTCAACCACTAAAATGTGTTCTTCAAGAGTGCAATTTCCATTAGTTAGACTTCTAGACAAGGCCAACTGTTGTTATGCTATGAAAAGAGAAGATTTGGTGAAACATCCAGAATTTCATTAGCAATCATCATTTTGATCATTATTAATGACTACATTGGCTTTTCTACAGTAGCTTTTTCTCTGATTATTTTTTACCAGAGGATAACAAGAGGTTGTTGATATACTTGCCCAGTTTTGGAGTATCGGCAAAATACTGGGGCATGTCCATGCATATGTCCATGAAAACAGAACGTGCTCACCTCAAAGTAAACATGGCCCAACTATGTTTTTAAATTATGCAAACCCACATTTCTTTAACGTCTGGGCTTTACTAAGGCAGGATGAGATGACAGAGGATGTGAAATGTAATCAAAGTGGGAGGAAGGAAGGAAGAAGCTCTTTTCAATCAAGTGGCTAACAGCAAAAAGGACTCGAACAAGATGGACACCGTCAAATCTTTCGCAGCTGTTCTCATAAAATAAGACCTACTTTGCATGATTGAAAGCATCAATCTCTTCCAGTAAGATGCTGTCGTTCAGTGAAAAAGCTTTGGTCTTCGCCAGAATCTTAAGCACCATTCCAGCTTCAGAGCCCACAAAGATGACTGTGTAGTTTTGATATGGGCCAGCTGAATGATCCACGGCAATCGCGGTCAACCGATACCTATTGAAATCAAGACATTTCTCATCATAATTGCTCTCTCCCCCTTCACATTTTGTGTTGTGGTTCGCTGACAGCAGGTGTGGATGGCTGAGGTCTTTGAGGGTGAGGACTTGGATGAGGGGCCTACATGTGATGCAGGGATAGGGTCAGGACTATCAGAGAGTGGGGTGCTGCCTTCGGAACTTGTGGACTCTGGCAGCAGTGATGAAGAGGACTCTGGGGTGCCTGTGCTCAATGTTGCTAAAGGAAAGAGCAGCTGAAGCAGCATGGGTGACTCGGGAGTAAGGCTGCAAGGTGATGGCTCCTCCCATAAGGGATAAAAGCCAGCCTTCGGAGTTGGCTTCTTTGCAGGAAGCAAATAATTTTTTTCAACTCCAAGTTCTCGTGGAAGTCCTGTCTGTTCTGGTTTGTGTTTGGAGATTTTTGGTTTGGAATATTTCTCTGCAGTTAATCTTGTATTCTCGGCATACAATTTTCGTAACCTTGAAAGGGCTCGCTCTTATCTGGGACAATTAGTTTTAATGACTCTTTGCTGTGAATGAACAAAATTCACAGAGACGCATTCAAAAGATTTGCTTTTATATTTTGTGTTTATTTGATTTGAATGTGGCTTGGGTCAGAACATCCTGTTTTGTTTTGGGACGATGGGATTTTCATGGAGAGCCTCTTTGTGGGGATGATGGGGAGTAGATTCTATCGGGGGGCAGAAGCAACTTTCTTTAAGGAAGGCCACCCTCCAAAAGCTTGTTTTCCGTAGGTTTGAAAGAGAAACATCACAGCTTTTGCCAATGGTGTGTGAATTAGGCTGCGTTTGATAGCAGCAGCCAGAACATTAATCAAATAAAGGTTGCTCGTCATGGGGACAGGGTATTTTGTATGCGGGAAAGAAAGAAAAAACAACATGCTCAAATAACTATAAAATCCCATTCTTTGTGTCACCTGCATTAATCAGCCTTCCCCTGTTGTATACAATCCTGGTGAGAAAGAGGAAGGTTGGCAGTTGGGTTTGTATGTACATGCTTTTAAACATTTATAATTTTCATTCATTTTCCAATGAACCACAACCACAACAATAATAATTAAAGACAGATCATCATTTGGAACACAACATGCCAGATATCAAAAACAGAAGTGTACAATTTACTGATGTGGTTATATCAGGAGATGCCAGAATCGAAGAAAAAGAATTGGGGGTTAAAAATTGCAAAGCTACATGACTATGGATGAAACATGTGACAGTGATACCCATTGTCATCGGGGCACTTGGTACCATGTCCAAGAATTTTGCAAACTACATCAAGAAGTTGCAGCTTCCTGCTGTAGCGCCAGTGGAGCTGCAAAAGTCTGCGCTACTCGGAACATCGTACATATTGAGAAGATAGTTGATTGATACCTAGGACGCTGGCAGCAACCCATATTAACCATCAGCGCCAGTCAATGATATTTGTGATACCTTTTGAATTGTTCCATTGACTTTCATGTTTAATGAATAATCATCATAATACAATATGATGGTAGAACTGAAAGCAACGGCAACTGGAGAGCAGGTGATACCAAATTGTAAGGTGACCAACCGTCTGCCTTTAGGGAGGACAGTCCTCCTTTTGTAAGTTCTGTCCTCCCTCGAAAAGTGTCCTCCTTCATGTCCTCCTTTTGGATATTTGAAGAGTAATCTGTAAATCTCCGTATTTGATTGATGCCAATCTGATCCGTTGTGTGTGATGTGACGTATTTGTATTTGACATGACGATTCGTCAAGGCTCGGTACAGTGCGGCGAGACATGATTATGAGACTCATGCGTTTCACACAGGAGAATTGTTTTGAGAGAGTGCACCGTGCGTAAGTGGCTTTGTTTCTTTTCTTCAGTTTATTTGTGTCCTGCTTCTCATTGTAAAAAAGTTGGTCACCTTACAAATTGGTAAGTAAGTTGTTGATCCTTTTATTCTTTTCCTTCCAGAGGAGACTACCACACGCCAATTTCTAGCAAACGAATCTGCAAAATTCAACTCTGGGCTTCCTCTCCAGTCTGTGCAGAACGGCTCCAAGCCTTCTGTCATTAGGGTGGGAGTTGGATTCTGTTTCAGAACTGTTGCTCCTTGGCCCGGTGTCCCAGCCGTGCCTCTTACCTGACTCGTGTCTTTGTGAACCACGGCTCCTCGATGACAGACGGGACAGCGGAATCCATCAAAGGATGAGACTTGATGAAAGAGAGCGTTTCATCTGGGAAATCAATGGAGGTTTTGTAAGCCTCTGCCGGGCCATGTTTTGCACAGCAACCAGGTCTGAAAGGAAAGCAACAATTTTCTCTGATTTTTTTTTTTTTAAATAGCAAAAAAAGAAAAAAAAAAGAAAGAAAAAGGCTGAAGGGGAACCATAAAATCAGAGTCCAGAAAACCGCTGCTCTAGAATCCTTTTTAGGAAGGGATTTGAGCAAGTCGCCGGGACATAATTCTTTGCTGGAACTCAAAATTCTTTCAAGGACATTGCTGCTGGATTTGCACAACACGCTTAACTTAAGCGTAAAGATGGCTGGGTAGTTAGCAATTTTAGTTACTAGTATTTGGGGAATTCAGCCATCATCTCGACCAGTTGTGCGGAACAGACCATCATGTTAAATCATAATACAGTTAAATGGTTGGAACAGGAGATTTGTTAGGATCGGGGGCAAAACCTGCTGTATGAAACCAGAGTGATCTAAAGTGTTGCCTTCAACGTGTGGTTCTCAAGGCCCTTGCCTGATTTTGCATTCTCTCTCTCTCTCTTTCTGTTTTTATATTTCCAGCAACTGAAAAAGCATGACTCTTCAGATGGAGAAATTTCCTAACAGTGGGAACAATGAACCAGTGGAACGGCTTGCCTTCAGAAGTTACGAATGATAAAAGCTCCATCACTGAAGGCTTTTAAAAAGAGACTGGAGAGCCATTTGTCTGGAATGGAATAGGGTCTCCTGCTTGAGCATGGGGATGGGCTAGAAGACCTCAAAGGTCCCCTTTCAACTCTTGTTATTCTGGCATTCTGGTTCTCTGTCTGCACTCTAGTCAAATTGTTCTGCCTATGCAAAGATGTGGATCGTGAAGAGAAGGACCAGGGGAGACATGATAGCAGTCTTCCAATATTTGAAGGGCTGCCACAGAGAGGAGGAAGGGGTCAAGCTATTCTCCAAAGCCAGACAAGGAACAATGGATGGAAACTGATCAAGGAGAGATTCAACCTTGAAATAAGGAGGAATTTTCCGACAGTGAGAACAATCAATCCATGGAACAGTTTTGCCTTCGGAATTTGTGGGAGCTTCATCAATGGAAGCTTTCAAGAAGAGACTGGACTGCCATCTGTCTGAAATGGTGTAGAGTCTCCTGCTTGGGTGGTGGATGGGGGGTTGAACTAGATGACCTACAAGATCCCTTCCAACTCTGTTACTCTGTTAAAGATGGAGTGAATTCCTACTGGCGGGCAAAACTTTTCCAGTGTTGGGTAGTATTGTGACATTGCCTACAATTCCGGGTGAACTTCAAGCTGCAGAGCAAAGTTATCTACTCAGTGCAAAGCCCTGGAGGCACCTTGTTTCAGCCTCTAAAGGTGGGGCCGATAAGCTGCTTTGAAATAGCTGCCCAAAGTGTGCAGTTCTGTGCAATCAAAACACCTTCGAATCAAGTCACGCCAGTGAAGCTTTGCACAGCCCACGTATACAAATATTTTACCTTGGCCGCGGCACTTTGTCTTCGGGCACAGCTGTCCAAACAGAATCTGGAGTTTTCTGCTCTTTAAATCTCCCTTTGAAGACTTTCTCAATGTCTTCCATATTGAAAGCACAAACTGCTGAGCCAGGGATGCTGCCAAAGAGGCACAAAAGAGGCTGTCAGGAAAAAAAAATCTGGGCTATTTGGTTAGTGCCAACAATGATTGGCAGGGCTTCCCTTTTTGATGTAGAATTGGTTCCTCTCTCACCTGTTCAGCTGCGTGGTGAAAACACCGACCACCGTAGGGATGCCACTGATTTCAATGATGTCCGTGATAGACTGCAGCACATCGAAGTAGAAAAATGAGTCCCCGGGCACTGAGCAGTTGAGACGGGCTTTCAGGAACGACGTCCAATGTTTTTCCAGCACCCTCTGAGAGCCTCCCATGTCATTTTTGCAGATGCGAGCTACGCGGGAATACACAGCCTGAAGGAGGAGAGCAAAAACAACCACAAAAGTCTCCATTAAGACGGACAATTCGATGGACAGATAGGTGAAGAGGTAGACAAAGCTTGGATCGGGAGAGTTGGTTCAAAGGGGATTTCACTGAATCTCTCAATTGAACGCATTCTCCGACTTGAATCAGAAAGTCAAACTGGATCGTTGAATCAGATAACTCGGAAGGCTTCTACATCTGAAAAGAAACAATGTTTTAAGTTGGGACTGGTTTGGAAAACCACATGAAATCCATCTCCTCCCACAAAAGTCCTTGTTTGGATATTTGAACCAAGTCAGATCGGAATTGGTTTGATTTGGATTTAAACAATACAGCCAAAAGACGAACAGAGGGCAATGCAAGCATTTCGTACCGACTCATCAGTACCTACGTTACAATAATATGGTTAAAATCAGCTCAAATATAAGATCTAGCAAGAGCGTTAATTAAAGCCAATGAATTAATTAATCCTGATTTGGATTAGTCTATGGAGAACTGAGGAAGCTTGTTGGATGAGAAGCAGAACGTCTTCAAAGGGAAACAAAAACCAAAAATGAAGGAAGTCCAGTTGTCTTTTGGGAAAAGCACCTTTGGGATTTGATTTGGATTGGGTCAGGAGTAATTCACCCACCCTTTCTATCTATCACTTTGTTGATGAGATTGATTTTAGAGTGTTTATGCAGGAGGATATCACAGCGTCCTTGGCTTTTGAGTGGAATTCCAGCTACATTCCAACAGGTTAATGGGGCCGAGATAAACATGATATTTGTTTTCATTCTAATTCGTTGTATTTACCCCTTCTGACATATTCAAGATTACAAAATTGCCAACAATTTTTGGAGAGGGCCACAACAATTTCTTTTGGGTGTGTGTATGAAAGATACACACAGATGCCCTCGAGATACGCCCTCAAGCTTCATTTATGCAACTCTTGTCCTATTCTAAATCCACAGCATTGAAGTCCAGAGTCAATGATTGAGATGGATAAACAAACATACAAATAAATAAATAAAAATAAAGGAAGCAAAGCTTGGTTAGAGATTAGCAACTTGGTAGCCTCTAGACAAAATATCCTTGGTTTCTCATATATACATTAGCATCCGCAACTGTTCGCCAGTTTCTGAACAGAGAAATAAAACAGGTGGTTAAGGAAATAAATGGTTATGTCTTTGCTGTTGTTGTTTTCATTCGAGACAAAGTTAAAATACAAAAAACTCCCCCAAAAGAAAAAAACACACAAAAAACATAAAACAATCAAAACATTAGGAAAGAAAAAAAGGTGTATTAAAAAAACACCCCACAACATATACACCTATTGTCCTCCTAATTGAATACTGATTAATGCATTGGAAACCAATGCTGTAGTAATGTATTTTTTTTTTGAGACAGAGAGAGGGAGAGAAAGAGAGAGAGGGAGGGAGGGAGGGATGGATGGAGAGGGAGAGAGAGAATGAATAATGGTGTTTGGATCTAGGTCTTCCAGCCCTCCATGTTAAGGTGGACTCTCCTTAATTGAACAAAGTCTGGGGCTTTTTAAGTTTTGACCTGTCCATGCATACAGAAGAGCCAGGTGAGACCCCAAGAGTGATGTGCAGAGAAGGAAGAGAGAAAGAATAATAAAGGACCAGGTCATTTAGCAAAGTAGCAAGAATAATGTCTTCAGAGCAAGGAGATTTACATCTCTAGCTCCACTCAGCCATGCAACTTACCTTGATTGTTCTCTGCATTATATTCTGGCTGGTAATTGAAAAATTTAGTTAAGATGGAACTATTTGAGAGGGATTTAGGGGAAATAATGGACAGGATCTGTTTTGATTTTGGTGGGTTAGATTGTTATGATTATTTTACGAGGTTTTGTACTTAAGTCTTGATTGCCACATTTTATTATGGTTTTTATGCTTTACGAAGTTAACTGCCCAGAGTCTGCTCTGAGGAGATTATAACAATATAAAAATAAATAGATACGGCTGTGATGAGATGAAGAAGGAAGGTTTTGTTCACGCTGCCCTAAGCTCTGAAGACGAGGGCTGTCGTAAAAATGGATGACATTCGAGAGAAAAAGGAAGGCAAGTGTCACGTACCATGTGGAAGTCTACCAACCCATGATGAAATGCAGTCAGCCAAAAGGATATACCATAGAATAACAGAGTTGGAAGGGACCTTGGAGGTCTTCTAGTCCAACCCCTGCTTAGGAAGGAAACCCTATACCACTTCAGACAAATGGTTATCTAATCTCTTCTTAAAAACTTCCAGTGTTGGAGCATTCACAACTTCTGGAGGCAGGTTAATTATTCTAACTGTCAGGAAATTTCTCCTTAGTTCTAGGTTGCTTCTCTCCTTGATTAGTTTCCACCTGTTGCTTCTTGTCCTGCCCTCAGATGAAACAAAGCGGTAGTCCATCAAAGATTGGGGTCCATACTAAAAGTTCATTTTAAAGAGAAAAAAAATTCACCAAAAGTTGAATGCTACGTCACGTACATCTGTCTTTTTGTTTAGAGCAACCTGCACGGATCACACAGATTTCTCTCTTGGCTTCACTTCAAAGCCTTTGTTGTTAAAAGGGTCAAACCGGCGTAAGAACTATTTACGGTCTCTTCCTTACAGCCTGCTTCTTGGGAATAGGAGTAAAAGGTCAAGAAGGTGAAAAATAAGAAGGAAAAAACGCATCAGAAAAGACTACAATGGACTTCGCTGCTCATCTTTTTTCTGAGCTACACATTTAGTTCAGCCCCAATCTAGTACCCAGATATGAATTTAGGAGACCTCTCTTGGAGAAATGTGACTTTTAAAAAAAGTTTTATTATATTATTATAAGACATATGTTAGTGCATCGTATGATTTCAACCCAGTGGGGTATTTATGTTATCTAAGATAACTTAGATTCTTAAGCAGTTTATATTAGTGTTAATTATGACTGAAATGTCAATGTTATTAGGCACAAGGTGATTTAAATTTTGCATTCAAAGATTATTAATTAATTAATTGTCCCTTTTGAGTCAGGTCCTTGCAGTTTCCTTGGCAAGATTTTGGAAGTGGGTTTGCCATTGCTTCGTTGCAAAGGCCGAGAGAGTGACTGGTTCAAGGTCACCTGGCTAGCTTTGTATCTAAGTTGGAACTAGAACTCAAATTCCCCTGGTTTGTAGCCTGGCGCCTTCACCACTGCGGCATACCCATCTGACTCTTAAACTTAAGTATAGCATTCGCAATGAACTGCAAATGGCATCAAAACTATTTGTTTTACGAAAAAGAGTTTCAGTCTTAAATCGAAGGTGAATAATGCTATTGTTGTGTTATTTTTAGCCTTGGAAGTCATATTTCATTTAGAAGCTTCGAAGCTGCCACATTCAGTGTCTGGGAATTTGGGAGGGGGGAATTTCATAGAGAGGTGGAAGGTTAGACTCAACAACATTCTTCTCATAAAGTCAAGGACAAGTTACCTTACACTTGGAAAGGAGTGTCTCCAGTTGGGACAATGGTTGATTGGCCTATGTGATGGACTAGTGCCGTGATGGCGAACCTATGGCATGTATGCCACAATGGCACACATAGCCATTTGTGCTGGCACACAAGCCGCAGGCAAAGTTACCTCACAGCGCATGCGCGCACCTCACAGCTGATTTATTTTGGTTGGTTTGAGGCCTTTTTTGGCCTCCCAGAGGTTTGGAAAAAGCCTCTGCAAAGCTTTTCAGGACAAATTATAGGCCCATTTAATCACTTCCTGTAATACCGGAAGTGACAAAATGGGCCTATAATTTGGCCTGAAAAGCCTTGCAGAGGCTTTTTTCAAGTGTCTGGGAGGCCGAAAAAGGCTTCAAGCCAGCCAAAAAATCAGCTGTGAGGCGCAGTGCAGGTAAGAGGGTGGCGGGAGGGAGGGGATTGCGTGTGCATACACAGGGGGCATGGGGAGGGGGTGTGCATTACATTCTGGGTGCTGACACGCGAGTGCATGCGCACTGGTACGTGCACAATTTTTGGCACAGGAGCCCTAAAAAGGTTAGCCACCCCTGGACTAGTGGGTGCAGGGGAATGGATCTTTGAATTTCAATAGGGAAGGGAAAACCCAGAACGTCCAGATTCAGCTTTTCCCAGATGTGCCAGTATGACTTCCTTATCAAATTCTTACTTGGATGAATTTTGTTTCTGAGTGCTGAATGAAATGGGGAGTTTCACTGAAACACGGACAGTTATATTGTGTGTGACATGTTAAGGAAAAATAATAGAGGAAGGAAAACAAACAACAAATGTGACTTTTAAGGGAGACAAAACGAAGAGGAGAATTGTTACCACCTGCTTCAACTTTCAACCATAATAAGATATAACTGAACATGCGGTCTTAGTTTGAGAACAAAGCAGCACAACTAAAAGAGAAAAAGGGAAAAGAAAGAGGGACATGCCACGGCCTTCTTCAGCAAGCCAAAGTATGAAAATACCACCCTTGTAGAAACAAATAGAAAGCAAACCACGCCCTTGTAAACCTCTTGTTCTCGCCCTCAAGAGCTCAACTCCGAGACGCCGTGCCACTTATCGTAACAAGCTCCTGCATTTAGTCTTACCTTGCCTAAATTGTTATGTTCCACAGCAATCTCTCGAAAGAAGAAATAAACAAAGTTCCCATACTCGATGGCGTGAAGGAAATGGGGCTCTGAAAGACACAAGGGAAAGGAGAGCAGTCCAAACATTTTGCTCACAGACAGCTAAAAAAACAGACGTTGGATTATTCTGATTAAATCCACTACTGGTCTTAGAACAGGTGATGATATTTCTTCGGTATCCTCTCTGTTGGGTTCCTTCCTTCCTTCCTTCCTTCCTTCCTTCCTTCCTTCCTTCCTTCCTTCCTTCCTTCCTTCCTTCCTTCCTTCCTTCCTTCCTTCCTTCCTTCCTTCCTTCCTTCCTTCCTCCCTCCCTCCCCAGAGGAAAATTCTAAACACAATTGGTTTTAACATCACCATTTTTAAAATGAGAATTTTATTTAATTTACTCAAAATTATGGTACTTGTTCATTCTGCTTACTTGTGTTTTTCATCTTTTTTTTTGCTTCTTTTTTCTACTTTAAATTACTCATTATTTTTAAGAGATGGGAAAGAGACAGAACTGCCTTATAAGCCTTTAAATAGGCTAACTTATAATATAATCTCTTTCCTTCAACAACTCCCTTTCCAAACCCAGGAAAATATAGCTAAAGCAGAACAACGTAAAGCGCGCACTGGTTTGCAAGATTCTTGTTACTACAGCCTCAGTAAAGTGTAGGTATGGTTTTCCTGTCACGTTAATTCTTGATCTGGGGTAGGTCTGACACTACAGAGTGGATAGAGAAAGTGACATGCCTAGATTCAGTCTCCATTATTTCTGGAAATGGTTGGGAAAAGTCCTCAGATGAACCTTGGTCATCTGCTGTCAGGTGACGTTAGCTCATTGGACTAATGGAATCAGGAACCGAGAATCCAATTATTGGTTTATCTAATCTACTGCTGCTGTTTTGTTTGGTTGAGTAACCGGACTTTGGTACCCAGAAGCAATTTTTATTGGAAATGAAAGGGACTGTACCAGGAATTTGAGGGATGCAAGTCATATATTTGGGGATGAAATGTCTGCCATTGCCTAATTGGCACATAGAAAACTCAAGGAGCAGGATTTGCGATTCTTCTCTCCTCGGGCAAACCATGGAAATAGAATAGAATAACAGAGTTGGAAGGGACCTTGGAGGTCTTCTAGTCCAACCCCCGGCCTAGGCAGGAAACCCTACACCACTTCCGACAAATAGTTATCCAACACCTTTTAAAAAACTTCCAGCGTTGGAGCATTTGCAACTTCTGGAGGCAAGTCGTTCCACTGGTTGATTGCCCTCACTATTAGGATGGTTTCTCCTTAGTTCTAGGTTGCTTCTCTCCTTGATTAGTTTCCATCCATGGTTTCTTGTCCTGCCCTCAGGTGCTTTGGAAAATAGCTTGACTCCCTCTTCTTTGGGGCAACCCCTGAGATGTTTGGGTACTTAAGAGATATTTCTTCATTTGGAAATAGGGACCTTAACAACAATAGGCCCCCGATTTAGAAGGTCTCAAAAGTAAATTAAAAATAACTTCTGGAGAAAGTTGTCAGCACCTGCTAGTCCTGATGGTTGTGGCTATCCTTCAGAACCAGAAGTAGAACACCTTTCTATACTGGTTGCTGGAAATGAGCTTTCGGTTTCATATTTAGTCTGGTGGCTTCCCAGAGGCCATCAACTCTTGTGTGAACAGATCAACAAGGCCTTCAGCTACTTTCAGTAGGACCCTTCCTAATTGTTAGGGCTTTTCTGATACCACAGACACCCAGTTGTGTTGATGCTTCAAAAGGGCGTGGGTGCCAAGAGCTTTGCTGTGGTTATTCAAAGCACTTTAGGACATCCAACTATGGATGAAGTCAGGCTCCAGTGAAATTGTAAGACTCTTAATGCCAGCTAATGGACTGTAAACCCGTCTACCCCCCCGAGGCATTGCACCACAGCTCTAAGGTCTTTGTTACTACAGCTTCATTCACTTGCTGAGTTGATTGGTTGGAGGAGGAGAACGGCTTTATTCTTGAGCCAAATTGAAAAAAAACAACAACTTTGGATTGTACTATGTTGAAAGTTTGGAGCAGAAGAGCTTGGACATAAATATTGCAACTGGTGGATCTTTCCTGTCAGTGCGCCAAGGCATTGGGGCTTGCAAGAAAAATGCTTAGCAGCAGGCATGCTAAAAAATAAAATAAAATATTGCTCTTGGGGAGAAAAATGCGCATTCAGTTGATTTACGATGTTTTCAGCGTTATACAAGACTAATAGAATGATCCTGTACAGGTTTGATTAAGAGATTTATTCCTACTTGAATATACAGGAGCTTTTTCAGATAACTGTATATAGGAATTGTGGTTGTTGTTATTTTAAGATAAATTATTATTTTTTGGGGTCCTAGCTCTGATGGGTTTTAATGCAATGTATAACATGAAGACATTTAAATCTACAATTTACATTTTTAAAAAGGTGTGTGTGTGAGGGGGAGGAAATAAAGGCAGAGGTGGTAATTCAGCAGGTTCTGACCGGTTCTGGAGAACCGGTAGTGTAAATAAAAGAAATTATTCCCAGGGAAATTTGCTAATGTACCATAACGATTAAGTAATTCAATTGCAGGTAATCCTTGACTTAGGACCACAACTGACCCCAACATTTCTGTTGTTAAGCAAGACAGTTGTTAAGTAACTTTTGCCCCATTTTATGACCTTACTTGCGAGAGTTGTTAATCACTGCAGTTGTTAAGTTAGTGAGTGACACATTGTTAAGTTAGTGACACACTGTTAAGTTAGTGACACAGTTGCTAAATGAATCTGGCTCCCATATCGACTTTGCTTGTCAGGTCACATGACCCCGGGAGACTGCAACTGTCATAAGTACATGCCAGTTGCCAAGCCTCTGAATTTTGATTAAGTGACCATGGGCAGGGATGAGCTGCTGGGGGTTTGGGAGAGCCCCTAGCTAAGATTCTGTGCAGTTCGGAGAACCCCCCAAATCCCACTCCTGGCTGGCCCCGCCCAACCTGCCCCTCCCCTCCCAGAAGTCCCCACGTGGCCCATTTTGGATGCAGGTAAGTGGAGGGCGCGCATGGAGTCTCGGGAAGGGTGAAAAATGGGCCTCCCAGAACTTCAGGAAGGCCAGAAATGGGCCTGTTTCCAGTTCTCAGAGAGCCTTCAGAACCCAGGGAGGCCATTTTCGCCCTCCCGGAGGCTTGAAAAAAATCTTTGGAGCCCGAGGAGGGCAAAAATGCCACCCCCCGGTGTGGTGCAGTAGGTTAAAAAGGCCATGCCCACCAGGGCCACGCCCACTTGGCAACTGGGCAGAGAACCCTTTGCTAAAATTTTTGAAGCCCATCTCTGACCATGGGGATGTTGCAATGGTTGTCAGTGTAAAAAACAACCATGTCACTTTTTTTTGTAACTTGTAACTTCGAAATGTCACTAAAGAAATGTTTGTAAGTGAAGGAATACCTGTAATCAAGAGTTTCTAAAGTGCTCACTCACAGATCAGGATGTCGTATAGATGTTTCTATGACTAACTTCTCTCTCTCTCTCTCTCTCTGTCTCTCTCTGTCTCTCTCTGTCTCTGTATCTGTCTCTCTCTCTGTCTCTCTCTCTGTCTCTCTCTCTCTCTGTCTCTCTCTGTCTCTGTCTCTGTCTCTCTGTCTCTCTCTGTCTCTGTCTCTCTCTCTCTCTGTCTCTCTCTCTCTCTGTCTCTCTATTTATCTCTCTCTCTCTCTCATATATATTTTTTATTTTATTTTTAAATATACATCATCATCAATAGATGAACAGTATGGCATCTGGGTATCGTTAATACAAACAACAATAATAATGTTAATAATATTTGTTACATTAGTCAAACTTTTGTAATCTTAGTGTTAATACACATGTTTGTATTGAGATATAATCCTTCATTATTTAGTTGTTCAGTGTTTCAATGTGCTACTCTAATGCCAACCTCAATATTATTTGAGCATACATAGTAATACCATCTTTCAACCTCTAATCTTTCCATCTGTTTAACGCTTTTATTCTATTATATAAAGATGTGTATACTAATATTCCCTCTATTTCTTATTTCGACCTCTATTCAAGCTTTCAGTCAGGCCACCATTACTAGTCCTAGTGTTGATACACATGTTTGTATTGAGATATAATCCTTCAGCATTTAGTGTTCAATGTTTCAGTGCTCCATTCTGATGCCAGATGTGACTAACTTCTCAAAGTGGGAACTCTCAGATTTGTCGAGGGAAGGCATCTCTACATGATCTAAAATTCTGACTTGTACTCACTGGTTCCATTTTATCTGAGTAAATAAAAACAGTCGATCATTACGGGACTAACTTCCACTGAACTGTGCAACCCTTCTCATCTCTTGAGAGAAATATGGAAGTTGTGAGTGTTTGGAAAACTACAGCTGAGCATTCAGCATTTCTGCACCGGTGGTTTATGGCACCACCCAGCCCTAGCTGTGGGAATAAAAAGCTGCTTGTGTTATAGCGCCACAGAGATGGCTGGATAATGCAACGATTGCTAATTGCTGAAATGCTAATTACATCTGAACCCAGTTAGTCAAAGCCAGCCAACTCAGATCATTATAAACCTGGCTTGCTTCCACTAAATATACTGGGCCATAATTTGCAACAGATTTCCCTCAACTTGGCACCCTATGGAAGCCTTGGAGGTCAATTCTATGGTAGGGTGATCAACAGCCAACTCTCCCAACCAGTGGCTTTTTTCAGCCATGGCAACTTCAAGATGTGTGGACTTCAATTCCCAGAATTCCCCAACCGGCATGACAGCAATTGGATTGTACTGCATTTGGATTATTCCCCAGCATATTGGATGGGGAATTCTGAGAGTTGAAGTCCACACATCTTAAAGTTGCCAAGATTGAAAAACATTGCTCTAAGCAGTGATTCTTTGGGGATGAGAGTTTCTGAATTTGAAGACCTCCAAAACTGGAAAAGGATGAGCACTTAAGAGTTGACCCACAAATCAATATTCTTATTTACTTAATCCACATCCTATTTTTTGCCAAATATCTTTTCCAAGTTGGCTAATAATGAAACAACCCAAGTCTCCGCAACTTACTGTATATTTAGCCTCCCTCTTAAAAAAAAACTATTGCAAAAGAAGATAGGAGCGGTGGAAAGAGATAACATTTAAAAAAATCAATATCTCCCTATAAAAACGTATGCAAAGGCTATGACAGTATTAGAGATTTACAATTCCCTAGAATCTAGAAGCAAAACTACAAAGCACAGGGGTTTTTTTGGTATTAGTTTTTAAAGTCACGGAATACAAATTAAAACCTAAGCACAAATCCATTTGGAGCACAATTCAAACACGGAAATGAAGAACTGAAACTCCAGCTGTTGAAAGTTTTAGTTTCATCAAAGAAACCACCTAAAACACCAACATTTCTGCCTGCTGGTTGAGGGTAACAGAGAGAGGAAATTAGAATAGCTGTTCTTGGCAGGCTGTCTGAGAGCTGTTGATTGCTAAGTGGCCCACAAGGGGTGGGGAGAACCCAGACTTTTCAGGGGGGAGGGAAAGGAGCAAACCAACCTCCCCATTTTATTAATCCAAAAAGCATGCTTCCAATTTAGGATGTCTGCAAACAATGGACTAAAATTCAAGTATTCAGAAAGGATGTTGAGGAAGAATCATTACGAGCCAGTAATGTGTACTTCAACTCTTTCAATTTGGGAAGAAAGGCAGAGGTAGTAATTCAGCAGGTTCTGACCGGTTCTGGAGAACCGGTAGTGGAAATTTTGAGTAGTTCGGAGAACCAGCAAATACCACCTAAGACTGGCCCCACCCCCATTTATTCCCTGCTTCCTGAGTCCCAGCTGATCGTCTGAGTCTTCTTTGGTTGCCCTGCACAGGAGAGCAGAGCTGTAAAGCAGGTTAGTGGGGTGCAGAGGGAATGGGGATTTTGCAGGATCCTTCTCCTGCCATGCCCACCAAGCTACGCCCACCAAGCCATGCCCACCAAGCAACACACCATGCCCAACAAGTCACGCCCACAGAATACCACGCCCATCAAGCCATGCCCACAGCTGATCAGCTGGGTCTTCTTTGGTTGCCCTGCACGAGAGCAGAGCTGTAAAGCAGGTTAGTGGGGTGGGGAGGGAGTGGGGGATTTTGCAGGATCCTTCCCCTGCCACGCCCACCGAGCCACACCCACAGAACCGGTAGTAAAATAATTTGAATCCCACCACTGAAGAAAGGCTATATTTGTGGGGGGGGGGAGAGGGAGAAGAGGAAAATTGTAGGTAGCGATTCAACTTTCATCAGAAGTACCTTTTATCCACTTGGAATCATATTTTATTGTTCTCAAGGCCGACCCGTCTCCCATGCTCCGGTAAATAACCGCATCGCTTGCCAAAAAATCCGCAACGGTGGCAGAATAAAGCTTGCCATCTAGAAAAGGAAACGCACCAAAAAAAGCATTCAGACGCAACAGGGATGTCGCCGGCCTTCTATTACTGCAGCGTTCGTTCGTGTCACTCTTCTCCGTCAACAGCTATTTATATATTTCTACCTTTCGCTCTCTGCTCTCCCCCCCCCCTCCCACGCTGCCATTATCTCAATCATGTTATATATTTATTCATACTTTTTAATTTAGAATTGGAAGGCTCATCAGAGCGCTGTGAAAAAAACGCCTTGTAAGACAGAGCAACGGTTCTAGGAAATGCAAAAGCTTTATTATTACCGCAGAACTGTTTTCTCACGTAAAATAGTTAATAAAAAAAGAGCCCTTGCAGGGGCCTGATCAAAATCTCCGGGTGATTTACAAGAGGTCAGCTGAGCTCTGACTTCCAAGGGTTTCACAACAGAAGCAGGAAAATGTGTGTGTTTTTTTTTTTTTTTTACCCCTGCTCTCCACTTCATTCAGATGGCTGAAGTTAATTAAGAAAGTCTGGTCGGTCTTTTGAACAAATCTGAACTATAGGTCTTTTGGACTCTGGTTAGCCGCTCTTAGAATTTGAGTATCAAGCAAAACAAGAGTGAATGAATCGAGAACTGGGCTTACAAAATAGTTCCTAATTCCACAAAAGGTACATTAGCATTTAAAAAAAAACAAAACAAAGATGCAGTGATGTCATAGGACTTTTCATTTCCTCTTTTGTATCATCCATCAATATGGTCCATTTGAAGAAAAGGGTCTCACCAGCAAAGAGGGCAACGTTGGTTTGCTTGGCATCAAATGGACATCTGGCCAAGCCACTAATTTCGTCACCGTCATACTCCAAGGTACTCAACTGAAGAAGAAATATACATTTTGGGCATTAGGCTATTTCAGCTTCTCCAGGTCCATGCAATAGGTCAACAAAAATCAGTTATTCCTATGGAAGCCTTACTCAGAGTGGTACCTTCTAGATATGCGGGGCTTCAACTTCCATAGCTTCTAAACAGCATGGTCAAAATCCAGCACATCTGAAGGGAACCAAACTGAGAAGTCTAGCCTGCAGCTTCATTGACCCTCCTAAATCTGATCTCAACTCAACTCAACAGGGGATGAGTTTTTAAATCCACAAGACCAAAGGTGGTGTTCAGCCAGTTCTGATGTAACGGACATTTTGAGTAGTTTGGAGAACTGGCAAATCCCACCTCTGACTGGCCCCGGCCTCATCTATTCTCCGCCTCCTGAGTCCCAGCTGATTGGCTGGGTCTCCTTTTATTGCCCTCACAGGAGAATGGAGCTGGAAAGCAGGTTAGTGGGGTGGGGAGGGAATGGGGATTTTGCAGTAATCTTCCCCCAGGAGTGGGGAAGGAATGGGGATTTTGCAGTATCCTTCCCCTGCCACACCCACCAAGCCATGTCCACCAAGCCACGCCCACAGAACCAGTAGTAAAAGAAATTGAATACTACAACTGCACAAGAGTATCATCCATGATGGATAGATGCTTCCTTGAGGTTCAAAATTATTTAATTAGAATTACTGGGAAAGGCTTACCATATAAAAATTTGTGTCTCATGGCAATCGCCTTTTCCACCATCATAAGAATCAAAACCTTTGGACTATATTGACTGCTGGCTCTTATGTTCATTTGAGTGAATCTGCAAGCTGTGATGGCAACTTATGGATGGGCCAGAGGACAAGATAGAGAGTGAGACACCAAGACCTTCAAATCATCAGAGGCCTAATACATATTCTAATGCATATACAGAAGGACAGAGGTGCACAACTATGTTTTGAATTCAGCAGAACTACTTCTACCAAATGCTCTGTCAAATCAAGATTTTATTACAGTGGTGGTTAGAAAACTGGACTAGGGAGATTTGATTTCTAATCTCCAATTAGCGGTTAGCTATGAAGCTCAGTAGATATTTGGGTTGTGGGTTGGTTCACATTTCTTTTGCTAACCAGGATTACTTAGCAAACTGAGCAGGATTGTTGTGAGAATGAAGGAACTGGCCATGGAAAGAATGATGAACACTTATGCTGCGATCTCTCTGGAGACAAAATAGGATGAGAAGGACAACGCTAAGATCGATAAGGAATCTCTGAAGGGCACCAAGATGCTCTTTGAATTTTGGCAGGGAACAATCTGACCGGTCTGGGCATTGGGCCTTACCCGATAATAACGGCACATAGGATTAAAAGCATTTGTTCCACAGACAAACACCATCTCATCGTTCCTGGGGACGAAGACTTTAATAAAATTATGGCATTCATCCTAAAAAAAAAAATTAAATTAAAAGAAGAAGAAGAAGAGAGAATGGCTCACATCACTATTCACTAGCAAATATTATTTTTGAACATGTGCTCAGTGAACTGGAAATAAGGAGGGAAAAAAAACAATCTGGAGCTAACAAAGCACTTACAATTTCAGTGTAAATGAAAGTTCTCTTTCCATCAATCTGTGCAACTCATTTCTTAAGAATATTAATTTGGACTTTTTGTTTTTGCTGTGAAAAATCAGTCTGAAAAGGACCCGTGCAAGCATTCCATATGCCCCACCTACCCCAAATTTAGATTTTTACAGTGTTAAAGAGATCAATTAGTTCATTAGCAGTTCTAAAACAGCATCCATCATGACCTTCTAAATGATTTCAGTGGTTTAAAGTATTTTGCTTAAAAGACTACTTTTAAAAACCTACTTTGTGTTTTCCTTTCATAGCACAGTTCTCTCTGTCCTGTTGCTTTGAGCGCCATGTTAGCTTCTGTTCAGATAAAAGAAAGAATAAGACAATTTCATCTTTGACCAAGAATGCTTGTTTTTTAAAACAAACAAACAAACCACAAAAGGTGTTTACAGCATTTTCTAACCTTGCTTGGAACAACTTCCCCTTTTGGAATGTCATTCAAATTTACTGTATAAACTTGGTCCCTGGAAGAAAAAAAAAAGAAACATATCAGAAATCTGATTGATTGATGACTGATAGATTTTTATTTACTTTTTTTGCCATCCATGTCGTAGCAAATGACTCTGGCTGGCTTCCAGCACTAAAACATTAAAAATCTAACAAATAAATATCTTTAAAAGAGTAAAAAATAGAATATCCCATTCCCCAGCCCTGTTTTGAAAACCATATTTTGACGTCAAGTATCAAGATCCATTTGAACTCACACGGTTCCTCCATAACGTTATTTAAAAAAGCAAATATCTGTTCTTAATTAGGACTGCTCATTTCCCCAGATCAAAATTTGAAACAAGCCAAGTTGGGGAGACTTGGTTGACCTTGACTTGATATTGTGACCTATTGAAAAACCATCAACAATCAGAAGAAATAAGGAAGGTGTAAAGAATAATTGGCCTGTTCAATCTATGTTATGATTGGAGTAATCGTATTTATAATGTCTTGCTTTGAGAAGGACAAGATTGTTCCTACCTCTGTTGGCAAAAGTCATCATGGGCTGTGATGCCTCTTACTGGCCTTTGAGATCATTGTCAGAACATAGAACATAGGCTCTAGTTTCCTTCTGATAGATCATTTGAATCTGCTTTTGCTTCCTTCTGTCTTTATAAGTTATCTTTATACAATCTCTGTCTTATAAAGACAGAAGGAAGAATGCAGACAGCAAAATTGCATCTCAGCCTGTTGGGAGCTGAACTACGCAACTGAGTTTAAGTATCATCCAAAATCAGAAGCAAGCAAAAATTATTGTGGGTGAGAGAGCTGGCTAAGCCATGTTTTGTGGCTTAGCATGTTATACAAACTGAATTAATGGTGGCTGGTTTCCCAAATCACAAAAGCAACCCATTGATCGGGGTAAGTATGACCTAGTTTCCAGCTGCCAAACTTTTTGTGAGGTTCATTCTACACAAACTCTTATATCAATACAAAGCATTGTTTGTCCAAATCAAGTTCTTGGTGAAAAACAGAATCTGGAAGCGCATGGATCATTATCAGAGCTTTTCTTCTACACCATAAATCACTCTCTCTGTCTTGCCTCCACATGTTGAGTCCCTCCTTCCTTTCCTGAAATTATCTAGTGGATTATTTTAAGACAAAGTGTATAGATGAAATGCAAAACCAGGCAGCAGATGGAAGACGGGTGGGTGGGTGGAGGGGAGTGGGGAATTTTAATTTAATCAGTGGACTGCAGGAAAATTACCTGCCAGCTATATAAAGTGTGTCTCGAATTTTCAACATCAATTGAAAGTCCAGCTTGTGTTGAGATTCGTTGCCTGAAGGTCGTCCTCTAAACACTGGATATTGCTTGGAATCTGCAAGTAAACATAAGTTATGCCATCAGTCAGGATGATGGAACTGAAGAATCAATAAGCAGCATTGATTAGATGTACATACCGGGAGCAGAAGGGCTTAAACTAAATTCTTTGTGGAATGTCTTGAATATCAATGAATAAAAGATGGCCAGCGAGAGCCAACTGAACTTAAAAATATAAATAAAAATTTGCGCTTCCTGCCTCCTTTTTTGGCTGCAGTAGATAGAGAGAGTCCATTAAAGTCCACCTGAAACTTGGCAGCTCGCAGAAGGAAGAATTCCCGTCATCCGGCGAGGAGCAAGCAAAGAAACCGGCAATCTCACAACACGTTCGGCTTTGTTGCTCACTTACAGTGGTAGTCGACCATGTTAATAGGATCGTCATCTTCTGGAAAGCTGACAGCCCAGCATCTGGAGATCGCAAAGAGCAGTGCATAAACCGTAAGGAGGCGAAACTTCATGGCTGCTGCCTGGGATGGATGGGGGGACAGAACACAACTCGCAAGACGATTTACCTGCAAGAGAGGGAGGAAATGAGCCTATGAGACTCAGTGGCACAGTGGTTAGAGTGCAGTACTGCAGGCTGCTTCTGCCGACTGTCGGCTGCCTGCAATTTTGCTCAAGTTCAAATCCCACCAGGCTCAAGGTGGACTCAGCCTTCCATCCTTCCGAGGTGGGTAAAATGAAGACCCCAAATTGTTGTGGGCAAAAGGCTGACTCTCTAAACTGCTTAGAGAAGGCTGTAAAGCACTGTTAAAGCGGTATATAAGTGCTATTGCTAAGTGCAAAGGAAGGAAGGAAGAAAGGAAGAATGGAAGAAAGGAAGGAAGGAAGGGAGAAAGGATGGATGGAAGAAAGGAAGAGCCATGGTGGCACAGTGGTTAGAGTGCAGTACTGCAGGCTACTTCTGCTGACTGCCAGCTGACTGCAATTTGGCAGTTCGAATCTCACCAGGCTTAAGGTTGACTCAGCCTTCCATCCTTCCAGGGTGGGTCAAATGAAGACCCAGATTGTTGGGGGCAAGAGGCTGATTCTGCAAACCACTTAGAGAGGGTTGTAAAGCACTGTGAAGTCTACACAGTGCTATTGCTATTTCCCTTCCTTCCTTCCTTCCTTCCTTCCTTCCTTCCTTCCTTCCTTCCTTCCTTCCTTCCTTCCTTCCTTCCTTCCTTCCTTCCCTCCCTCCCTCCCTCCCTCCCTCCCTCCCTCCCTCCTTCCCTCCTTCCTTCCTTCCTTCCTTCCTTCCTTCCTTCCTTCCTTCCTTCCTTCCTTCCTTCCTTCCTTCCTTCCTTCCTTCCTTCCTTCCCTCCCTCCCTCCCTCCCAGTGGCTAGAATGCAGGCTAACTCTGCCCACTGCCAGGAGTTTGATCCTGATCGGCTCAAGGTTGACTTAGCCTTTCATCCTTCCGAGGTCAGTAAAATGAGGACCCAGGGGCAAGAGGCTGACTCTGTAAACCGCTTAGAGAAGGCTGTAAAGCACTGTGAAGTAGTATATAAGTCTAAGTGCTATTGCTATTGCCGTGGATTGATTCTCCATTCTCCAGACTCCTTGGCTAGCAAACTGATTCTTCCATTTATGTACATTCTCTATGCTGGCGAAGTCTGAGAAAATGATTCGGCTTGAAAGGTCTTTTTGTATTTGCTGACAGAAAAAACTGCTACATGACAGCCCTGATTAAAACTTTTCAGCGACATGGTGACATTTGCTAATTTTTTTATTTTTTTTTTGGTGCTCGTTTCACAAGTGGGATTTCTCTTCTGGAAGTAGGTGACAACTGTCAGCCCGGCTGAATCACAAGGATGGCAAAACAGAATATGCAGCCTTGCTGACTTGGCAGGAAGGCTGTTAACGTCGGGATTAAAATATTAATTAAAGTGCAACCTCTTTTCTTTTCTTTTCTATTTTTCTCCCGGCTAATTGATGCATGATTCTCAGTCAAGACCTTTGCCTGCAAATTAACCAGAGCGGCTTCACGAAGGGCAGGGTGCATGAACTCCACATCAACTTTAAGCCAACATTTTGTGCTTTAAAGCTTGGTGGCTGCCTTTGGCAAATTGAGGAACTGTGTTTGGTATATTTATATATTTAATGCCCCAGAGCTCTAACCATTAGACTAACCTCATGAAAGCAGAACAGCCAAACCGAAATGACAGCCATTGGTGCCCTCCGAAATCGGTGCTTTTCTTGCAGACCTTTCATTAACCAAAGAAGGTTAACATCATCAATGCTAATCAATACTAGCACTGATGATATTCCCTAGCTGGGTAATGCAATGTCTGCAAGAAAACCATCAAGCTCAGAGAGCCCCAAGGACTCCTTATTCCTCCTCCTCCTCCTCCTCCTCCTCCTCCTCCTCTCTGCCTTCTAGCACTGATGATGTTCCCTAGTTGGGTAATGCAATGTCTGCAAGAAAACCACCAAGCTTAGAGAGCCCCAAGGACCCCTCATTCCTCCTCCTCCTCCTCTCTGCCTTCTAGTACTGATGATGTTCCCTAGTTGGGTAATGCAATGTTTGCAAGAAAACCATCAAGCTCAGAGAGCCCCAAGGACTCCTTATTTCTCCTCCTCCTCCTCCTCCTCCTCCTCCTCCTCCTCCTCCTCCTCCTCCTCTCTGCCTTCTAGCACTGATGATGTTCCCTAGTTGGGTAATGCAATGTCTGCAAGAAAACCACCAAGCTTAGAGAGCCCCAAGGACCCCTCATTCCTCCTCCTCCTCCTCTCTGCCTTCTAGTACTGATGATGTTCCCTAGTTGGGTAATGCAATGTTTGCAAGAAAACCATCAAGCTCAGAGAGCCCCAAGGACTCCTTATTTCTCCTCCTCCTCCTCCTCCTCCTCCTCCTCCTCCTCCTCCTCTCTGCCTTCTAGCACTGATGATGTTCCCTAGTTGGGTAATGCAATGTCTGCAAGAAAACCACCAAGCTTAGAGAGCCCCAAGGACCCCTCATTCCTCCTCCTCCTCCTCTCTGCCTTCTAGTACTGATGATGTTCCCTAGTTGGGTAATGCAATGTTTGCAAGAAAACCATCAAGCTCAGAGAGCCCCAAGGACTCCTTATTTCTCCTCCTCCTCCTCCTCCTCCTCCTCCTCCTCCTCCTCCTCCTCCTCCTCCTCCTCCTCCTCCTCCTCCTCCTCCTCCTCCTCCTCCTCCTCCTCCTCCTCCTCTCTGCCTTCTAGCACTGATGATGTTCCCTAGTTGGGTAATGCAATGTCTGCAAGAAAACCACCAAGCTCAGAGAGCCCCAAGGACTCCTCATTTCAACCCTGAGCTACAAATATTCCCCTTCATTGAAATGACAGTTCCTGAATTTCACTATGGAACCTCCAGTTTAGGTTCACACATTCAAATGGGATAATAGAATAGAATAGGTGGAAGGGATCTTGGAGGTCTTCTAGTCCAGCCTCCTGCCCAAGCAGGAAACCCTATACCACTTCAGGCAAATGGAGGTCCATTTGTTGCTTGATTTGAAGGCTGATCAACTTCAAGGCTACAGAAGACCAAGTTGGACTGGATATCTATGTAAGTCAGGATAGAATCCTTTCTGGGTAACCAGGTGTACTTGGAATGTTAAGGTCATACCACAAATAGCAACCATAATAGAATAAAATCACAATGGATGGCTTTATAACAGCTCCTTCTATGTCTTTTGGACCACTCTGGATGCTCTCAACAATCCCATTTCTGGCAGATTGGTACACATGGATATATCTACTGGCCCACTAATGCCATCATTTCTATGTTCTAAGAATGCTTAGAGGAGGGTTGGTAGAGGCCAGAGGAATTCTCACAAGAAGAAATTATTTCTTTCTTTATCAAATAGATTTACATGGCTCCCTGACTCCCACACAGATGACTCTGAACAGCTTACAACATTAAAAAACGATAACATAAAAACCACAACCCACCCCTCAAATAATGCACCAGAGTGGTGCTGTGTTTCCATTTGTTAAAAAGAAATTAACAAGTTGTTTTTAAACAAAATTAAGAATGGTAAGAGTACTAGAAAACTAATCTACTCCATCTGATAAGAGGTTTCCTTATGGCTAATTCCTAATCCTTTTCAATGAAGATTGCTGACCTTGAATTAATCTAGCAAGGAACTTATTGATCGATGTGGTCTTTCTATTTGTAACCCCATCTTGATTCAAAAAAGAACAATAATGGGGAAAGGCAATGACAGTGTAAAAATTAATAGCCATAAATCAGCAGCAAAACATGCTTTGGAGAAGAGCGAGAAAACCGTACAAATCTTTGCCCAGTCCAGATACAGAGGATGACCAGGCTGAACCCGAGGGAGGAGACAAGTATGTCATAAGTTTGGAGTCCATGTGCACCCACAAGAGTTATAACTCTATCCAGGGGTGGGATTCTATCGATTCGGACTGGTTTGGGTGAACCGGATGTTAAATTTATATCTGGTTCATCGAACCGATAGTTGAACCGACCGGATGGTCCCACCCACCCCACCTAGGAGTCTTCACATGGCCCGTTTTGGATGCAGGTAAGTGCAGGCTCTGGGAGGGCAAAAAAACAGGTCAAACTGGAAGTACCGGAAGTCCTGGTGGGCCTCTGGAGCCAGGGGAGGCCATTTTTGCCCTCCTAGAGGCCTGAAGGAAGCCTCTGGATCTTGGGTAAGGTGAAAAACGCCCCTCCTGAAAGTTCCAGTAGGCCACACCCACCATGACACGCCCACCCAGCAGCCAAGCCGCAAACCGGTTGCTGGGATTTTTGAACCTCACCCCTGACTCTATTCCCCCTTGAATTCCGTTGACTCTTATCTACCACCAATTTTCCTTGACTCTTAGTAGTTCAGTTTCTTGTTTAGAGCTGACAGGGAATAAACTTGTACTCATTTGAACAATCCTAGTTCCTGAGTTTTTACCACCTGACACCATCTGTCCTTAACCACAAACCACAAAACGTTCAAATTATCTCCCCAAATCAATTCTGGATTAACCAAAAAAAAACCCAACCAATGATAGTTTTTAAGTCATGAATGGTCTGCCCATCTGAAAAAAAAATAGTTGCCAAATTGCCATCCCACCCTTTTAAAACGGATTGTTTCTAAAAGATGAAAGATTGTGGAGACAGACTAAGGAAGGGACAGAGAAAAGGGGAATAAAGAAACAAGACTGCCCGCTGTTTAAAGAATCATATTGTCACATTATAACTTATCCTTGTTCTAACAAAGCCTGAAGTTGCAGTCTCTGACTTATAGCAAGTTACGAATTAGGAATTCACCCAATTTTTGAGACTTGGGATACTTGAGAAGATGCTAATGGTGTCCTTATATATTCACCCAGAACGTTTTTTTTGGAGAACAAAACTTCTTTCAACTGAGAAGGGATGATTGTTTCCAACTAATTAAGTTTCTGCTCACTATCCCTATGGCCTCAGAAACTACCTCTTACATACACTTTATTTTCCTTTTGGAGCTGAGTATCCAAAAAAAAACCCCTTTAGCTTACTATCCAGTCATTGAAATGCAGGGGGAGCAAAGTGATATTCACTCGTTAGTACAGTTTTAGCATATGCAAAATTTCAAAATTATTGGGAGACGTTCTCAGGTACTGAAAAACAAAAGCAAAATAACCACCTACTGTGAAAGTTAACACATTTTAGACATCATGAAAGCGTCTGACTATCATTTGTTACATGTGCATCACTTTCTCCCAAATTCTTTCCTCTAAATATTTTACATGACAACTCACACGGCGTTGGGCCAATCTGCTCCCTGGGTCTGATGGTAATCCTCACACAAAATATTTGGGAAGTGGGTGCCAGTTTGGGGAGAAATGGCTTAGAAAAGAATATCTCATCCATTTATGTTTTGAGCGTGGGACAAGTGAATGCAATGAGAGAATAATTTATCAGGAGAACGTCTTGCCTTTATGGATGCTCCATTATTGGAGGTTTTTAAGAAGAGATTGGACAACTAGTTGTCTCAGAGGGTAGAATTTCCCACTTGAGCAAGGAGTTTGACTAGAAGATCTCCATGGTCCCATCCAACTCTGTTCTTCTGATCTTTGTTTATGAATTGCTTTCAGAAGTGTTTGATTGTTTTAAATGTTCTTGGTTGTTTTAATGAGTATGAACCATGATGAAGAATTAATGATACCATCTCTATTGCTATGGTACCAGAGGCCGATCCGCTGGCTTCAAATGTAACATTTGAAGCACAGTTGTTGCCATGGGTGTAGGCTAAGAATGCTGTCAGAAGAACTATGCAAAACAAATCTTTTACGATTATATAATTTCTAGGGGCAGAGATGCGCATGGAATTTCTGTGCAAATATATCTTGACTAGCTCAGGGTTGAAATGAGGGGTCCTTGGTGCTCTCTGAGCTTGGTTGCTTTCTTGCAAACATTTCATTATCCAATCTAGTATATATCTTTGACAACCCGTGGCAAAGGGTTTGCAATTCTGATTTGACTTTGATTGTATGGAGGGTAGAACTGTCCAGAGAAACAGAATGTAATGCTTTTGAAGGACATTTATGATTGGCAATTTGAAATGCACAGTCCAATCCATAGACTTCCAACGAAGTAAACAGCTGGAGGTGCATTGAGAAATCTACATACTTTTAAATCAACAGTCCATTAAAAGAGAGCCTTGGGAGACTATTTTGAGTCATGGGTACTAGGGCAAGGGATTATTATATATGTGCAAAAAAATGGAAAGACTCTGAAATGTCCTCAATGGAGGACTGGTTGGTGAAGATGACAGAGATGGTAAAATTAAATTGGAGAAAGATCAATGACTATATTTGCTATTGACTGGAAACCCTTTATGAACTTTTTGCTGGAAAAAAACCAAGAGAAATATGAATTTATGATGAATGCATGTAAATATTGGAAAGGGTAGCTTATGGAAAGAAAGATATGATATAATCTTAAGAGAAAAGAGGCAAAATATAATTGTAACTAGAACTGCTGTCAAGATTGAAAACTGTTCCATTCCATTCCATTCTTTCTATATTTCTTCTTCTATATTTCTTTTTCATTTTATTTATTCTTCTTTCATTTAAAATTTGTCCTGTTTTCAAATCTGTTGAAAAAAAATCTATTCAATAAAAACATTTTTTTAAAAGAAAGAACACTAAACGCTTTTGTTCCTATGTGGAATTGATGCCATGCAGAAAAACTGCTACCATCTAGGGGGAAAAATACTATACAGTTATTTATTAGAGGCATGGTCTGTCTTTTTCTAGATTAGATTGTGAACCAAAGCATGGCCTGTTTCACGGTATGTAGCTAATGTCCCATTAAACTGCAATTCCTAGAATTTGCTGATGGAAGATGATGCAAAATGAATCTGCAGAAAATATAACGACCACCTATAATCAATTAACTGTCCTTTGCCAACTGAAGCTGCAATGGAATTACTTTCAAATTTATATGCATTGGATTATACCTCAAGGCTACCACTTAAAACATGTGTCTGGGGAAGCAGTACTTAAATGAAATTGCCAATACTTTGTGTGAAATATTTGATGTTATTTGAAAAAGGCAAATAGTCCCACCCCCTTTCTCTTTCCCCCATATTTATCTATCTGCCTATGTGCCTATCTGTCTATCTATTTATTTATCTCTCTCTCCATCATGTACCTACCTACTTACCTACCTATCTATACACACACACACACCTTCTTCAGTTACTACTCCATTCTTATACCTAGATCTACTAACTAGTCCAATGACCAGGAATATACTGCCTCTAAATGGTATCTACAGACCCTCACAGATAAATAATTCTTTAAAAAACAATCAAAATGACAGCATCTCTTCTCATGTATTTATTATCGCTCACTTTGGTATAGCCATATAGCCCTCTCAAACTGAGTTCCACACAAAAACTTGTGACCTGTCACAGGTCAAACTGCAGAAGCCTTGTAATTTCTGGTAATTTCCCTATATTTCAGCCCCTCAGGTAGCTAGGCAAATTTAATAATAAATAAATAAAATGTAGGATGGCTGCCCATTCTAGAAGATTCTTAGGCAGTTGTTTTTATGCAAACTGAATGTTAAAACTGATGATTGGAAAAATTAGCTGATTTCCTGTCTGTTAATAATAAGTTCAACTAGAAAGAATATGGTCCTCTTACTCAAAAGTAGCCCTCAGCTTACTAAGGGACAAAGAAACTGGGATCCATCACAAAATCCACAAGTCCAATTTTTGACTCCTTTCTATAATCACACTAAACCCACCCTTTTGCTTTATATACATTTATATAATCACCCATCTTACAACAATAACTCCGGACAGCTTTTAATCTGCTAAGAACAGCAGAGTTAGAGCAAGATCTGATCTCATGGAATTCAAGCATCCAATGGAAAAGGAAGCCAAAAAAAAAAAAAAAAAAACCACCTTGATTATTATTATTATTATTTGTAACAGACGTCGGAAAACTTTCCCTCATCTCAGCTGTCCCAGATAAGAGCTGATTATGTTTGGAAAATCGAGACACTGAGTCAAGGCTACTGTTCTAAGGTTGAGTTCATCCCAGTCTCTAATTGATTTCTGTGGCAGCTTGCTCCGGTGAAGTCATGATGGAATTAGCTTAGATAGGGAGAGACAACTTGGCAATGAAAAGTGTGAGGGAGTTTTCAGGCATTAGAAGCTGACCTGGAAAAGATGCTTTCCCTAACTGTTAATGATGGTGCTGCAGTTCAGGCCTACCAGTCCAGAACTGATGGGCTAGCCTCATTGCCAAGATTGATGAACAAGAAACAATTCCTGGCACTTCTCCTCTGCTCGCTTTCATCCTGACAGCCTCCCATGATGCAGTGCCTAACATCAGATTGCTAATGAATTAATGTAAACAAAGCAGAAATGACTAAACTCGAGCGAGAAGAAGCAGAACGATCTGCCCGGTACAGCCCAGCGCAAGACGACAATATTTTGCAACCGCTTTCTCAACAGTCTACGGAGATTCTCAATCCTCCAGATCATGGTTGTCCCAAAGATGCTTTTCAAAAGGCCACTGGACTTCCTTGGAGTTTTTTTCTTCCCTTGAAAAGGTTTGGCTTCTCATCTAAGAAGCTTCTTCGGTTCTGAAATTTCAATCAGAACTTCTTAGAGGAGAAGTGAAATGTTTTCCAGGAAAACAACCAAGCAAGGCCAGTTGCCTTCTGGGAAGTCTTTTGGTGTCCCCTCAAAAAAGAAAGGAAGGAAGGAAGGAAAGAAGGAAGAGAGAGAGAGAAAGAAAGAAAGGAAAGAAGGAAGGAAGGAAGAGGGAAGGAAGGAAGGAAGGAAGAGAGAGAAAGAAAGGAAGGGAGAGAAAGATAGGAAGGAAGGAAGAGAGAGAGAGAAAGAAAGGAAAAAGGGAAGAAAGGAAGGAAGAAAAGAAAGAGAGAAAGAAAGGAAGGAAGAAAGAGAGAGAAAGAAAGGAAAAAAAGAGGAAGGAAGAAAGATAGAAAAGAAGAAAGGAAGGAAGGAAGGAAAAGAGAGAGAGAAAGAAAGGAAGGGAGAGAAAGAAAGGAAAAAAGGAAGGAAGGAAGAGAGAGAGAGGAAGAAAGGAAGGAAGGGAGAAAGAGAAAGAAAGAAAGGAAAAAAGCAAGAAAGGAAGGAAGAAAAGAGAGAGAGGAAGGAAGGAAGAGAGAGAGAGAAAGGAAAAAGGAGAGGAAGGAAGAAAGAGAGAAAAGAAGAAAGAAAGAAAGGAAGGAAGGAAGAGAGAGAGAAAGAAAGAAAGGAAGGGAGAGAAAGAAAGGAAAAAAGGAAGGAAGAAAAGAGAGAGAGGGGAAGAAAGGAAGGAAGGGAGAAAGAAAGAAAGAAAGGAAGAAAGGAAGGAAGAAAAGAGAGAGAGGAAGGAAGGAAGAGAGAGAGAGAGAGAAAGGAAAAAGGAGAGGAAGGAAGAAAGAGAGAAAAGAAGAAAGAAAGAAAGGAAGGAAGGAAGAGAGAGAGAAAGAAAGGAAGGAAGAGAGAGAAAGAAAGGAAAAAAGAAAGGAAGGAAGAAAAGAGAGAGAGAGGAAGAAAGGAAGGGAGAGAGAGAGAGAGAGAGGAAGAAAGGAAAGAAGAAAGAAAGAAAAACTCTCAAAAAAGTTTTTTGACATGGAATAATGAAACCTAGAACTTATGAGGGTCCATAGACACTTATTTCGACCCCGTCCCAAAGAGAACATAGATCCAATGAACAGAATTTTCCTAGGCAAAATGTTGGAACAGCATGTTCCTGGAAGACTTCAAACTCCTAGATTGGGTTTTTTTTCTGTGAGGGGTGTGCGGAAAGATGGTTTGACTCATGAAAGCTGCTAGCAAATTACAAATAGTGTTTGCACCTGAGCTGCTGGCAGCCAAGAGCTGACCTTGAACGCTACATCCAGTCTAACCCTCATTAAAGATAAAATCTGTTGCAGAAGTCAACCTTTCACAAGAAGGTGAAAGCGGCGTTTGCTTCCTTCTATGATCTCTAGCGATCTCTTTGGCTTCTCCCTTCCAAAGGATCCAGAGCTGTCTCTGAAAAAGGAGATGCCATTTGCCCTATGCAAGGTAAACATTTTTAATTGGAGCCAGATTAGACCTTGTAACATCTTTCCCGAGGAAGCAAGAAATCATTTGTGTGTGTGTGTGTGTGTAATATTTTCACTGAAGTATTTGGGCAGACGGCACGAAGCCACTAAGATGTTTTTATCCAGGTTATGCTATCTGGTCTGTTCATCCATCCTTGAACTGGATATAAGTAGTTCAGGGGAACTTGGGTACCAGAGAGCATCCACCAACACAAACACGTAGGCACTGATTTTTGAGTGCATGGAGCAGAAAAAGAGTCCTTTCTCAAGACAATACAAGCCCTTTAGAACTTTGCATTTCCTTATGATAAAAGTCTCTTAATGGTTTTGAACTTCTGGCAGCCAATTATTCCAGGTATTTTCACACACGCTGCCCATGAGCCCCATGTGGATGTGGTCTGTGGGAAGTCTCAGGATGTTGCACCATTAAGTGGATATGCCAAGATGCAAGGCCAGGGACTTGGGAAGTTTTGCACCTAGTTGTGCTTTCGTAGGT
Organism: Bungarus multicinctus; assembly: GCA_023653725.1. Taxonomy (NCBI): domain Eukaryota; kingdom Metazoa; phylum Chordata; class Lepidosauria; order Squamata; family Elapidae; genus Bungarus; species Bungarus multicinctus. The sequence goes on from CM042843.1 coordinate 15,091,475, forward strand.
AAGAATTCCACACCCAAAGATCATTGGTTTGAAAAAGAGGTAAGAGAATGCATCTATGTTAGAACTGAACAACTGTTCCTCAACAGAGGGGACAGTTGGGATATGAGACCACCTATCTCCAGTCTACAACACAGTCCCTTCATCAATTCCAAGAAGGCTCCACCCAGGGGTGGGATTCTACCAGTTCGCACCTATTCACTAGAACCAGTTGTTAACATTCTAAGCAGTTTGGAGAACCAGTTGTTAGAAGAAATTACTGGCCTAATCCTGTAAGGAAGGCAGGAAGGAAACATTCTGGTGTTGCTTACAGAAACTGCCTCTCTGTTAACCCTTATTATATTTTTGGCAGAACTAGACTTCCTGTCTCAGGAACTTCTCTGGAGTTTTTTTCCCCTCCTTTGCTGGTACTTTGCTTGTGTGGAAGGACCATTCAAAGTTACAATGGCACTGAAAAAAGTGACTTATGACCCTTTTTCACACTTACGACTGTTGCAGCATCCCCACAGTCATGAGAGGCCAGGCGAGGAGATGCGTGCCTCGATATGAGTGATATTGAGTTGGCCACATCCAACCAATAACATGACCACTAAGCCATGTCCACCCAGTCACATGACCACCAAGCCACACCCACCAACTAAGCCATGCCCACAGAACCGGTTGTTAAAAATTTTGAATCCCACCCCTGCTCCACACCTATTTGCACTACTCAGGTGTCCCTGATGACACAGGTAAACCTCCAAGGGGCCTCAATGACCCTCTAAAAGAATGCAAATGACCAGCTGTCTGCAAGGACTAAAAATCCTTCCATTCCCCAACATCCAGTCAGAGCTGAAGAAGCTTCTTGCATGAGAAGTGAAATGTCTTCAAAGAAAAACCAGAAAGTCTAGTGGCCTCTTGAAAAAACACCTTTGGGACAACCATGATCTGGTTGGCTGAGAATCTCCATAGACATCCCATCCTCTATTTCTAGCTTGTGAATCAAAGGTCCATACAGAAGTCCACCTCACCACCATTTGTTCAGTGCCGTTGAAACTTTGAACAGCAGCTGAACAACTAGAAATACAAATTTTATCTCTGTATCCACATATAGCTACTGGGAATAGTCATATATTGGTCTAGGGGTATAGCAACAGCACTTAGACTTATATAACACTTCATGGTGCTTTACAGCCCTCTCTAAGAAGTTTAGAGTGTTAGCATATTGCTCCCAAGAATCTGAGTCCTCATTTTACTGATCTCAGAAGGCTGAGTAAATGGTGAGCAGGTCAGGATTGAACTCCTGGTAGTGAAGAGAGTAAACTATGAATAAGATGTTGATCACAGTTTGACTATACATTATCCAGCTCTTCTTCCTTTCCTTCTTTCCTTCTTCTGTACAGTACCATCTGTGCTCTTATCAGTATTTTATCCCTGTTTTGCAACATCAGTTATTTTTTGTTTTATGGCAAAAGATGGTTTTGTAAGACCACTGCAGTCGCCTTAGCCAACAGAATCAAATGTGTGTTAACACAGCGCCTTTATTTGAAGAAACCGACTAACACAACTACTGTAAATGTAGTCAAAATTCAAATGAACAGATGCTTTTCATCTCTCGAAATTTGCTGCATGGAGATAAGAAAATGGGACTATGAGTTCCAGACATGCTTAGCTCCATGTCACGGGGGTAATTAAACATTAAAAAAGCAGTAGGTTGGAAGTCACAATCTCCTTATGGCGATTGTTTCCGAGAAAAGTGTCAAATCTTGACATTGGAACAAAGCAAAGAAAAAGAAAAAAAAAAAGCTGTGTTTGCAACAGCGAAGAAGAATTGGTGCTTGTTGTAAATAAAACATGGAAAATGAGCTATTTATCCACAGTGGCTTATTTAGAACACCACTAGGTCAATCAGCGAGAAAAGCATCTGATACCATTAGCAATGTAGCTGCTGTGATTACTGCCAATCAGAATTGGAGCACAGCATGGCTTTCCTTGAGTCATGAAGACTAAATCTATAGAGTACCACCCCCCTTTTTGTCCTTGGTAGGTAGCTGGAGAGGAAACAAAAAACTTGGATTGGCTTCAAGAAACTCTAACTCTTCTTCTCCTTCTCTTTGCTGTTCGCTGTGAGATGGAGACAATGAGCCCGCGCAATTTCCAGGTACAGAGGCCAACAAGGCTGGCAGGCTGTTATTACTGTCACACTGACAATGAATCGGTTTCTTCCACTACACCTAAGAGAAGCAGGGGGGATGTGAACCAACACTGCCAAGGTTACAGGCGCCATTATTACGCATATTGCAACTGCTTATGGAGATTCTCAGTCATTTGGGTCACATTTGTCCCAAAAATGCTTTTTCAAAAGAAAAATTCCTCACACCCTGGACATAAACTGTTTCAACTCCTTCCCACAAAACGACGCTATAGAGCCCTGCACACCAGAACAACTAGACACGAGGACAGTTTTTTCCCTGAAAGCCATCACTCTGCTAAACAAATAATTCCCTCAATACTGTCCAACTATTTACAAAGTCTGCACTACTATTACTGCTAATCTTCTCATCGCTCCTTATTACCCATCCCCTCCCACTTGCGATTGTAGGACTGTAACTTTGTCCCTTGTATCCTTACAATTTATATGGACTGTTTCCTAATGTGATTTGATTGTTGATTGTACCCTATGACTATCATTAAGTGTTGTACGTTATGATTCTTGATTCTTAACGAATGTATCTTTTCTTTGATGTACACTGAGAGTATTTACACCAAGACAAATTCCTTGTGTGTCCAATCATACTTGGACAATAAAGTATTCTATTCTATTCTATTCTATTCTATTCTATTCTATTCTATTCTATTCTATTCTATTCTATTCTAACTGGACTTCTCTGTTGTTGTTTTTGAAGAGGTTCCACTTCTCATCCAAGAAGTTTCTTCAGTTCTGACTGAATGGTGGGGCAATGGAGGGATTTATATTCCTTGCAGTCCTTTGGTCATTAGTACTCTCTCTGAGAGTCATTGAGGCCACTTGAGGGTTTATCGGTGTTCTCAGGATCACCTGAATCAGAGTGCAAATGGGTGTGGAACCAGCTTGGAACTGCTGAAGGGACTCTGTTGCAAATAGGAGATCTGTTGAGAGAGGACAGTCCAGTTTCGACTTTTAAGATATTGCAGCTGCCTTCCCAGGCTATCTAACAGCCCACCAAGAATCCAGGATGGATAGACCTCTAATTATGGCCAGAATTGGGACCAATATTTCTATTACTAAGCAAGGAAGTTGCCATTTGAACCGAAGCCAAATTTACAACCTTTTTCTGCCATGATGGTTAAGCAAATCACTGCAGTTGTTAAGTGAAGCCTGCAGCCATTAATCAAATCCAGCTCCCCCCCCACCATTGTCTTCCCTGAGTCAGCTGGGAAGGCTGCCAACGATGATGACGTGACCTCCAAATCTTGTAAGATTTTGTTAAAGATAAGAGTCAATACTCATAATTTGTACTTCTTGTCTGGACTACCTCGAAGGGCTAATAACAAAACTTGAGAGACTGGAAGTATTTATCTCTTCTTCTCCTTTTTACTCTCCAGAAAACTAGGGAGGGTATCTTCTGAAATGCTTGCCCTGCTCCTTCTCCTTGTGAACCCATATCTTTTATATGATGGTTGTCCAGTCCACAGCTCTTCCTCCTGTCTCCCAAGGCTTTTCCCGCAGGTCATGACCACAGCTGGCCTATAGCTCTGTCCTCCAATTAACCCTACTAGTGGTAATCACTTCCCACCCTCAATGAAATCTAGTGAGATTCTCCATCATCCAAGTCGTAATTGCTCCACAGATGCTTTTCCAAAAGGCAACTGGGCTTTCTTGGTTTTTTTCTTTCAAAGTGTTTTATTTCTCACCCAAGAAACAAAGAACTTAAGAAGTTTCTTGGATGAGAAGCAAACTGAAGAACTGAAGAAGTTTCTTGGATGAGAAGCAAACTGAAGAACTCCAGAAGCTTCTTCATTGAGAAGCAAACTGAAGAACTCAAGAAGCTTCTTGGACGAGAAGTGAATTGAAGAACTCAAGAAACTTCTTGGATGAGAAGTGAATTGAAGAACTCAAGAAACTTCTTGGATGAGAAGTGAATTGAAGAACTCAAGAAGCTTCTTCGTTGAGAAGCAAACTGAAGAACTCAAGAAGCTTCTTGGATGAGAAGTGAATTGAAGAACTCAAGAAGCTTCTTGGATGAGAAGTGAATTGAAGAACTCAAGAAACTTCCTGGATGAGAAATGAATTGAAGAACTTAAGAAGTTTCTTAGATGAGAAGCAAACTGAAGAACTCAAGAAACTTCTTGGTTGAGAAGCAAACTGAAGAACTCAAGAAGCTTCTTGGATGAGAAGTGAATTGAAGAACTTAAGAAGCTTCTTGGTTGAGAAGCAAACTGAAAACTCAAGAAGCTTCTTGGATAAGAAGCAAATGGAAGAACTTAAGAAGTTTTTTGGATGAGAAGTGAAACATTTTTAAAGAAAAAAAACCCAAGAAAGTCCAGTTGCCTTTGGAAAAAGCATCTTTGGGACTGGACATATGATGTATTTTTGCACAGTGGTAGAACAGAGCAAGTGTCCAACAGAATCAGAGACGATGACTACAAAGTCACAAAGCCAAAGACTTTATATCTTTCTCTCTCTTGAGTCACAAAGTTGAAAACTTGATATCTTTCTTTCTCTTTCTTCCTCCCATGTCTCTCTCTCTTTTAAACTGAGGCTGTAGTGTCCAATGAATTAGCACATAAGCACCTGCTGATCTCTGCCATGGGGTTGGTGGTGCATTCTGCATATCAATGGACACATTTAATTAGTTGGTGCTTCAATTATATAGACCATAATCAGGACTCCCTTCTATTTTCATAGAAAATATCGACAACTCCAAAGGGAGGGAGGAGAAAAAAAAGAAAAAAAAAAAAGATCAGGAGGTGAAGAGCAACCAACCAACCTGTTGCTTTAACAGCAACGGTTCAGGTTTTCAGGAACAACAAAGGATTGTGTGTTAACACCTCTTCATCTGTTTCGAAGTAACTGAAATGCGTGATTCCCTCCGCCCCTCCAAGCTTTAACACAAAACTATACTACTGAATATCACAGCTTTGATCTTAATTGGCTGCAGTTATTTGCAAGCTTTTAACTTTTCTGGGAGAATTCTACTCTCTCTCTCTCTCTCCCTTTCCTTCCCCTACAAGCAGACAGAAGGCTTGTAAATGGGGAGGGTGACTTTTAATGATCCAAGGAGCACGGCTTGATTAGATGCTTCGAGGGCAACTTTCAAGTCACTCCTCCCACCACCACAAAAGAAGGGGGGAAGGGGAAATTACGTCCTTGCTAATGGAAGGTGAAAAGCAAAGCCACTGCACTGAACTTTCCTGGAAGCATCGATTTAATTGACATAAAAGTAAAATTGGGCGGCCCCATTCTCTTCCCCTTCATCCTTTCCCTCCACACCTCCCCTCTGCTGGGATGAAGTGAGAATCAGCCTGCAGCTGAGAGCTGCTTTTGTTTTCAAAAAATTTAAAAAAATCCCTTCCCATTTGAGTTTCACGCCTGTGGAACAAAGGTTCCCTTGACAGTCCTGCCAGGACCTGCACTTATTCTACATTTTCTAGGACAAAGGGCAAGCTCCTATTGTTTGCCCCAGCTTGTGATTAACTCCTATGAAAGGTCTATATACTGTTAATTTAAAGTAGCTGTTTGATGGATCGCTATTTGCTCTGCCCGACACCCTGTGAATCCCCGATGAAGGCCGAAAGACGTCTCAAGTGCTGGAGGCTTTCTCTTTGCAAAGCTCAGCTCCCCTCAGCAGCCCCCTTCCCCCCCCCACCCCCCGAAGCAATGTTCCTGAGAGGGTGAAAGCGTTTGGCAAAGCGAGGCTGCAGGTCCCACAGGCCAAGCGAAAGCAGAGCAAGCCCGCAGGTTTTATAGCTCGGTGGGTGGGGATTTGCAAACCCCCCCCCCAAAAAAAACTTTGCATCCCCAGATTCAATTCCTGCATCTCTCATTTCAGGGGTAATGGTAAGGGATGGAGGCTTTCACTAGAGCCCCTCTGGTTGTTATTATCCAATTAGAAAAGGTTAAGATGAAACTAGAATAAGAGACTTATAAAGATGATATCGTTTTGTTTATTAACATTAATTCGAGCTATGGTATCCCTCCCTTTCTTGGGGCCCCCACCGGTGGCAGAGGTGGTGGGCCTGGGGGAGGGTCTGGCTCTGCCTGTGACTCTTCTCCCCCCGAGGGTCCCACCGGTGGCAGAGGTGGGACGACCGGGGAGAGGCGGCATATACCCCAGCCTGACTGGACTTCAACATCCGCGGCCAGAGGACAACAGAGACTACAGACGCTCCGGGACTGCAGAGATGAGGCGGCCGGGTCCACGGATGTACCCGAGGGCAGAGCTGTGGGCCCTGAGGGATGTCCCCCTCTCCCTTAGGTGGCCTTCGAAGCTCTCTAAGACCTTCCGTAATGATGGATCCTGGGATCCGGAGCGATGGTGGGACCGAGGAAACCGGGGAAAGCATTCTAATCCAGGGGTTGTCAAATTTTTAAAGGGGTTTTTTAAGAGGGAAAGATTCAGGGCGGGTGGGGGAGACAGCCCGCACGGAATTGGGGGCAGCCGGGCCGGCTTGCGCGCCTGGGGGGCCTCGGGGGTTCCCGTGTCGGGGGGGCAGACAGAGGGTGGGCAGCCGGGGGCCAATTTTTTTAGCACGGTGACTGGGAGAGGTAGGTATGCCGGGGGTAGAGGGCCATATCCGGTCAGGGGATCGCGCTCCCGATGTTTACAAGCGGTAGCGCGCTCCGACCCTCCTTACCCATCCTGTAGTCCTGGTTGTCCAGAATCTCAGGCCCTGAATGCCCGGCTGCTGTTGTGCAATGCCAGGTCCGTGATTAATAAGGCCCCCCTGATCTCTGAGTTGGTTCAGGAGGAGGCCGCGGACCTGGTAGGTGTCACCGAAACCTGGTTGGGCCCAGAGGGAGGTGTCCCTCTGGTTGAGATGTGCCCACCAGGTTTCCTTGCATTTCACCAGCCTAGGGCTCAGGGAAGGGGTGGTGGGGTGGCGGTGCTTATAAAGGAAGTCCTTTGTCCTAGGGAGGCCACTGTCCCTCAGACGGCTGGCTGTGAATCTCTTTTTGTGAAGTGGGGGCAAGGGGTTCAGATGGGCCTTTTGTTGACGTACCTGGCTCCCTGCCACGTCTCATCAGCCCTGCCCGGACTCCTAGAGGTGATAGCCGGGCTGGCGGTTGAGACCCCCAGGCTCTTGGTCATGGGGGATTTCAACCTGCCATCGCTCGGTGAAACCTCTGGGTTGGTCCGGGAGTTCTTGGCTTCCATGACGGCCATGGACCTGACCCAGTTAGTTTCTGCTCCCACTCACATAGGAGGACACATGCTGGACCTGATTTTTGTCTCTGGGCAGTGGTTGAATGACTGTAAGTGTGGGGACTTAGTTATTACTCCCTTGTCATGGACAGATCATTTCCTCCTTAGACTGGACTTCTGTTCCGCCACCCCCCACCGCAGGGAGGCGGAGCCACTTAGATGGTTCCGCCCCAGGCGCCTAATGGACCCGGAGCGGTTCCAGAGGGAGCTTGGGCCATTTCCTGAATCTCTGGCTCTCAGCTCGCCTGGAGACCTGGTGGCCACCTGGGATGGGTTGGCCGCCGGGGCTCTAGACCGAGTTGTGCCTCTGCGACCTCTGACCCGGCACAGATCCCATTTGGCTCCGTGGTTTACGGAGGAGCTACGGGAGATGAAGTGCCGGAAAAGACGTCTAGAGGGCATTTGGAGGGCGACTCGTTCTGAATCTGACCGAACACAGGTAAGATCTCATATTAAGACTTACCTTGTGGCGATAGGGGCGGCAAAATCTTCGTATTTCTCCGCCCTTATTGCGTCGGCAGGAAATCGGCCTGCCGCCCTGTTTAGAGTGACCCGCTCTCTGCTTGAACCGAGAGCGCGGGATGACCTCTTGCAGGGTAGAGCAGAGGAGTTTTCTCGATTCCTGCATGATAAAATCGTTCAGATTTGGGAGGGTCTTAACTCCAATTGGATGGTCCCGGGGGAGGTGTCCGGGGCAGGTCTTGTGAATGTTATCTGGGGAGAGTTCGATCCTGTGACCGCCGAGGGTGTGGACAGGTTGCTGGGGAGTCTGAATGCCACCACCTGTTTATTGGACCCGTGCCCTTCCTGGCTGGTTTCGGCCGCCAGGGAGACGACACGAGGCTGGCTCCAGGGGATTATCAACGCTTCTCTGAGAGAGGGGTCGCTTCCTACCGCCCTGAAGACGGCGGTGGTGCGGCCCCTCCTCAAGAAGCCTTCCCTGGATCCAGCTGTTTTAAATAACTTTCGTCCAGTCTCCAACCTGCCCTTTGTGGCGAAGGTTGTTGAGAGTGTGGTGGCACGTCAGCTTCCTCAGTACCTGGAGGAAACAACTTACCTCGATCCGTTCCAATCGGGCTTCAGGCCTGGGCATAGTACTGAGACGGCATTGGTCGCGTTGGTCGATGATCTCTGGAGGGCTCGTGACAGAGGGTTCTCCTCTGTCCTGGTCCTATTAGATCTCTCGGCGGCTTTCGATACTATCGACCATAGTATCCTATTGCGACGGTTGGAGGGGTTGGGAATTGGGGGAGCCGTCCTTCGATGGTTCTCCTCCTTCCTCTCCGACCGTTCGCAATTGGTGTTGGCGGGAGGGGAGAGGTCCACCTCTAGGCCCCTGGTTTGTGGGGTGCCTCAGGGGTCGGTTCTCTCCCCTCTTTTGTTCAACATCTATATGAAACCGCTGGGCGAGATCATCCGTGGTCTTGGGGTTAAGTGTCATCTCTATGCAGATGACACCCAGTTATACATCTCCACCCCGGACCACCCCAACGATGCTGTGGGGGCTATGTCCAGGTGCCTGGAGGCCATGCGGGATTGGATGGGCGGGAACAGGCTCCGGCTCAACCCATCCAAGACCGAGTGGCTGTGGTTTCCGGCGTCCCGATATAGCCAGTTGACTCCGTCGCTGGCTATTGGGGGGGAAATTTTGCCCCCCACAGAGAGGGCTCGCCATCTGGGAGTCCTCCTGGATGTGCGGCTGTCGCTTGAACACCATGTCGCGGCCGTCTCCAGGGGGGCATTTCATCAGATCCGTCGGATCTACCGGTTGCGGCCCTTTCTGGATCGGGACGCCTTGCGCACGGTCACTCAGGCCCTGGTCACCTCTCGCCTGGACTATTGTAATGCCCTCTACATGGGGCTCCCTGCGGGGAGCATCCGGAGACTCCAACTGGTGCAGAATGCGGCCGCGCGGGTGATCATGGGGGCGTCACGTAGCGCCCACGTGACGCCTCTCCTGCGCGAGCTGCATTGGCTGCCAGTGGCTTTCCGGGTTCGCTTTAAGGTTCTGGTTCTGACCTTTAGGGCGATCCATGGCATTGGACCAGGTTACCTACAGGACCGCATCCTACCGGTGATCTCCAGCAGACCAGTGCGAGCACACAGGGAGGGCCTTCTCCGGGTTCCGTCGGCTACCATGTGCCGCCTGGCGGTCCCAAGGGGTAGGGCCTTCTCTGTGGCGGCCCCTGCCCTCTGGAATACTCTGCCACCGGAACTGCATACCGTCATGGACCTGAGGTCCTTCAGGCGTGCGCTGAAGACCTGGCTTTTCGAGCAGGCCGGCCTGGGCTGAGAGAGGGTTTTAATGTGTCTCCATTAATTTTAATTAGGGGGTTTTAAGGGGGTGGGGTGGGCTTTTTATTCGGCCTAATCTAATTTAATCTTTTTCTTAACTTTTGTATTGTTGGGGTTTTTAGATTGGCTGTACACCGCCCTGAGTCCCTAGGGAGAAGGGCGGTATAAAAGTTAAATAAATAAATAAATAAATAAATAAATAAATAAATAAATAAATAAATAAATTAAGAATTGTGAATTAATATAGTTAACGTGTTAAAAAAACTGGTCAAATTCTATGCGTGCATATGGTATTTAGTGTACTGCCAAGAAAATGATATTGAAAGGTGTCGATATAATTTCCGTTACAGAAATTTTTGCAAATATTTTTTAATATTTTGCTTTTTGTAAACTTATTAATATCTTGAACTTTAATAAAGTATTTTTTTTTAAATTAAAAAAAAGATGGAACTAGGATAGTAAAGCAATTGCTGATAAGAAGATTAGGTGGTCCTTGGTACCATTGGAAGTTAAAACCCACCCCTCTCCTAGGAAAATGAAATATTTCAGGATATATTAAAAAGGCACAATATTTCCTCTAAAAAGAAAAGTAGAAACTAAGAGAGGCAGAAACTCAGCCCCCCCCCCTCTTTTGCTAATGGGCTATTACTCTGGCCTAGGCCAGTCTATTTTACATAACAAAGTTCTACTCCAGGTAGAGTTATAATAGGAATTGCCCAAAGCCCTTTCATTTACATCATTATCTAGCAAGGCTCAACCGAGCCTGGGACTCAAAACAGCCTACAGAGTTGCCGCTGCATGGCCCCATGGGAGTCTTGACAACCAATCAGCATACAAGCTCAAATTCAAATCCCAACAGAGGGTATAAAACAATTGCACTCTCAGCATATCAGCCCTTCTTTTCCCTCACCCAACATCTTGAAGTATGTGATCGTCCTTTTTAACTTTGGAGCTCCAAGCCATGTGGTCCTGTCCACCATTAAACCATCTTTCCAAACAGCCTCCATGTTCCCAGTGTCTTTTCCCCTACTTGGAACTGAACCCAGAAGGATATTTCTTCCAACAGTACATACAGAGCTTGGTTGTGGTTACTGTTGTTGTTTTTTTGCAAATACCTCACTATCCAAACTAGGCAACATCATCAGTGCAATAGTGGCAAATATTTATAGCTCAGGTGTAGGATGAGGATGAAGTTTCTCTGAGCTAATGAGTTGGTTTCCAAAAGTTTCATTACCAGGCTAGGCAACATTTTCAGTGGAGTTCCTTCTTCTTCTTGTGCCATCTCCGTCACTGGACATTGGCGATCATGTTGGTGACCAGGGGAGTTTAGGCAGGGGTGGAGTTCTACCAGTTCGCACCTATTCACAAGAACTGGTTGTTAACATTCTAAGCAGTTCGGAGAACCAGTTGTTAGAAGAAATTACTGGCCTAATCCTGTAAGGAAGGCAGGAAGGAAACATTCTGGTGTTGTTTACAGAAACTGCCTCTCCATTAATCCTTATTACATTCTTGGCAGGACTAGACTTCCTGTCTCAGGAACGTCTCTGGAGTTTTTTTCTCTCCTTTGCTGGTACTTTGCTTGTGTGGATTGACCATTCAAAGTTACAATGGCACTGAAAAAAGTGACTTATGACCGTTTTTCACACTTACGACTGTTGCAGCATCCCCACAGTCACGAGAGGCCAGGAGAGGAGATGCGTGCCTCGATATGAGTGATATTGAGTTGGCTACACCCAGCCAATAACATGACCATTAAGCCATGTCCACCCAGTCACATGACCACCAAGCCACGCCCACCACCTAAGCCACACCCACAGAACCGGTTGTTAAAAATTTTGAATCCCACCCCTGAGTTTAGGTGAGGTCCATGTCAGGTGTTCTTCTGTTTATAAGGGCTTCAGGTATATCAAGTGTTGTTGTGGGTCATCAGTGAGATGGGTCCAATACTGGCCTTGACATCCCATAAACTCTGCTGAAGATGTTACCTAGCTTAGTACCAAAATGTTTGGAAACCAACCCACAAGCTTGGAGAACGAACCTTCACTTTCAACATCATCAGTGCTAGTAGGGAGTGCAAACAACTGTGTTACTAACTTACCAACTGCAGTGATTTGTGTAACAACAGTGGCAAGAAAGGTCATGAAGTGGGGCAAAGCTCACTTAACAACTGTCTCACTTTGCAACAGAAATTTTGAGCTCGATTGTGGTTGAAAGCCAAGGACTACTTGCCTTGCATTGGTTACTGTATTAAGTCTACATTTTGTACTTCAGTCTAAATGTCTAAATGCAGCAGGTTACTAAAGAATTACTCCCTCTCTGGCTAGAGAACGTGCTAGGTTTTGCATCTTGAGACATGTATTTTGCTTTTGAAAGTTTCTGGAGCTCCATGATTGTGTTCAAGGATGACTAACCATGAGCTGCAGCATATTTCACAAATGGCTGGGTTCGCACAGCATGCACAAATTAAAACAAATGAAACTGACTTACAGCTTAGAACAATGTGGGAATCCAGCCTTGGTCAGCCAATTGTTCCTCAGCTGCCCAGGACAGATATTTACAAACGTAAATATTAGGAAAGCAACATCTTTAGACTATCTCACACCCCATGCCAAGACATCAATTTGCAGAGTCCTGGTGGTTAAAATGCAGCATTGCAGGCAAACTCTGCCCACAGCTTGGAGTTCGATCTTGATGGGGCTCAAAGTTGATTCAGCCTTCCGTCCTTCCAGGGTTAGTAAAACGAGGACCCGGATTGTTGATGGCAATATATAAATAAAACTGACATTGTAAATCACCCAGAAAGCGCTCTGAGGCAGGATATAAAACCTAAATGCCATTGTTATAATTTCAGATCTGGTCATTTCTGGAACCAGAAAACGTTTTGTTCAAATTTGGGCTCTTTCCCTCTCATTGTCTCTCTAAACCATGCCTCACATTGCCAGATGATTTCAAGTGACTCAAGTGACTAGAACAAGGAGAGCCTCAAATAATCCACACATTTTCTTTAAACCTGTCTTTTCCCGACATCCTAAATAGGCTGCAACAATAAACAAGGATGGCTCTCGCTCTGGAGAAATCGCACACCCTTATTTTCTGCAGGTTTATTTATTAAATTTATACGCCACCCATTTTGTGGTTTGAGGCGACCCGGAACAGAAATGCTGGGACAGTTTTAAATGCAACATTGCTCTCAGTTTAGCTTTTTCCTGGAAGGAAATACCGGACAGATAGCACAGCAAATTGTGGATGACCATTTCCTAGCAGTTCTGTTTGTAAGGAAGAGCCAACTGGCATGAGCAAAATCATTTCATCTGCTACCAATGCATCCTTTTATATTTCTTGGAAGTCATCTTACCAGTTGGACTGCCAGACAAACCAGCTTTCTTTCCATCCTGCCTGTATTCGCATCCAGACCTTGCCTGGATTTAGAAGTCATTATGATTTTTTTTTTTGCTTCTGATGAAATGTTCCATTGCTTTGTTTTGGATGTGTTCCAAAGATCTCTCTCTCTCTCCCTCCCTCCCTCCCTCCCTCTCTCTCTCTCCCTCTCTCTCCATCAACCCACTGATCTCTACAGCAGCCTCCAGGAAAACGTTGGTCTTGCGACATCATCAAAACAAGGCCTGTGATGCAGCAATGCACTATTTTAATGATAATAAATGCTAATAAACAAAAGCAAATACTGAGAATAAGCAGTTGTCTCGTAATGAACGCACTGATCCAAATAGGAAAGGCTAGGAGATGCATTTAGGGGTCAGAGGGTGCAGTTAACATTTTTTCCGAGAGGGTGAAAATTGTAACGGTACAAACTACGGTAGCTATAGGCAGGAACTGTGTTGGTGGAATCCAATATTGTCTGGTTTTTGTTTAAAACTTGGTCTTGGGTTCTTTGCTTTATTAAGTCTATTTTGGGATTTACGCTACTGTTTTGGAGATGCTTCCAGCCTTAAAATTATAAGAAAGGTCTTCCAACTTGGGGCAACTATTGTCAGCATGAATACTGAGGCATGAAAAAAAAACCAAAAAAAACCAGGACCATACACATGTCTGGCCTATAGGATAGCTAAACTTGAAGGAAGCTGGTATCCATTGCTCTCGTGTAAAACTTTTGTGAACACAACAAGAAATCTATTCTGGAAAGTGATCCAATATATCATCCAACGTTTTCTATGAATCAACCAAGAAAAAGTTTAATCAAAAGTTTGGCCTTTGTTTCACTGATACTGTCAGTTGGTTTTCATTTATAGGCAGAAACAGATTTTGTCAGTATGCAGATCCATTAAAAAAAAAAACCCTGCATAACCATCTGTGTTAGACTCATGTTAGGTCCTTCGTGCTTCCTGAGCTTGGTTGATTTCTTGCAAACTTTCATGCAAGTTCACTGATAATGTTACCTAGTTGGGTAATAAATCATCTGCAAGAAAAAATATTAATCTCAGAGAACACAAAGGACCCTACTGTTCAATACAGAGCTACAAATATTCTCATACATCCATGAGCCATGGTGGCGCAGTGGTTAAAGTGCAGTACTGCAGGCTACGTCCGCTAACTGCCGGCTGCCTGCAAATTGCAGTTCAAATCTCACCAGGCTCAAGGTTGACTCGGTCTTCCTTCCTTCTGAGGTGGGTAAAAGGAGGACCCAGATTGTTGGGGGCAATAGGCTGACTCTGTAAATCGCTTAGAGAGGGCTGTAAAGCACTATAAAGCGGCATATAAGTCTAAGTGCTATTGCTATTAAGTAGGCCAAATCTTACAACAAAAGCAGAATAAGCAACAACCAGAAGAGCTACTTATAAAACAATCCTTGGTAAGAAAATGTCTGTTTTTTCAAGTGTAGATAAATTCAGAGATTAATGGGATATAAAACGGATCCCTAGGACCGCTAATGTAAGATCCGGTGCTTCTTGATGTTACAAGAGATTTAATTGCCACCACACGTCCATGAAATTTTAAGTCTTAAATCAACCCAGACAGCCAAAAGCTTTCACTCTGACCATGGCAGGAAATCCAGTTATTCAGCAAAATGTGTAATACGATCGGCTTGTTCTCCTACCAGTAATATCCAAAAAGAACACATGGTTAAAAATATCTGTAAAGCATCTCCCATTATGGGATCACATGACTTAGGGTTTTTGTTCTATCTATCCAGCAAAAGGATGTGCTAAAATGGACAGGATTGCTTTGAGACTACAGCAGGGACCATGGTAAATATTTACAGTTTTATACGTACATTACGAAGACTTCTGTTTGCAATAATAATAATAGAAAAAACAACAACAACCTAGCACCTCCAAGAGAAACATGCTGGCCAGCCCTGTGTCCTAGACACTCATTTTCTACTTATAAAAATATCACTCGTTGGCTTGTTTTGAAATAAACAAGACACCGTAAGCACTGCTACCCACTCGCAATCTGGAGTCACATCATCCACTTTCTTATAAGTATAGAGAGTCATCTGCTGCCAAAAATGACAAAATTGTATCTAAATAGCCCAATTACAAAAAAGTACAGACCGATGATTATTCTACAATTCGGGAAAGAAAAGGTAACAAGGATGGAGCATTTTGGTTTCAGGGACCAGCTGAACTTCACTCTTTCTCTCTCGCGCGAGTTCTCGGTCTGTTCCGTAGACTGTTGACACCCTCTGCATACACGTACACTCTTCCACCCACCACAGTGTAGGTGGCAAACTAGCAAAAAGCGTCTACCTCGGCAACCGGTGCCAACAGCGGTGTTTGGGCAGCTGGGAAGTAAAGCCTGGGCAAGTCTGGTGATTTTTCTGTGCTTTGGGAGTGAATGTGCTTCTCGGAACAATATGAAGCTTGTTCTTTCCAGGACTACAGTATGTCTAAGAGGTTATTATTTCAGTTGTGTACAAATGGGGAGGCAGATCCTGCCAATTATACCTCTGCCTCATTGGCTTTAAGTGCAAGTTAGTGAATGAGTGGAGAGGAAGGTGCAGCTTCGAAAAGGTAACAAAGCAGGGAAGTGTTTTCATGGGAAGAAGATCCCTTCTGAAAAAGTCACACTGGCTCAGAATGTAGGGTTGTTACCCTACTGTGCTTTGGTGCTTCTAACCTTGCCTAGTCCCCAAAGCATCACCTTCAAGTCTACCACTGGGTTTCCACCCCAATAAGCATTGGATTTCCACTGTTATATAGCTTAAGCTAGCAGGAAATCACAACAAGTGAGGCAGTGATGCCATTTTCATCTCTTGGACTGCATAGTCCTTTTAATTCTCCTTTAAATCTGAAGGGAACTTCAGACTAACTCCTCTGTCATGTACGGAAGTTCATTTGTTGCCAAGTTCTCTGGACTTCTACTCTAAGACCTGTTGTGATGATAAACAAGGAAGCTGGATGGAACACATGCAAAGTTTAAGCAACCCTGATTTATGAATGAAGGCAAATATATGTGTCCCAGGATTTATTTATTTGTTTGTCGAGCATGTATTAGGTAACAAATATAAGTATAAACATGATTATGATTATATGAAATGGGTACGAATAAAAGGGAGACATTAGGACAGGGACGGTAGGCACGTTGGTATGCTTATGCACGCCCCTTACAGACCTCTTAGGAATGGGGTGAGGTCAACAGTAGACAGTCTGAGGTTAAAAGTTTGGGGTTTGGGGAAGAAACCACAGAGTCAGGTAGTACATTCCAGGCATTGAGCATTCTGTTGCTGAAGTTGTATTTCCTGCAATTGAGTTTGGTGCGGTTTACCTTGAGTTTCTATCTATTGTGTGCTCTTGTATTGTTGTGGTTGAAGTTGAAGTAGTCATTGATGAGTAGGACATTGAAATGGATAATTTTATATACTACACTTAGGTCGGACTGAAGGAGGCATAGTTCTAAGTTGTCCAAGCCTAAAATTTCAAGTCTGGTGGCATAAAGTATTCTGTTGCGAGTGCAGGAGTGAAGAACTCTTCTTGTGAAATATTTCTGGACTTTCTCAAGTGTGCTAATATCACATATGTAATGTGGGTTCCAGACTGATGAGCTGTATTCGAGTATTGGTCTAGCAAATGTTTTGTATGCTCTAGTTAGTAGTGTGATATTATCAGAGATAACAACTCTTAATGCCTTTTTGGCTATGTTGTTACAGTGGACTCTGGCATTTAGATCATTATAGATGAGTACTCCAAGGTCCTTAACAGAGTGGGGGTCATCTACAAAGTCATGTCCATTCAGTTTCTATTTTATTTTCTGGTTTTTTTTATTTTGCCAATATGTAAGACAGATAATGTTTTGCCAATATGAAGGATAATGTTGCAAGATCCAATCTGGGTCGATCACCGGGATCAGTTTTGTGGTTAGCCGGCAGCAGGTGTGGACGGCTGAGGAGAGTGAGGACTCAGATGAGGGGCCAGGACCATTAGGGAGTGGACTGCTGCCTTCAGAGATTGTGGGGGCTGGCAGCAGTGATGAGGAGGTTCCTGAGGAGTCTGTGCCGAGTGCGTGTGCGCGCAGGATTGCTCAGAGGAAAGAGCAGTTACAACAGCACGGGCAACTCAGGAGTAAGGCTGCAAGATAATGGCCCCTCCTTCAAGAAGATAAAAGCCAGATGTGAAACTAACCTTCTTTGCAGAAACCAAAGACGTTTTGAAACTCCAGCCTTGTGAATATTCCAGTATCCTGACTTTGTATTTGAAGATTCTTGTATTGCAAATTAATTCTTGTCTTTTGGCTAGTCTTGCACAGTTCGGCAAGGCTTGCGCTTATCACAGCTAATGATTTTGCATAAACATTACAAGGTTTCTGTTCTATTTGGATTGTGTTTGTTTTGTTGGAAAAGGGCATGGGACAGAACAATCTGATCTCTCAACCCTGACTTGTCACTTGAAATCTTCTTTCAGCTATGGCTGAATTTAACATCACACTACGCCATGGTGTGGCTAAATAAGTTGGAATTGGGTGAGGTGTACAACATACTAAGCCAAAACCAATACAGACCTTTTTCATGGTTTAACATGATGTGTGAAGCCAGATTTGTCTTGAACAAAGATGTGTCTCCATTCTGATACCCTCCCAAAAAACATTTTCCTCTGCAAGTCAAGTTCTTTACTCTATTTTTCATCCTTTATTGCTGCCAAGGGAAATGGGTAATTTATTGAAGAAAATGCAGGCGGACAGGTACGGGGTTGCAAGGACTCAATTTTCTTTCAAGGTCATTTATCACTTTTTTTAAAAGTGCCCAAGTTACTCAAATCTTCTAGGTAGGATATAATAAAACATATAATGCAACCTCTTCCCCCGTTTTGTTATATTCTGCTCTTTCTTCCTAGGGGGTACCTTTATTTTATTCTTGTTCCATGGTGTATCTTGTTTTATTCTTATCTTATTCAACCATCAAACAGGGTTCTATTGGATACCAGAATAACTGGCTAGGAAGTTTGTCACCCAAAGGGATGAAACATCCATAGAAATCTCACCACTTAAGAGTTTTATTCGTCCTCATGCATTTTTCTTCTGAGAGTATTATGCCATCTTCTGCCCATCAGCAATTTTTTTTAGGGTTGCATTATTCATCTGAATTGGGCTGTGTCAGTTCATGATTCCACCCCTCTGTTTTGCTTTCCTCTCTGATTTCTCATTTTCTTCCGATCTCCATGCTTGAAATTTCCAGGGACTGAAAATGTTTATTGTTCTTTAATGTCTCTGCTACATTTTTTGCTACCAGCCCTCTGATCTCAGAAAGAACAATCTAAAAATAAATACCGAGTTGGCCAAGGCAAACGAAATACATACCAAACCTTTGGGAATGGTGACTGACAGCTTGGATCATAAAATGTGGCCTAGGAGGAGGGACCTAGTTGGCCAATGATTTAATTGGTTTTGGTTTAGTGTATTGAGTACACTCAACTATAATGACACGCGAAGCATAATTGATGACTTAGTCCCATGCCTTATACATTGCTTATCGATTTTACTCTTTGGAAGTGAGAATATTTTGTTTTCCACAAGCTTTCTCTAGAGAGAATGGCGGAAAAGGTTCACCAGAGGTCTGTCAAATGTTACAGCATAAAAAGAGATTTTTTTAAAAAAAATTGTAATAATCCATAGGCAGGCCTTTCAAGAAGCATTATCTAGGGAGTGTTTCTTAGGAAGAGCTGGAAGCTGTTCTTATTTACATAGTAACACGGAAAAAGTGATCAGGGCAATGCATTAGAATTGGCTTCAGGAGAAAAGACTTGAATGGAGTGACTTATATTTACCTGTACACTCCAAAGTCTACTTCATCTATTTAGTCATTCATTTTGTAAAGACTTATTGGCTGCCCAGACTCTATGACTCTGAACAATTCATTCTCGCAGTCTGGTATCTGTTGCTCGGTCTGGTCTTGTTGCTTTGACTTAAATCCAAATAGTTATGGATCTGGATTGTAATTCCCCACCCCCCTCTAAAGAATAATAAATCAACCTTTGGTTATGTAGTACCATTAACTACAACAGGTTCTGTACGTGCAAAAAAGAAAGGATGTATTTCCAGTAACTCGAGTTAAAAAAAAAAAAGTCCTACAGTAAATTAAACTTTGACAAATACTTAAATCAAAGCAATTTAATTTAGAATGGGTTAGAAATATTTTGGCTCAGGACGAAAAGTCACCAGTCTGCTTGGGCTGTTAGCCTCCCTACTGCTGGAGTCATTAATTTTGATTTAATAATAATAATAATAAAAAAGCAATAATGCACAATCAGTTGAGTTGGTAGCTGTCTGTGATGGTTACAAATGGCGATCACATGACCCTGGGAAACTGCAACTGTTGTAAATACATGGCAAGCAGCCAGGAGTCCAAATTTTGATCACGTGACAATGGGGATTGTCATGTCCCTGTTGGAATCTGAATCTGAATCCATGGAGGAAGACAAACAGCTGACAGGGAGTGGAAGTATGGCTCCGTTGGCTGTGGAGGAAGGGCAAAGTCCAGCTGGGAAGAGCAGTGGAGAGATAGAACAAGGGAGAGGGAATTCAGAGGAAGATCCAGCCCCACCCCCTCTTCTTCCTAGGGCATGCAGGGAGAAACGAAGAAGAGAGCAACATGGGTTGCATGGCTTATGGGGGAGGAAAGGGCCCTGATTCCCTTCATTAGCCACACCTGGGAATGAGAGTTTAAAAGAAATGCATGCTGAGTGCGGCAGCTGCTGGGAGCAAATGTGAGTTTATCTTGTGTTGACTTTGGTTATCTGTGTTCCCGGCATCTTCCCAAACGTGTTGAGTTATTGCTGTGCCTTCATGTCTGGAATTCGGGCTCCTGCCCTGTTGGATTAATTATCTCATTTTGCCTTGATTGGACTTATAGTTACAGTTTTTGTTGACCATGTTTTGGACTTGACTCTCTGCAGCCAAAGGCTGTTCCTGGGAGAGTTTTTCTCCAGCCCAGAAGGTAACCAGGACATTGGGGGCAAAATTGGAGCTAATAAAGGGACTCCTTACTGATTATCTGACTGTGTTGTTTGTGCCACACCCCAGGTCATCACAGGGATGGTATGACAGTTATACGCACAAGGACCAGGGTGAGAGATAAGTACTTTGATCCACATATTAAACATATGGCCCATTGGGAGGCCCATATTAAAACAACATATCTCATATGTGTAGCCAGAATCTAAAAACAACACTTAATACAGCACAATTTCTGACTAAAATGGTCTGACTGAGATCAGCATATGTGGGCTTGATTGGGGTAGATTGCAGGGATGATACAGAAATATAATTTTATGTCATTTTATTCTACTTTACATGTTTATGTATCAAATTATTGTATTTTATCCTATAACTATTGTATTTTACCTTACTCTCATTTTAAATTGTTTGTTCAGAATTTTATTGGTAATATGCATTTGAACCTGTACATTGATATGGCCTACAGACTAATCAATCAATCAATATATATATATACATATATGTGCAAGGAGTTCTTATAAATCACTTTTTCCACTGCTGTTGTAACTTTGAACAGTTCTAAAAAAACAGCTGTCAAGGACCTTATTTTTGATAGAAATATCACTTTAAATGGTGCAAATTCAAACAATGTGATTATTCCATGGGATTCCTTAACCACACTATTCAAAATCTACCTGCTCAGGAGTAGGCATTTGAGCAGTTAAATTCACGGCCACATTCAATACCTGGATTAGACAGAGGAGAATAGGATTTTCAATAAATTATAACCTATATAAGAACCTCTGGAATCTTTACATAAAAGGGATAATATAGAGAGACTGTTATAAAACAGGTCTAATGACTTATCCTAGCTCTCTGCCAATTTCCAATCAAGTTAACAGCCCAATGACAAGTTCATGACTTGGTTGTGAACCAATTAATTCAGGATTAAGATTCATTTCCTGCCTTGTTTACCTTCATTCCCCAACATTTCCCTGCCAACCGACTTCCCTTTACTGAACTCTAGTTCCTGAGGGATGATTTCCTTAGATACTCACAAAGCACCTGGACTACAGTGGTTGCAAAACTAAAGTTGAGTAATATTGCTGGAATCACTTCACAGTTGAGGAGAGGGGTTATATTTGGAAGTCTTATCAACACAGAGAATCCTTTGTCTACTGTGGCCATCAAATATTTGATCCAGTTTATCCAAATCAGTTAATCCAATATTCCCATTTCCAGCAGCGATTTATAAGCATTAATTTAAAACAAAGGCATTAAGAAGAACATAATCCCACCCAGATTTGCTCAGGAAACTCATCTGATGTCAGTGGAGGACAGATCTACCAATGCTTACAGATGGCAGTGTGATGCCTCCATAACGCAAGACTTCAAATGCCAGTTGCTAGTTGACCCAGGTATGAGTTTATTCCTTTTTTAGGGGCTCTACAGAGAAGAGCAACAAAGATGATTAGGGAACTGGAAGCTAAAATATATGAAGAACGGTTGCAGCAACTGGGTATGTCTAGTCTGATGAAAAGAAGGACTAAAGGTGACATGATAGCAGTCTTCCAGTATCTCAGGGGCTGCCACAAAGAAGAAGGAGTCAAGCTATTCTCCAAAGCACCTGAAGGCAGGACAAGAAGCAACAGGTGGAAACTAACCAAGGAGAGAAGCAACCTAGAACTAAGGAGAAATTTCCTGACAGTTAGAACAATTAACCAATAGATCAACTTGCCTTCAGAAGTTGTGAATATTCCAACACTGGAAGTTTTAAAGAAGAGGATGGCTAACCATTTGTCTGAAGTAGTGAAGGGTTTCCTGTCTAAGCAGGGGGTTGGACTAGAAGACCTCCAAGATCCCTTCCAACTCTATTCTACTCTATTCTATTCTACTCTACACCCCCTTTTCTATTCCATTCCATTCCATTCCATTCTATACCGCTTAGATTATCATAATGACTCTACAAGAACCCCAACTGGCCTAAATTTCACTTGGTTCAGCAAAATTTTCCTTATTTTAAATATATAGAAGAATTTTTTTTATTTTCAACTTGGTCTCTTCTTCTGAAATATTAGATTTCAGTACAACTTCCACCATCATAGAAGAGAATATTGGTAGTTCAGGGTTGAACTATGACCTTGGTGCTCTCCAAGCTTGATTGCTTTCTTACAGATGTCTCACTACCCAACTAGGTAGTAACACCTTTTTGCTAGCAATAAAAACTCAGAAAAGCAGAGATTAATACTAGACCAACAGCCAAGAAATAAACAATGCCCCAATCAAGGAACTTCCAACTCAGTCAAACAAGCTAACAGTAAGCAACAGCTTAAGAACACCCCCACCAATACTGACAAGATATAGTCAGACTAATATATAAAAAAAGAACACCACTGATGACTTTATCTAGCTGAGTAATGAAATGTCTGCAAGAAAAGAACCATGGCTCAGAGAGCACCAAGGACCTCACAATTCCACCATCACCCCAGGATTAACAGTTGGAAGGGACGTTGTAGGTCATCTAGTCCAACCCCCCACCTAAGCAGGAGACCCTACATCATTTCTGACAAATGGCAGTCCAATCTCTTCTTGAAAGCCTCCAGTGATGAAGCTCCCACAACTTCCAAAGGGAGCTACAGTTCCATTGGTTGATTGTTCTCCCTGTCAGAAAATTCCTCCTTATTTCCAGGTTGAATCTCTCCTTGATCAGTTTCCATCCATTATTCCTTGTCTGGCCTTCAGGGGGCTTTGGAAAATAGCTTGATCCTCTTCCTCCTCTCTGCGGCAGTCCCTCAAATATTGGAAGACCGCTATCCTGTCTCCCCTGGTCCTTCTCTTCACTAGACGAGCCATATCCATGAAGTTAACAGGGTTTGTTATGCCTGGATAGCATCAGACGGCAGAAGGAGGATTGGGGGGGGGGGGTTTGGAGAGGGGTTGAAAAAAAAGCCAATGACAAATGTCACAAAACAATAAAAAAGTACGCCTTTGGAGAGCTTGGCAATGCTGGCCAGATGTCCCAGCAGCTATTGCTAACCTCACTTCTATTCCTCTGCAGGTGTGCCTTCTAAGCTGTGTTGGAGCAAGTGACTAAACCCAGTGAACACAAAAGAAACATCCCGTTTTGGATGTTAACTTCAGTCATCAGAGACAGACAATGCTGCCAGTGGCATAGAAGGAGAGGGGGCGGAGAGAGAGTTGCTGCCAGCTCCATTGTTCACAACTGAATAGTTCCTCCAAAGGGTTATTGAGCCAATTGCTTGGTGTGGCCAAAGACAAGATGATGGATTAACAACACATACAGCGTCCAAGATAAAAGAATGGTGGAAGTTCACTTTGGGGGTTGTTAAAAATGTTAATCTGGTTTAGTTAACAAAAGCTTAGTGCAACTGGAAAAAAAGTTGAGGGGAATAGACATCATACCCGGATGTGATGCAGATCGCTATGTTTGTTCTCATCTTGCCTTGCCTGTAAATTATAGTTAGTTGAAACCTTGGGAAGTCATCTTGACAGTCTATTGTTAGAGGCAAAACAAGTCTTTAAATTTCAAAGCAATCCCCTCCCCCCAAAAAAAACAACCATATGCCCACATTGCAAATGTTGAAATTAATATGCAACAATCTGTTGGTTCTACATGTTTTTCTGGAACCTTTGAAAAGGAGGCTGAAAACTTTCTTTGCACTTAAATAGCCCAACCAAAGCCCTCCAGATTCCATCTTTCTGGTCGCCTGGAAATGGACCTGTGGAAGTAAAAGCATCTTAGCTTCCCTCTCTTTGAGGGATCCAGCTTTGAAAACAACAACAGCAAGCAACCACAACAAAACACCAGGCTTTTATGAACAGCTGTGTGGGATGACCATTAAGGCATGAAAAGGGAAAGGAAATAGACATTCCTATCCCAAAGTACAGAGATGGGCTGAAAAACATTGTGATAAGGTTCATAATGGGATTTTTCGCTCAGCTCTTTTTCCATGGAACATGGGAACAAAGATCTCAACACAGTTTCCTTTGAGCCTGAAGTTGGCAGCTACTCACCAAGCAGAGTAACAACTTCATAAAACGCAGCTTAGATGAATTTTAACGGCAACCGTAGCAGCTTATCAGAAGCAAAGAAATAGATCTCAAAGACTGTCCTCTCAGGAATTTTTGACAGAATCAACAATTGGGATGACTTTATTTAGATGCCAGATTTTTAAAGACCTCCCCCAAAAATACTTTCCCATAATAAATGCTCTCCTGTCCACAAATTCCAGAGCTGCTCCTGGGGAATTTTCTTTAATTTCTACAACTGGGAAAAGTCATGTTGACATTCTAGGCCTAGAATTAACAGATATATGTAATGAGCAGATATGTAATCACTTTGTTTCTTAATGGAGCAAAAATAGTAATTAAGGAGCCTTGTCTGTGAGTCATTGCAGTTGCAGATCAAAGCCATAATGGTGATAATACATTTTATTTACATTAAAAAAAAACCCACCCAGCCATGCATAAAGCTTTCAGAATTTCCACAATAAATCCATGCTCAACTAGCAATTATTCCTTGCTGGGTATTAAAAGGAATAGAGACATCTGTCTACTTCTTATCCTGTCATTTTAAAAACTGAAATAACTAGCAGTCTAGGGGACGGAAAATAGTTAAGAAATTTGGCAGTCATGGCTTTGACACAAAACCTTATTTCTGTCTCTTGATACATTAGATTTTGGATTTTTGTAACACAAATAACCAACAACAGGGCTAAAAATAAGAGGAAGAAATCACCACTTGGACTACACTTTGCTTACACAAGGACTGGATTCATACCTGTTGTGATTGGTGTGGCATGAAGGCAACACAGTCAGATAAGACCATTTTAGTCAGAAATTGTGCTGTATTAAGTGTCGTTTTCAGATTCTGGCTACACATATGAGGTATGTTGTTTTAATATGGGCCTCCCAATGGGCCATATGTTTAATAGGTGGATCAAGGTACTTATCTCTCACCCTGGTCCTTGTGCGTATAACTGTCATACCATCCCTGTGATGACCTGGGGCGTGGCACAAAGGCAACATAGTCAGATAATCAATAGGAGTCCCTTTATTAGCTCCAACTTTGCCCCCAAAGTCCTGCTTATCTTCTGGCTGGACTCTCCCAGGAACAGCCTTTGACTTCAAAAAATTAAGTCCAAAACATGAGCAACAGAAACTGTAACTTAAAGTCCAAACAAGCCAAACCGAAATAATTAGTTTGGGAGGGCAGAAGCAAGAATTTCAGACTTGAAGGCATGGCAAAACTCACACAGTTGGAAAGACACCAGGAACACAGATAAGCCACGACAACACAAGTTAAAGTCAAGTTTGCTCCCAGCAGCCTGCCACACACAGCCTGCCTTTCTTATCAACTGCTTTCCCAGCTGTGGCTAATGAAGGGAATCAGGGCCCTTTCTTCCCCCATAAGCCAGGCAACCCACATTGCTTTCTTCTCCGTTCCTCCCTGCGTGCCCTAGGATGAAGAGGGGGTGGCCCTGGTTCTTCCTCTGAACTCCATCTCCCTTGTTCTATCTCTCCACTGCTCTGCCCAGCCAGACTTTGCCTTTCCCCAGCCTTCTCCACAGCCAATGGAGCCACACTCCCATTCCCTATCAGCTGTCTGGCTTCCTCCTCCGAGGAAGGGGCATGACACATGTCCTAAAGGATGGCGTGCTTCAGAATGGCTTCATAAATACTCCACACAAATGCACACAACCCAGAAACCTTGGTTTCTAAATCACCATGACTAAGTGCATGCAAAGCTACAACCAAACAAGTTTGCACTGTGGCTTAACACAACAGCTGAAGACCATCAAGATACAGCCAGTCATGAACCTTAACTCAGTTGAGTTTTGCAATGCTTGTTATTATCGCCCAAGATCTGATAAATCCATGCAGTGAAGGTTTGATGGTGGTCACCCTTTGCGGGGATAAAGATGGGACAGCATCCCTTCGTAGCATTCGTGCCTGACTTGAAAACTCTTCACTCGGTTGTGATTGGTGGAAGCTAAAGACTTCCATAGTGAGAGTTCCAACCTAGGTTTCATTAGCTTTGAAGTACACGTAGCTCTCGACTTACAACCCTAACGGAATACCAAATTTCTATTGCTAAGCAAGACAGATTTTAAAGCGAGTTTGGTCCCTGTTTTATAAGCTTTCTTGCCACAGTTGTTAAGCGAATCACTGCAATTACTAAGTTAGTAACACGGTTGTAAAGTGAACCTTGCTTCCCCATTGACTCGGTTTGTCAGACCGTCGCAAAACAGGTTCACACAACCCTGGGGCACTGCAACCGTCATATTTATTTATTTATTTATTTATTTATTCCATTTATATACCGCCCTTCTCCCGAAGGACTCAGGGCGGTGAACAGCCCATCTAAAAACCCCACAAAGAATACAAAAGTTAAAAAATATTAAATTTCAATCGGCTGCTTGATAAAACTAACAAAACCCCCCCCCTTAAAACCCAATTTAGAATTAATAAAATGGAGACCAAATTAAAACCATCTCAGCCAAGGCCGGCCTGCTCAAAGAGCCAGGTCTTCAACGCGCGCCTGAAGGCCCTCAGGTCCGTGCCGGTACGGAGCTCCGGTGGCAGAGTATTCCAGAGGGCGGGGGCACCCACAGAGAAGGCCCTACTCCTCGGCGCCGCCAGACGGCACATAGCGGCCGACGGCACCCGGAGCAGACCCTCTCTGTGGGAACGCACCGGCCTGTTGGAGAACGCTGGCATAAATATGAGTCAGTGGCCAAGCGTCCGAATTTTGATCACATGACAGCAGGGTTGCTGCAATAATTGTAAGCATGAAAATTGATGATAAGTCACTTTTTTCGGTGCCGTTGTGGCTTAGAATGATCACTAAATGGAAAGGTTGTCAGCCATTCAAGCAAGCGGTTGACACTGGAGTATGGAGTAAAAACATTGAAGATCAGAAAGGAAAAGGAAGGCCGGCTTCTCTCACCTCCTGAACAATACCGTGGAACAACAAAGTAACTGACCTGAAGTAACTCTGCCAGGGATTTTTGCACAGTCAGTTCTGGCACTTAACTCCAATTTCCTTGGCTGAAAATGCTTAATATCTTTTGCACCCAGTTCTAAGTGCTGTATTTGGGCTGCTGATAAGCAGAGCAGGCAGTCTAGGCTTGAGGCCTATCCTCTTGCAAACAAAACCAAGCCTCCAATCACGATCACTCGGACTGACTTGTAGGAACTGTGACCACAGTATGCCATTTTTTTAAAAAAAAATAGATGTGCAAACATTGAATCTGTTTAAAAGATTTGCATGGTCCTCTGTGGGGCTCACAGCAATAAACTTACAGAATCATAAACAGAGTAGAGTAGAGTAGAATAGAATAAGGAATAAGAATAGAGTAGAATAGAATAGGATAGAATAAAGAATAAGAACAGAGTAGAGTAGAGTAGAGTAGAATAGAATAGAATAGAATAAGGAATAAGAATAGAGTAGAGTAGAATAGAGTAGAGTAGAGTAGAATAGAATAGAATAGAATAGAACAGAACAGAACAGAACAGAACAGAACAGAATAGAATAGAATAGAATAGAATAGAATAAGGAATAAGAATAGGGTAGAGTAGAATAGAATAGAACAGAACA
Source organism: Bungarus multicinctus (assembly GCA_023653725.1). Taxonomy (NCBI): domain Eukaryota; kingdom Metazoa; phylum Chordata; class Lepidosauria; order Squamata; family Elapidae; genus Bungarus; species Bungarus multicinctus. The sequence continues at coordinate 15,119,159 of CM042843.1, forward strand.
GAGTAGAATAGAATAAAGAATAAGAACAGAGTAGAGTAGAGTAGAATAGAATAGAATAAGGAATAAGAATAGAGTAGAGTAGAATAGAGTAGAGTAGAGTAGAATAGAATAGAATAGAACAGAACAGAACAGAACAGAACAGAACAGAACAGAATAGAATAGAATAGAATAGAATAGAATAAGGAATAAGAATAGAGTAGAGTAGAATAGAATAGAATAGAACAGAACAGAGTAGAATAGAATAGAATAAGGAATAAGAATAGAGTAGAGTAGAGTAGAATAGAATAGAATAAGGAATAAGAATAGGGTAGAGTAGAATAGAATAGAATAAGGAATAAGAATAGAGTAGAGTAGAATAGAATAGAACAGAACAGAACAGAGTAGAATAGAATAGAATAAGGAATAAGAATAGAGTAGAGTAGAATAGAATAGAATAAGGAATAAGAATAGAGTAGAGTAGAATAGAATAGAATAGAACAGAACAGAACAGAACAGAGTAGAATAGAATAGAATAAGGAATAAGAATAGAGTAGAGTAGAATAGAATAGAATAAAACAGAACAGAACAGAGTAGAATAGAATAGAATAAGGAATAAGAATAGAATAGAGCAGAGCAGAGCAGAGCAGAACAGAATAGAATAGAATAGAATAGAATAGAATAAGGAATAAGAATAGAGTAGAGTAGAGTAGAGTAGAATAGAATAAGGAATAAGAATAGAGTAGAATACAGTAGAGTAGAGTGGAATGGAGTGGAGTGGAATGGAATGGAATAGGCTTTGTTTGGCCAGGTGTGATTAGATACACAAGGAATTTGTCTCCGTGCAGAAGCTCTTAATGTACATCCAAAACAACAGAGTAATAATACTAGGGTAATAAAAGCCATACTCCCTCCCCAAATATTGGACTATTGTCCCCCCACTTCGTCTGCACACCTTGCCCCCCTTGCATCCTGATATGAGGTTTCCTTTCTGCACAAGCAAAGTTGAAAGTATTCACGAATGGCACCAGCTTTCAAAGACGATCGGAGAACCCTAAGCTACGCTTTGGACATGAGCAGTCACAGGAGGATTCTTTGCTTGGAACGACAGCTGAGAACCAGTGGCCAAAGAGGAGCTCCAAAAAAATCTAGAACATTCAGCCCATCCTCCTCTCGTGATTCAATAGGAAAGGGAAACTGCCTTTAGCTGTTGGAACAGAAACAGACCGGAGCGTTGCCCGTTTGTCTGGCAGAGTCACTACCATCACATAAAGCACACCGAGGAGGTGATGTGATGTTGACATGGAGGGCACACAGGAGCTCCAGGAGGAAGAAAACATTGACAGCTTGCTTAAGGAGCCAAAGATGCACATCAAAGCAAGAAGGCGTGGCTCTAGCTTTCCCTTTCAGCTTTCTTGCCTTGAAAATTTTCCAGGTGAATTTCTACAGCTCAGCTTTTCTGTTGTACGTTTGGGGATGTAGTTAAAGTTTATGATAGACAAGAGTGGGAGGAAAATAGCTAACCTCTGTAAATTTCTATTTCTTGGAGGCAGAATAAATCTTTGCACAGGGCCTGCCAGCTGAATATAAAACATCCCTCACTCAATACATGAAACATGGTGATCATTTATTGGAATTTCTGCAGGACTAAAAACCCTAGTTCTCTTTCAAAACAGAAGCAGAACAACAGCAAGGAAGGGACACCTTTCCATCATTGTGTGTATCAGATAAAGTTTGAGAGACCTTGCCTGAACACGTTTTCAAAACTAAGCTTTCTGTTAAAATTATCCTATAGGTTTGGAAGCAAACCCACACCCCAGCAGGAAAGCAGCAAACACGACCAGTAGCTTTGAGAACCTGCATGCAGCTGTATAGAAATATTGCAGAATTATTATTGCAATTAACGTTCTCAAACAATAAGCTTCTCTGAGTTCAGCACGGCTTATGTCTTGATCAGCAAAGAGTTTGAACAAAACTTCTGAAAAAGTTTGCAAAGCTCAACTTGGCTGCTTTTTTTCTGAAAGGAGTGCCAAATAACATTTATATAACGATCCCCGGGGATTATTTTGGAAAGGGTAACATTAGCTCCAGCAATTTTTTTTAAGGATACTTTTGATACTTTCAACTGGCAAGAGCAAGAGTAACTCTGCAGAAACGTTAATCTTCAAAGCCGAGCATTTATCCGTGGATTGTAGCCAGTTGGTTGTTTTTACTGCTGATGTACACAGAAATAAAAATAAATGTATCTTCCCTTTATGCCCTGTTCTGGATTAGGTTCTGCCTCCACCGCCACCCCTCCATAAATCTGATACAATGTCGGAGCACACCAGAATTGCACAAGGCTGATATTTCATTGCATGCACCTCCAGCAGAAATTATACAGCAGTAAAGGCAGTGGGTTATCTACTACAACACACAACCGGGAAGGAGGGTGGGGGGGAATAGTGACTCACTAGTTTTAAGGCAAGGCTGTTGCTGGGACTAACCCAACCCAGCCCAAGCAACAACATTGTAACTTACCCCCAAATTACTCAAGAGAGAGTTCCCCCAGATTCTCCGAAGCTCACTGCGTCACACATCCATTCAGGTTTTTGTTGTTGCTGTCGATGTCTACGAAGGCCGAAGTTCAAAACCAGTGGAAAAGGAACCAAAGAGAAGGAGGCCAACCATCAGGGACTGGCGGGATTTATTCCTCAGGAATGGGGGCACCTTTTAGGAACTTTCTCACTTTGGCCAACGGGGACTTATAGAGCAATTCTGTAAAGGGAAGAGATGGGAGGAGAAGTAAGTTTTGCTCTCTCTTTTTTGGACATTTCAAATCTTTGCTTTCAGAGGAAGAGGAAGGAAAGGCCAGGAATGAGCCGTGCCCTGTTTCCATCCATACTTGACGGGAAAGGTTGACAGGCAGCTGCTCCTATCTCCCAGTTCCAAGGCTGACTCTAATCAGATCCAGCAAAGGAAGCTATTTAATCTTTCGGAGTTTAGTTAACACTGGGTGAATGGGCCAGGAGACCAACGTATGCAAAAGAGGATTGAGTATCAACTCGCTTGGGGTGGGGGAGAGGAGGGAGGGACTTATGGCCGGTTCACGCCCATTTTCATGCCCCACACTTTGAGATAGGGAGCCACACACACACCCCCTCTCCATCTCTGGGACCTGTGGTTAATTAGGCCTCTTTTCCCTAGTGACCTACAGACTCTGCCGTCTGGATTGGCTCACTCTTTTCCTTGGGCGGGGGGGGGGGGGGGGGGGGGGGGGGGGGGGGGAGGAAAGGGAGGATGTCACTTTTGTTTTGGTTTAGCCCCATGAAACGTTCCAGCTGCCAAAGAGGGAGGTGAGACCCCGGAGACGCAAAGGAGAAAGAGAGAGAGAGAGTAGCTGCCTTCTGTGTAAACGAGGGGATCGGTTTGCAGGAAGGGACACCCAGAGAGCATCAGACCAACCAAAGAGCTACTCACTTAATTCCTAAGCCGTTTTCTCCCCGCTACCCTGCCAAACGCACCTGCTGGTTAATCCGCGCAGATTTTCCAGAAACAAATACGGGGGGGGGGTGGGGGGGGTGGGGAGGGGGCAAAAAAAAAAAAACAACAACAGGAGTTTTAGCCCGAGAAGAGGAATCCGGAGGAGCCGAGTCAGGGGAGGCTCGGATCTCACAAGCCACAGAACCAGGGCTAGAAGAGAGGAGGGTCTCGCCAAGTCGGGCTCTTTGCTGTCCCGATTCTGCCCTCAAACCCCCCGGAGGAATCTCGCGAAAGCACAGCGCCGGAGCCGAAGTCTCAGCGGCGAAAGCTGCCCCGGGGTCGCCGGAGCGGGGCTCACCGAGAGAGGGACTCCGTCTCCCGGTTCGTTCCCACGGCGCTGCCAGGCCGACGCTCCCCCTGGAGACACCCCCTCCCCACGTTCCCCCGAGGGGGCCAATCTCGAGCCAAGCGCCTCCGGCTCACCCTTCCCTCTGCGGCGGCGGCGGCTACCGGCCGGAGCTGACCAGCTCAAAGGCCGGTCCCTTCGGCTGGCTCGGTCTTCCTCCGCTCCCGACCTCCGCGGCCCGTTTGCCACCTTCCCTCCTCTTCCTCCTCCGTCCTCCGCACCGCACCGCACCGGGCGCCGACTTCTACCCACCCCCTCTTCTTCCAATTCCCGCAAAGCCATCCGACTCGCACCCGGACGGCTCTTCCACCCAGCGCTCGCATGCAAGGCACATCCCACCCATCGCCAGCCCCAAACCCCGCCGCCAGTCCTCCTCCTCCTGCGGCCTCTTGAAAGCAAACACCCCCCCCCCCCCCAATTTCCCCAATCTCTCCGACACCCTTTCCCTGTCCTCGTCCTCCTCCCGCATGGTCCTCTTGCTAAGCCCCCCTCCTCCCTCCACCCGCTTCTGACGTGTAAACCTACCGGCTCCGAATCCAAAAGCGAAGCTGTTTCCTTCTCCTCCGCTCCGCTTCTTCATTTCTGGGCGCCCCGACCCAACCTCCGTTCCCATTCGCCAAGGCAAACAGAAGCGCAGCAGCAGCAGCAGGAGTTCGGGCTGCCACCCCTCACCCCCCCCCCTTGCCAGCCCGAAGGAAGGAGGGAGAGAGGGAGGCGAAGCGGAGCGGAGCGGGGGGCCTGGTCCTTCTCCTCCTCCTCCTCCTCTCCCCTCCCCTCCCCTCCCTCCTCCCTTGCAACTTTTCAGCGCGGGGGGGGGGAAGGGGAGGAGGAGGAGAGGCTCTTGCCAGTCTGAGTGCCAAGGCACCGATTGCGGCGGCGCTGGGCGAGGGCGCGCGAGCTCTGCTGGCCGGAGGATTCTTCGTCTTCCTCCTCCTCCTCTTCCTCCTCCTCTCGCCGGGTAGTCGCCAGCAGTCAGGCGGATCGCGGCGCCTGGACAAGCGGCGCCCCGTTTCCTGCCTTGGCTTGGCGCGCACCCTGGCTTACCTTCGGGAAAGCGGGCGGCGGCGGCTGGGAAGGCAAAGCCAGGGCGCAGGCGATGCTCGAGTCCGGCTTAGCCGCGTCTCTGCCCTCTGGTTCTCCCCCGCGTCATCCCACTAAGAGGCCGGATCCCCTAGAAGACCCCGGCAAAGCGGGACATCCGATCCCCCCCCCTCCCCCGGCCGCTTCTCTGCAGACGCTCCGGTGTGTGTTGTGTGTGTGTGGGGGGGTGGTGGCTCTTGCGGGGCGCCTCTTTGCGCAGGCCAGGGGAGTTGGGTAGCTCGTTCCCCGCTGGAGGCGGCCTCAGCGGCCTCTGGGCTGCTTTCCCGCTCCCGTTGACCCTTCGCTGGCCTCCGCCTCCGAAGAGCCGCTCCAGCTCCGAGCCGCTCCGTTCCCCTGGCAAGACAGGGACCGAATTGGGAGGAGAAAAGGAGGGGGCGGCCAACGGAGGACAACTCCGGCTCCCGTCCCCTCGCTCGGATTAGCCGAGCCTTTTTGGCACCCTCCCGGGGGAGAAAGAATGGCTGGCAACGGCCCGGGAGCCCCGAAAGTTCCCCGAGTTGGAAGGCCGAACCTTCTTTCCTTCCCCTTTCATTTCCCAGTCCTCCTTCCATTGTCCCCGGATAGCTCCTTTCCCTCCCTCCCGCGCATCAATGAAGTTGCCAATAGAAGCCAGATAAGTAGAGAAAGACTTCAATGGAATAGCAGAGGGGCACACAACCAGCCTCCCCTTTTCTCTCTCAAAGGGACTGTTTCCTCCCAGTTTTAATTCCTTCTCTTCAGAAAAAGGCCTTACTCTTGGCAGAGTATCCCCACATGCTTTTACAGATAGGCTCAGGGATCATGAAATAATGGAGGAGCAGGAGGAGGAAGAGAAGGGGGAAGGGGAGGAGGGAGAGGAAGGGGAGGGAGAGGAAGAAGAGGGGGAGGAAGAAGAAGGAAGAGAAGGGAGGAGGAGGAGGAGGAGAAGAAGAACAGAACAGAATAGAATAGAATGTATTGGAATGAAGAATAGAATAGAATTCTTTATTGGCCAAGTGTGATTGGACACTTGGAATATGGCTTGGTGTAAATACTAAGTATACATAAAGAGAAGAAGAAGAAGAAGAAGAGAAGAAGAAGAAGAAGAAGAAGAAGAAGAAGAAGAAGAAGAAGAAGAAGAAGAAGAAGAAGAAGAAAGGGGGAGGACAGAAGGAGGATGGGAAGAGGAGGAGGAAGTGGAGGAGGAGGAGAAGAAGGAGGAGGAGAAGAAGAAGAAGGGAAGGAAGGAAGGAAGGAAGGAAGGAAGGAAGAAGAGGAGGAGGAATTATAATCATCATCTCAGATCCTTGGACAGGACTCAATAGGTAGACAAAAATACCAAATCCAATCTGATCATGTGGCTATGCAACGAATCAGTAACAACAATAATAATTGAAATAAAGGGAAAACGAATGTACACCCTTTTGTTTTTCTGCAGAAGCACACATGGTTGAAAGTTAGAATGGCGTTAAAAGAAACTCTGTGCCCCTTGGGAGATGGAGAAAGGGAAAGCCGTTTCTCGGAACGATATTAAGTTAAGCTGGGAGGAAATCCCCATTATTTCATTTCAAAATACTGAGCATTGCAGCCATGCTGCTTTATGGAGAAATCACCAGAGATTTTGGAGATCTTTCTAGCCAACCCCAAGGATGGTTACGCGCTAGGATTCTTTACCAATGGCTTCATGATGAAAACGGAAATTTGCAATCCAAAGAAAAATTCGCAATCCACCTTTCAAAGTCACTTAGCTGATCTTTCCCAAAGTCTCCATCCTCATCTGCATTTCCTGGCAAGAAACATGGGGGGTGGGGGGGGGGGGGTGTTGATTATCTCAAAATGAGTCCCGGGTAGACCAAAATCTCCTTTTTTTTTTTTCCCAATGAAGGACTGCTTGGAGAGTAAATAGCTGGTGCATTTATGGAACAGGGGTGAGTGGTAGGATAGACTTAAACATTTTGGCCCACGAGGGCTTTCTCTTCAGCCGCTGCCAACACTGTTTCCCAGCCATGGGAATTGGGCAGTTCTGGTTGGCAGCCCTTGGGAGATTTCACTCTGAAGTTTTTGGGTGGTGACAGGCTGAGGCTTCATCACTGCAGCCTTCTGTGTAGCTGACATTCAGCAGATCTGTTTTCTGACATTAGAAGATTGGCTCTTTTTAGACGTGCACGAATATTCTCCTTTTCTTTCCCTCCAGCAACCACCCAAAACTGGAAAGGAAAAAAAAAAAAAAACCTAGGCAATTTTGGATTTAGAACCAGATTAAAAAAAAAACAGGGATGAGGAGAGAAGGAAAGGATACAGGTGATCCTTGACCTTACAGCCAATTCATTTAGTGGCCGCTCAACGTTGCAATGGCACGGGCTTACAATCGGTCCTCACACTTATGGCCATTGCAGCATCCTTGGGGGTCACGTGATGAGAATTAGGGCAGGTATTATTTATTTATTATATTATTATTTATTATTTATTTATTTATTATTTATTTATTTATTTATTTAAATTGATCTTC
>CM042843.1:15129433-15141933 GCA_023653725.1 Bungarus multicinctus
CAAACTGCACACCTCATGCTTTGAAGATCAGCATGGTACATATCCTGGATTTGATTTGCTCCTTTATTTTCTAGTTTCCATTTCTACAGGCTTCTAGTTTTGAAATCCGCTCCCGCGCCACGCAAAAAAAACCACAAACGCACCCGGTCGGCCGACTTCATTCTTTCTACCCAACCCCCGTCTTCTTTTCCATTCCCCCCGCAAAGCCATCCGACCGCCCACCACCGGACCTTCTCCCACCCAGCTGCTCGCATGCAATGCAAGGCACATCCCCACCCCTACGCCACCCCACAGCCCCGCCGCCATCCTCCTCCGCCTGCGGCCACTCTGAAAGCAAACAAACGCCCAGCACCCACCCCCCCCCCCCCAATTTTCCCGCAATCTCTACCGAAAAACCCTTCCCTGGTCCCGCGCCTCCTCAAACGGGTCCTCCCCTATGTCCTCTTGCTTAAGCCCCCCTCCTCGCCTTCCTCCCTGTCCACCCGCTTCTGACCGTGTAAACCTACCGGCTTCCGAATCCAAAAGCGAAGCTGTTTCCTTCCTCCTCCGCTCCGCTTCTTCATTTCGGGCGCCCACGACCCAACCTCCGTTCCCATCGCCAAGGCAAACAGAAGCGCAGCAGCAGCAGCAGGAGTTCGGGCCTTGCCACCCCTCACCCCCCCCCCTTGCCAGCCCCGAAGGAAGGAGGGAGAGAGGGAGGCGAAGCGGAGCGGAGCGGGGTGGCCTGGTACTTTCTCTCCTCCTCCTCCTCTCCCCTCCCCTCCCTCCCTCCTCCCTTGCAACTTTTCAGCGCGGGGGGGGGAAGGGGAGGAGGAGGAGAGGCTCTTGCCAGTCTGAGTGCCAAGGCACCGATTGCGGCGGCGCTGGGCGAGGGCGCGCGAGCTCTGCTGGCCGGAGGATTCTTCGTCTTCCTCCTCTCCTCTTTCCTCCTCCTCTCGCCGGGTAGTCGCCAGCAGTCAGGCGGATCGCGGCGCCTGGACAAGCGGCGCCCCGTTTCTGCCTTGGCTTGGCGCGCACCCTGGCTTACCTTCGGGGTGAAAGCGGCGGCGGCGTGGCTGGGAAGGGCAAAGCCATGGGCGCAGGCGATGCTCGAGTCCGGCTTAGCCCGCGTCTCTGCCCTCTGGTTCTCCCCCGCGTCATCCCACTAAGAGGGCCGGATCCCCTAGAAGACCCCGGCAAAGCGGGACATCCGATCCCCCCCCCTCCCCCGGCCGCATTCTCTGCAGACGCTCCGGTGTGTGTTGTGTGTTGTGTTGGGGGGTGGTGGCTCTTGCGGGGCGCCTCTTTGCGCAGGCCAGGGGAGTTGGGTAGCTCGTTCCCCGCTGGAGGCGGCCTCAGCGGCCTCTGGGCTGCTTTCCCCGCTCCCGTTGACACTTCGCTGGCCTCCGCCTCCGAAGAGCCGCTCCAGCTCCGAGCCCGCTCCGTTCCCCTGGCAAGACAGGGACCGAATTGGGAGGAGAAAAGGAGGGGGCGGCCAACGGAGGACAACTCCGGCTCCCGTCACCTCGCTCGGATTAGCCGAGCCTTTTTGGCACCTCCCGGGGAGACAGAATGGCTGGGCAACGGCCCGGGAGCCCCGAAAAGTTCCCCGAGTTGGAAGGCCGAACCTTCTTTCCTTCCCCTTTCATTTCCCAGTCCTCCTTCCATTGTCCCGGATAGCTCCTTTCCCTCCCTCCCGCGCATCAATGAAGTTGCCAATAGAAGCCAGATAAGTAGAGAAAGACTTCAATGGAATAGCAGAGGGGCACACAACCAGCCTCCCCCTTTTCTCTCTCAAAGGGGACTGTTTCCTCCCAGTTTTTAATTCCTTCTCTTCAGAAAAAGGCCTTACTCTTGGCAGAGTATCCCCCACATGCTTTTACAGATAGGCTCAGGGATCATGAAATAATGGAGGAGCAGGAGGAGGAAGAGAAGGGGGAAGGGGAGGAGGGAGAGGAAGGGGAGGGAGAGGAAGAAGAGGGGGAGGAAAGAAGAAGGAAGAGAAGGGAGGAGGAGGAGGAGGAGAAGAGAACAGAACAGAATAGAATAGAATGTATTGGAATGAAGAATAGAATAGAATTCTTTATTGGCCAAGTGTGATTGGACACTTGGAATATGGCTTGGTGTAAATACTAAGTATACATAAAGAGAAGAAGAAGAAGAAGAAGAAGAAGAAGAAGAAGAAGAAGAGAGAAGAAGAAGAAGAAGAAGAAGAAGAAGAAGAGAAGCAGAAGAAGAAGAAGAAAGGGGGAGGACAGAAGGAGGATGGGAAGAGGAGGAGGAAGTGGAGGAGGAGGAGAAGGAAGGAGGAGGAGAAGAAGAAGAAGAAGGAAGGAAGGAAGGAAGGAAGGAAGGAAGGAAGAAGAGGAGGAGGAATTATAATCATCATCTCAGATCCTTGGACAGGACTCAATAGGTAGACAAAAATACCAAATCCAATCTGATCATGTGGCTATGCAAGCGAATCAGTAACAACAATAATAATGAAATAAAGGGAAACGAATGTACACCCTTTTGTTTTTCTGCAGAAGCACACATGGTTGAAAGTTAGAATGGCGTTAAAAGAAACTCTGTGCCCCTTGGGAGATGGAGAAAGGGAAAGCCGTTTCTCGGAACGATATTAAGTTAAGCTGGGAGGAAATCCCCATTATTTCATTTCAAAATACTGAGCATTGCAGCCATGCTGCTTTATGGAGAAATCACCAGAGATTTTGGAGATCTTTCTAGCCAACCCCAAGGATGGTTACGCGCTAGGATTCTTTACCAATGGCTTCATGATGAAAACGGAAATTTGCAATCCAAAGAAAAATTCGCAATCCACCTTTCAAAGTCACTTAGCTGATCTTTCCCAAAGTCTCCATCCTCATCCTGCATTTCCTGGCAAGAAACATGGGGGGGTGGGGGTGGGGGGGTGTTGATTATCTCAAAATGAGTCCCGGGTAGACCAAAATCTCCTTTTTTTTTTTTCCCAATGAGAGGACTGCTTGGAGAGTAAATAGCTGGTGCATTTATGGAACAGGGGGTGAGTGGTAGGAGAGACTTAAACATTTTGGCCCACGAGGGCTTTCTCTTCAGCCGCTGCCAACACTGTTTCCCAGCCATGGGAATTGGGCAGTTCTGGTTGGCAGCCCTTGGGAGATTTCACTCTGAAGTTTTTGGGTGGTGACAGGCTGAAGGCTTCATCACTGCAGCCTTCTGTGTAGCTGACATTCAGCAGATCTGTTTTCTGACATTAGAAGATTGGCTCTTTTTAGACGTGCACGAATATTCTCCTTTTCTTTCCCTCCAGCAACCACCCAAAACTGGAAAGGAAAAAAAAAAAAAAACCTAGGCAATTTTGGATTTAGAACCAGATTAAAAAAAAACAGGGATGAGGAGAGAAGGAAAAGGATACAGGTGATCCTTGACTTACAGCCAATTCATTTAGTGGCCGCTCAACGTTGCAATGGCACGGGCTTACAATCGGTCCTCACACTTATGGCCATTGCAGCATCCTTGGGGGTCACGTGATGAGAATTAGGGCAGGTATTTATTTATTTATTTATTTATTATTTATTTATTTATTTATTTATTTATTTATTTATTTATTTAATTGATCTTCTATACCTCCCCCTCTCGGGGCGGTGTACAGCCGAATAAAAATACAGACATAAATGCAATATTTAAAATGGAATTAAAAGAATTAAATAATTGGCTGAAAAATTTATCACGGCTGAAGCATTCCTACATCATGTGATCTCCATTTGCAACCTTCCCTGTTGAACAGCAAACACAATAGGGGAAGCCAGATTCGCTTAAGGACTGCATGGTTCATGTCATCAGTACGGAGATTGCCTTGCTTAGCAGCGGCAATCCTAGTCTCAATTGTGGTCGTAAGACGAGGACTACCTACATACCAATTTGGGAAGAGGAGGCAATGCCAGGGGGGAAAAGAGAAAGGATGATAAAATATCCCAAAAGGAAGAAGGCAGAAGTCTGGGATAGTGGTAATGTGGGCAGGGCCCCTCAGGGGAAACAGAGGTCTCCATGAGATATGGCCAGAAAGAAAATATATGGTTTAAAAACATGTCCCACAATTGTGCAATCAAATCTTTCCCTATTATTTAATATGTAACATACTTACAAACATATAGAGCTACAATTGCAACATCACAGCTACCATGTTGGAAATTTGGATCACTCCAATGGGGGGGGGGCATACATACTGCATGCAAGCCCCCCACTCAAGCTACAATCTGTAGAGATTCTCAGTCCTCCAGGTTATGATTGTCCCAAAAGTGTTTTTTCAGGAGCCAGCTGGACTTTTCTGTTTTTTTTTTCCTTGAAGAGGTTTTACTTCTCATCCAAGAAGCTTCTTCAGCTCTGAAAAGATCTTTTAGCTATACAATTTGGGATGAACTGAATGGTGTAGGAGTAGGAATGGATTTCCAGTGGAAAAATTGCAAGACTAGAGGGATCATTTGCACTACTCAGGTGACCCTGAGGACACAGAAAAACCTCCAAGTGCTTCAATGACCTTCTAAAAGGATGCAAATGACCAGCTGTCTTCAAGGAATATAAATCCTTCCATTCCCCATCTTCCACTCAGAGCTGAAGAAACTTCTTAGATGAGAAGCGAAACGTCTTCAAAAGAAAAAAGTCCCATTGCCTCCTGAAAAAGCACCTTTGGGTCAAGCTACAATTCAATATTTGAAAAGATCCGCTGAATCAGATAAATCGATAGCCAATATCTAACAGAATAACAGAGTTGGAAGGGACCTTGGAGGTCTTCTAGTCCAACCCCGCTTAGGCAGGAAACCCTATACCACTGGTGGCTAACCTTTTTGGGCTCCTGTGCCAAAAATTGTGCATGCGCATGCGTGTGCCAGCACCCAGAAGGCAATGTGCATGCCCCACCCCCTGCGCATGCAAGTGTGATCCCCCCCCCCTTACCTGCACTGCTCCTCCCAGCTGATTTTTGGCCCATTTGAGGCCTTTTTTGGCCTGCCAGAGGCTTGAGGGAAGCCTCTGCAGCCTTTGCAGGCCGAAAAATGGACCCTTACAGGAAGTGATGAAACGGGCCTATTTTTCGGCCTGCAAAGGCTGCAGAGGCTTCCCTCAAGCTTCTGGCAGGCCAAAAAAGGCCCCCCAAAAAATCAGTTGGGAGGTGCGCACATGCTCAGTGCAGGTACGTTTGCCTGGGGTTCACGTGCCCGCACAAATGGCTCTGTGTGCCTCCTGTGGCATACATGCCATAGGTTTGCCATCACGGCCCTATACCATTTCAGACAAGAGGCTGTCCAGTCTCTCCTTAAAAGCTTCCAGTGTTGGAGCATTTTCACGTCATTCAAAACTGTCAAAAAAAAACCCCCACCAAGCAATGAAAATGGAATGGCCAGAATTATTTCTGTTTATTGGGTTTCTCCACATGTTGAAGTTTCCTGGGCTGCTGGTTTAACAGATAACAGATAATCAGAGTTGGAAGGGACCTTATAGGTCAACTAGTCCAACCCCACCGCCCAAGGTGGGGTTTCTGACAGATGGCAGTCCAATCTCTTCCTGAAAGTCTCAAGTGATGAAGCTCCCACAACTTCTGAAGGCAACTTCTGTTATATAGGTTGATTATTCTCACTGTCAGAAAGTTTATCCTTATTTCCAGGTTGAATCTCTCCTTGTTCAGTTTCTATCCATTATTCCTTGTCTGGCCTCTAAGTGCTTTAGAAAATAGCTTGACCCCCTCCTTTCTATGGCAGCCCCTCAAATATTGGAAGACTGCTATCATGTCTCCCCTGGTCCTTCTCTTCACTAGACTAGCCAGGCCCAGTTCCTGCAACTGTTCTTTGTAAGTCTTCAGTCCCCTAATCATCCTGGTTGTTCTCCTTTGTGCTTTTTCTAAAGTCTCAACCTCTTTTTTATAATGTGGTAACCAAAACTGGATGCAGTACTCTAGGTGTGGTCTTACTAAGGCTTTACTAGAGTGGTATTAGTACCTCACTTGTTTCAATGGACAATGGAGAGGAAGTATGACACTGACATAGAAGGGGTGATGGTGGAAGTGGACACGCAAGAAGGATGCAGGAACCTTAAAAAACAACAACAACCAACCCATGAAACATTGAACCCATTGCAATAAACGAAAAAAAGGCACAGATTCTGCAGACACTTTCATCCTTAAAAGCAATCCAGCCAGTGTCTCCAACCAACTCTTCTTGTACTCTAAAGATGGGCACAATATCTCCCATTAGTCAAGTCGCACCTCTGTGATATTTATAGGTTCAACATTTGCCATCCTTTCTGTTTTATACTTTTAGACTGCTCAGCAAGACTCAGCTCTCCGGCAGCAGATAAATTCAAGGCACATTATAAACAAGATAACACAAACCCAAGCACCAGGAAAAGGGTGCAAGGTGAATAAAGCCATAACAAAAATTAAGAGCAGGAACTGCAGAGGGTGGGATCACAGCCAGGGGTGGGCTTCAAATTTTTTTTAGCAAGGGGCTCTCTGCCCTAATGACTGGCTGGGTGGGCGTGGCTGGGTGGTCATGTGACTGGGTGGGTGTGGCCAACTCGACATTATTTCTTTGCCCTAATTACCTTATATATATATATATATATATATATATATATATATATATGGATCTTTGGTTCTTCGGGTTTTCTCCCGCGTAGAATTGGAAATATCTAGGCGACGTTTCGATGAAGTCTCATTCATCATCTTCAGGCTTGTGTCTTCGGCCTTGCGCTTCTCAGAGTGATGTGAGCTTGCAGCTGCTTCTTCCTTTTAACTACTAGTTAAAAACCCCCAACCAATGAGAACACACCCCCACCCAATCAGAACACAGCCAAGCCCCCACCCAATCAAGTCACACCCCCACTAGTAGTTAAAAGGAAGAAGCAGCTGCAAGCTCACATCACTCTGAGAAGCACAAGGCCGAAGACACAAGCCTGAAGATGATGAATGAGACTTCATCGAAACGTCGCCTAGATATTTCCAATTCTACGTGGGAGAAAATCCGAAGAACCAAAGATCCACATTTCGTGCAAGAATTATATCCAAGCAACAGCCTGCTCATTCACAAGGAAGCAAACAGATGAATGAATAAAGTTAGAATTCCTATAAGGTCCCATTCCAAAGTGTTTGATTTCTACTGATTGACTTTGCAGCAATCATTGGGACAAACTGTGTGCCACCCTAATATTGAATAAGATTTTTCAAGAGTAGATATCTGTCTGTCTCTCTCTTTATCCTATCTATCTATCTATCTATCTATCTATCTATCTATCTATCTATCTATCTATCTATCTATCTATCTATCTATCTATCTATCCATCCATCCATCCATCCATCCATCTTCCATCCATCCATCATGTGGATACGGCAACACTCCAAAGGGTGAAAAACGATCATAAATCACATCTAGCATATAAAAGAAACCTTAATATCACTGATCTCCTTTCAAGAGGAAAAGGAAATACTGGAAAAGCATTTCTATCATCTGGGAAAATATTCCTATTATCTAATGGACATAAACAATGTCCAGTAATAGCTGGTTTGGGGCTGGTTCAGAGTAAAGATTAAGTGCTGCACTTAGGATACAATGTGAAGGCAGAGGTCCAGCGCCCTACTTAAGAAGATGAGAAGAGATTTCAGTGAAAACATAACTTGCTACTCCTGGAATAAATGAGGTAATAGACACTGGCCTCCAAAAAAGGGAATATAGAATAAGAGTCTGGGATCTACAATTGTGATCGAACTGCAAGCACTGATCACTTGCCATTTCTTCCCATGAGGATATGATTCAACCAAATCTTACCAGATCATAAATTTTAACAGGAAGGCCTTGTGCCATTTTAGCAAAACACCCTGCTGCATTGATGGTTTTTCCACCCCAGCCAACACAACTCTCTTCTCCTCCGCTCCGGAAGCTTCTCCTGTGGCTCTGAGGGCTCCTGAAATCTTTTCATGCTATTTTCTCCCCAAGTGTACACAATTCAAATGTAAATGAGTATGCAACTAATTACCATGTAGCTTTAATACTTGTTTATCATGCTAACGGCTTTGGAATCACACTTACAAAATGCATAGGAAAGACTCTTGCCGTGAACTGGGGATAATTATAACAATGAAAAAGGGTGTAATTATTAAGGCTGCCTATAATTAGGGCTAAAAATTAGCATTCAAAGGGGTATTTAGAGACTAATTTGCAATCCATAAGCGAAGTCACTGGTAAATATCAATCCTTATCCGATAATATTGGTTTTACCAGAGATTAGTAATTCTCAATCACGGTCATTGAAGATTTTGAGTTCCCCCCGGACCTTCCCCGGTCTGAAATGATGGAGGGATTCTGAAGACGAAGGGAGCCATGAGTGAGAATGGAAAAATAAACAAGAAAAAAGAAAGAAAACTAAAATATGTTCTAGAAAAAAAGGAGGTTTGTCTTCATAGATTAATGAAAGAAAACCCATCTCCTCTTCTACTTAGAATACAAGAACATAAATAGGGCTTTTTATACTTACTGGATTAGACCCCTAGTCCCTATAATCCAGCATCTGTTCTTCTGATAGCCAACTAAGTAGACCATCTATTTTCCAGCAGATGGTCTTCAGATACAGTCACACAATCACACACAATGACTGATGACCTCCTCCTCTCATATTGCATTATGGTGCGGTATTCTGGCTTGACAGCCGTGGATAGAAAGACATTACAGAGAGTGGTGAGCACAGCACAAAACATTGTAGGCTGTTCCCTGATACCACTAGATGACCTTGCTAGGGCTCTCTGCCTTAGAAGAGTGAGGAAAATCCTCAGGGACAACTCACACCCAGGTCAGCACTTCTTCATTTATTTATTTATTTGATTTGTCAATCGCTTACAAGATAATAGGTATAAGTATATACATAGTTATGAATACATGAAATGGGTACATACATATAAGAAAAATAAAAGAAACAATAGGACAGGGACGGTAGGCATGTTGGTGCGCTTATGCACGCCCCCTACAGGCCTCTTAGGAAAGGGGTGAGGTCAGTAGTAGACAGTCTAAGGTTAAAGTTTTTGGGGTTTGGGGAAGAAACCACAGAGTCAGGTAGAGTATTCCAGACATTGACCACTCTCTTGCTGAAGTCGTATTTCCTGCAATCAAGTTTGGTGCGATTAACCTTGAGTTTGTATCTATTGTTTGCTCTTGTGTTGTTATGGTTGAAGCTGAAGTATTCATTGACAGATAGGACATTGCAATGTATGATTTTATATACCATACTTAGACCAGACCGAAGACGGCGTGATTCAAGGTTTTCTAGGTCTAGAATTTCGAGTCTGGTGGCATAAGGTATTCTGCAACGAGTAGAGGAGTGGAGAACTCTTCTTGTGAAATATTTCTGGACTTTCTCAACTGTGCTAATATCAGAATTCTTCACTCTCCTACCATCGGGTAGGAGATATAGAAGCATAGCCAGCCACACCAACAGGCTGAAGAACAGGTTCTACCCGTGGGCTACCAGACTTCTAAATGGAAAATAACTTCATGTCAACATAGTATGATAGACCTGCGGGGCCGATGTGTTGTGCAACAAAGTCACATAGTGTAATAATATTGGAACTGGGTTAGGGACTGTGAGTTGTGTGGGATGCATGAAGGGAGGCTCAGCCAATCTCATTGCACACATGTTGTACTTTGACAATAAAGATAATAATAAGGTAATAATAAGGGAATAATAAAGTAATAATAATAATAATAATAATAACAACAACACTGCCATTCAGGCTAAAAAAGTTAATTGCAAGAACAGTTTATCTTGATTGGTTCCTGGAAACCTAAAGTGACTGGCTCTCGGAACTTTGTAGCTCAAGATGACCCAGATACTTCTGATTACTCTGAACCTTTATCAGGGGTTCCAAAGGGTAAGGCCGAATCGGGGAATTCTATTGCAGTTGAAAGAAAACCTGATACCTTCAGCCATTTTCAAAGATTCAGTCCATAAGCTTGGACCCCGTTCACTCAATGGATATGCAGAGCGTGTGTAGATCAAAGGCAGAGCAACATAGCAGCTCAGAAAAAGAACCGAAAAGGTGAAATGTGGATCTGAAGGAACCAGCCAAGAGATGGGATTCATAATTCATGTCAGCCAACCCTTGTTCTTTCTTCTCTGAAGCACCTTGAAGGCAGGACAAGAAGTAATGGGTGGAAACTAATCAAGGAGAGAAGCAACCTAGAACTAAGGAGAAACTTCCTAACAGTGAGGACAATTAACCAGTGGAACAACCTGCCTCCAGAAGCTGTGAACGCTCCAAACACTGGGAGTTTTAAAGAAGAGATTGGATAACCATTTGTCTGAAATGGTCTAGGGTTTCCTGCCTAAGCAGGGGGTTGGACTAGAAGACCTCCAAGGTCCCTTCCAACTCATTTATTCTATTTCTACTTTTAATGGTTTACTGTTTCAGGTATTTCTTTCTCTTCTTCCTCTTCTGTATTAGAGTGAGTTATGTGTTTTTTAAGCCATGAGACTTTTTTTGTGTGTGCAAAAATTTCTGTGCTATCAATCTTCCCCTCCTTTCCCCACTGCCCCCCCCAACAAATCTCTTGTCTTCCTTTTCCTGTTCTTAAAAAACAAGGAAGTACTTAAGGATTACAAAAAAAAAAAAAAAGGATCTAGCTTAGATTGCAGTAACATGCTGAGGTTTATTTTTTGATAGCTTTTGATTAATAACAATAACGCGCCCAAAACATTTGAAGCACCACTTGAACACCGTCAAGAGTTGACAAAAATCACCATTGGTCAATTGCAAAAGACAGCTTACGTTTTCCAACGTTACCTCTGACACCATCAAAAAATAGTATCTGCAAATCGCAGGTCTTTGGGAAGGACTCAGTAGATGGAGGAAAATGCCAAATGCAGCTTAAACATCTGATGACCAACCATAATAATAATAATGAATGGGTTAATATCTTATGGGACTTTAAGATCCAAACAGACAGACTTCTCATTCACAGCATGTTTGATGTAACAGTTATTGAAAAGAAAAAAGATTACTTACACATAACAATAGCTACAATAATTGTCCCAAAGGATCTTTTTTCAAGAGGCAACTGGACTTCCTAGTTTTTCTCTGAAGTTTTTCTCTTGCTTCTCATCCAAGAAGCTTGTGCCTGGATGATGGGGAATGGAAGGATTTATGCTCCTTGCAGACAGCTGGTCATTTGCAGGACTGCTGGTTTGAAAGAGAGATCAAAGAGGCCATCTATGTTGAACAGCCCTGTCTCAACACACAGTGAGGGATCTCCAGTCTAGAACACAGTCCTCTCAACAGTTCCAAGAAGGCTCCACACAGATTTGCACTGTTCCTGAGGACACAGATAAACCCTCCAAGTGGCCTCAACCACTCTCAAAAAGGATGCAAATTGCATGAGAAGCGAAACGTCTTCAAAGAAAAACCAGAAAGTCCAGTTTTGTCTTGAAAAAGCACCTTTGGGACAACCATGACCTGGATGACTGAGAATCTCCATAGACAGCTACAATAATACCAAACTAAAAGATCTGGAAAAGTATATTACAATCATATCTGTAACTAACCTAGATCCTTGGGAAGAATCCAATAATCAGAAGCACCAGATCCAATCATAATTACCTAGTAGCTTCTAGATAAGTCACAGGAAAAATAATAATAGAAAATATAGGACTTCAGATAAGGATTGAAAGCTCTCTGTATGGCTGCATGCAAAAACAACCAGCTGATTTTTTTTTTGTTTGCCTAAGAACAGTCTTATCTTATGGTCTTAGTCAAATGGCATGTTAAAAGTATATTACAATCATATCTGTAACTAACCTAGATCCTTGGGAAGAATCCAATAATCAGAAGCACCAGATCCAATCATAATTACCTAGTAGCTTCTAGATAAGTCACAGGAAAAATAATAATAGAAAATATAGGACTTCAGATAAGGATTGAAAGCTCTCTGTATGGCTGCATGCAAAAACAACCAGCTGATTTATTTTTTTTGTTTGCCTAAGAACAGTCTTATCTTATGGTCTTAGTCAAATGGCATGTTAAATTCTGGTTTATAGTGCCGAGCTGCTTGGTTGTTCCCAATGGCTAAATAAAGGGGAGTGGTTAAATAAACCCAGACAGTTCTGTCCATGGTTTAATTTAGTTTTATGTGCATACTGGGAACTCTGGCTTGTTTCCCTCCTAACAAATCCTAAGCCAAGAACACACCGTGAGCCAAGAGCAAGGCTGAGTAATCAGGTTGCACATAACACTGAACAAACTATGGCTGGAGCTATCCAGGTTTGCTTAGTTGTTTTCCTTTGTAGGCAAGCAGAAGATGCCAAGGCAGAATTATATCCAAGCAACAGCCTGCTCATTCACAAGGAAGCAAACAGATGAAGGAATAAAGTTAGAATTCCTATAAGGTCCCATTCCAAAGTGTTTGATTTCTACTGATGACTTTGCAGCAATCATTGGGACAAACTGTGCGCCACCCTAATATTGAATAAGATTTTTCAAGAGTAGATATCTGTCTGTCTGTCTCTCTCTT